>JAUMJJ010000067.1:30575000-30877500 GCA_033556795.1 Tapera naevia | reverse complement strand
CATTGTGAGCTCAGGAAAATATCTCCCTTGCTGTGTCCTGAGACCCAACGTGTGGGCACAATGAGTGATAGGTGATGGGGGTCAACTTCCACAAGATCGATCCGAAACAGCACCACATATACTGGATGTGTTGGTAAGGTTCACTGTCATGGTAGTGATGCTGCTGTACAAACATGGATGCAACAGGACAGAAGCTGCAAGAGATCATGACCAAAATCTCAGCTCTCAGCTAAGAGGTCATGAAATAGACCTAAGGCTAAACTAAAACCAAAATTAAACTGTCTTAGCATCCCTGAAACACTTGACCAGACTAAATATTTAAAGGCAACATAGTAACATGCCCATACCTGAAGTATTAATTTAGTTCGAAGATTATTAACAGATGTAAACTGGCAGAGTTTCTTTCACGTTTCTCAGATGGCCTTGAAACATGCAATGTGATAGAGTGGTAACTACATCCACACTTACCTTGAATCTACTGCTGATACACAACTTCAGCAAAGATTCAGGGGATTGTAACTGGGGTGGGATCTTTGCTCTTGAAACAGGAAGAGCTGAGAGGTGTTTGCACCACGGTCAGTAGAACAAAGACATACCTAAGCTGGGAAAGGAATGTCTTGCAGGAGTTTGCCTTTGTGAAAATTTGAAACAGAATCTGGTAGGGGAAAAAAGCCATCAGAGTTAGAAATAACCTGCCTTCTAATAAAAATAAAGGAGACAAGTGGTTATTGTCACTGGCAATGAGACAGCATTTACAGAGAGACCATTGGCAGTCCCACAATGCCTCCAGTGTACGCTGTTGAAATACTACAGTTTATATTTCTGTTGCAAAAAAACTGTGCAAACTTGATTTCTGACCCACAGCAGACTGTTAGCACAGACACATGGAACTGAAACAGCAAAAGAGAGTCCCCAGTGTATTGAAAACCCCAGAAAATATATGAAGATAGAAGTCATCAGCCAAGAAGTTGAACTCTATTTTCTAGGTGGAACACACAAGGCAAAGGTTTTACAAGACTCATGTTCATAAGTATGTGAAAGACAGCAGTTAAAATGCTTTATGTCCCTGTTAAGAACAGCAAAAACCCTGGGACCATAAGGAGCTACTACCTGGTAAGCAGTTGTGATATATATGGAGAAAGTGAAGGTCTAAAAGCCAAAAGCAGTAGTGGAAATGAAAGAACAGCTCTACAAGGCCAAATGTTTTCCCACAAACCACTGCTCTGATATAAACAAGTTTTTGAGATACCTGGGAACTCACTAAGAGCTGGGAACTAGCACCAGCCTGGTGGCTGCAAAACAGTCACCTGAGCTAAGTAAATAATTCTAGTTGACCAGCATTGTATTTATGCCTTATCCCCCCTCAATCCAACTACATTGCTGATACCAGTCGACTGGCATCAGTAAGTGTGAGGGTAAAATTGCAAAGAAGACATTTGGATACCCGCCACTGGGGAAAAAAAGCATGCACACAATTCCTTAATGGGAAATTATATCCAGGAACTTAATAATAGCCAGATACAATGCTTTGATAATGTACACAAATACGGACCCCTGCAACCACGAGCATCTCTTCACTGAGAAGGTATTTCACCACTAAGCAGTATCTTTGCCTTCTAACAGGTGCCCAGGCCCACTGAAGCAAGGGTTATTTGCAATTACAGAACCAATAGAATATGTCTTTTACTAGGAAAGAGTAACCTCCTTCTTGGATGTCCTAACAGCCCCCAGACATCAGCAAGTTTGCCAATATACAACATTTTTGTTGAAAAGCAAATCACATGGACCCTCAATTTTAATCACTTAGTTTCAAACTCTTTTCATGGAACCCTTTTCATGTGGAGTTGTTCAAAAAAGTATGTAGATGTGGCACTTTGGGACATGGTTTAGTAGGCGTGGTGGTATTGGACTGACAGTTGGACTGGGTGATCTTAGAGACCTTTTCCTACCCTAATGATTTTATGATTCTATGATATTAAGTTGTATGTGTTACAGGTAGACAGGTTTTTCCACATGGAGGAATGTCAACTTGGTACAAAGCCAAGGGAAGGGCGGGACTAGGAACGGTATGCCCAGTATATTCCATATTTCAAGAAATATGGTCTGCATGACTTACAAAGAGAACACAGGTCTAAAAGCAGCATTCAGGTCCTGGCATTCGCAAAAGTGACTTAAATCCACATTTGCCCTTTGTCTGATATGCTGCAAGTAGTATGCAAGAGTTCTTGAAGAAGAACAACAAAGAACTGAGATCAAAGTTGATGATTTAAGTGTCCTCATCCCTTCCACAAAGATCAAGGTATTCAGCAATTCATATTAAACATCCCATCAACAATATTTTTGACATAACTAACAAGAAACATAGCACTTACTGCTTCATTTGATAGAAAAACAAAGACTCAGTGTGTTTCATCATAAGCCACTAACACATCCACTATGAGTATAATAACTCTATACAAATGAAGCCTGTAAGCAAAATTTATTCCTAGTAAGCATTTTATTCCTAGTTAGCTACAGAATACCCTACTTTGTCTACAGCAGTCTTTTCTTCTTCCCACATACATTAAAACCTCCATCCTGTGAACAGTCAATTAACATTAATTCCTAGCTTGTGAACTGGATCACTGAAGACCAGCACAGTGTGGGCTGGGGTGCAGAGAGTATGCAGAGGAGGGGACCTGAAAAGTTGAGGTGACAACTGCTCTTCCAGGTGTGGCTTTGCTATTGCACCTGCAGTAGAAAGCACTTCCTGGTAGCACAGCACAGGTTTGCAGCATCTAGGTGGTGAGCAGTATCCTCACAGAGCAGACACCTGCTGCTTTACAGTGAAATCTAGGTCCTGCACCTGTTATATGGGGCTGTGAACTTTCAATCACCCCTCATGTGCTAGGTACCTCTGCACAACTGGAGGTGTGTGGAAGACACAGGCAGGACCAGGGCTCAGATAAGCCCTGCTAGAGAGGTACCACTTTCCTCTGCAGCCTCCCTCCAAACCCCATCACGCGACTTGTCACTGCCCCTTTCCACACCACACCATAACATGAGAGCATCTCAATCTTTGCCAAAGAAGATATTTGTGAGAAAAAAAGTAATTGATTTTTCAGGACAAGTTCCTCTCATTTTTATTAAAGCAATAAAAATGCTGTAGGTTCCCATCAAATGAAGACCACACCTCACTGTCCCATGCAAAAATGCAGCCTCTGGCCAGAATCTCTTGCATTATAAGTATAAAATCATTTTTCATGCACACACTCTTCAAAGTTTGGCAACAGTGCATACGGTGAAGTAAGACACACAATAGCAAGGAGCACAATGGAAATAATAGATTCCTCTTCGGAAGGAACAGTATGCAGTGTTTCTGGTAGGACTGATTGCAAAAGACAGCTCAGAAACTGTTGACGTGCAGTCAATCCAGGTTCTTGCAGTGCTGGGCAAGCATTACTCCTCCCTTTATCTTTTCCTCCAGATGAACGCTATTGGACTGCGCAATACACACGCAGCAAGATAGCTTTCCTTCTCACTGGCAGGTGGAGTTACAGCCTGCTCTTGGGAATGGTAAAATAAGGGTGATCCACTTAGCTGCAGAGTTTCTTATCCTGCATTTAGTGGAGGTCAGGATGGTGACCAGGGACAGGTGGTGCTCCGATGAATTTCTCATGACACTTATGCTCCTAGGAGATGCCAGGAAAGTCTTTGATTGCTGCAGAGCTAATGGGAGCAGAGGGTGCTCAACTTTATCCAGAATCCATCCATGAGGGCACATGTCCTTATATTCTTAATGTGCGTCCAGTTAAGGACACCTACCTGAAAGTAATTTTCTCTTCTCCCCAGTTTTGTTTGAGCCATTTCCCTCACCTTGTGCCTTCAAATAATTTTTAGAATTAAAGCCTCACAATCTATTTTTAACAATAGGAGGTGAACACTGAAATGGCAGAGCTAAATGAAGCGTACCTGGAGAGAAGGGGAAAAAAAAAGTTATTTTCCACCCTTCCTTCCATCTGTGACCTGTACATCTTTGTTAATATGTAAAACACAGAGCAGCCTGTACAGCCTACATTATACGTACTGTTACAGTTAGAATATTTAGAATATATTTATAGTTCGGATAAGGATGTTTTTTTCCCCATGTGTTGCCTATAGCACTGAAAACACTGCTATCACTAAAACACCTAAGAGATAAAGCAGAACACTGATTCTACTAAATGAAAGAGAAATAGAAGTCCCTGAGAAAAGCCTTTTAGGTAACTTGCTACCTTTCCCTGAATTCATTTTGTCATATGATGGCAAGGGTATATCCTTTATAGGATGAAAATGGCTAGCAAACAATGTAAAACAAATATTATTAGTACTCCCAAGAAAACAAAAAATAAGAAGGAAAGTGCTGGTTAGGGAAAACATTCAAGCCCTTGAATGACAAGTAGGCAGGGGATACTGATGTTTTTCCCCCAAAACCTTCTGTGTTGCTCATGCTTGCGAAGAAGCAATTGATTTTTGCAATGTATTAAGCTGGGAAATTGTCAGGGTGATTGCAACCCTAATGCAAATCCATTCTGCTCTGAAGACATTTCCCTCTCTGTAATTACAGTCCATATCAATGTGGCATATTTCATAAACTATTTCAGAAGTTTTGTTCTGAAGTCATAGATCACCTTTTGTTGTGCACATACCACATAGCTCAAGCTCACACAAAGAAATGGCAAGCTTCTCACACCTTTCTTCTACGCCCACTTAGCTGACCTTCAGACCAGCAAGTCTTACATCAACAGCAACTCTTAAGTGACACGATATTGTGGCTCCACACCTCTGTCAGTGCTGGGGCACGAGGAGCTTTTTGCCCAGTCCCTGAGTGGGTTTGACTTGTATGGAGCAAACTTCTACACACCTGCAGGACCTCCTCAGACTGCCTTTGCATGAATGGTTATATTTTGGTTTTATTAAAACTGGGATTTAGGCAGGAGAAAAACATACACAGAGCTGTGTTGGAGGTACTTATTTACATATCCTAGGCACTTATTCACAGCCACGCAGCATCTTTCATTCACAGTGTCTCCAAATTACCAGTGCCCCACATATATGCTGACTTTGGTCAGGCCATGGATATTTAACCAGATAAATGAAGAAGATCAACTTCAAGAAAAGCATATATTTAAAGGTTAATTACCAGGTGTGTCTCACATTTGCAACATCTATGCAATAAAAACTCTGAAAACTGGCTGGCATTCATGTTTTTAAAAGAATGCCCTTGAGTATTAAGTAAAAAACCTTAATAAATTTAAACACAATACTTTTACCAGCCAACTATGTAAAATCTTCAAGTATGGAATCAGGCTTGCTTTACAAGAATTCATTTTCATTCATCTATATTGATAAGTAAAACTTACATTTGTAGAAGTTGGTTCCTTTGAAACCCCATGACATTTTTCTGTCCTTTAGCCTTACAGCTGATGTCAGTCTAACAAGCCTATAATTAGTGCCTCATGACACCCTCTGAATTCTGTCATGGACTTGGTATTTACCCAGTCTTCCGGAATGTATTTTTGATTCCAAAGTGCTTTGTGAACATCTTTAATTGCTAATGCGTTGGAAGTAGTGTATGGTGCTCCTAGGATGCAAGAACAGGTCCTGCTCCATTCTGAACAAGATAATATTTCTAATATTTCTGCCTGTTCTGCATCACTGATACCAGTTTTGCCTGCTGTTTCTAGTGATGGGCCTAAGACATCATCATTGTTCCTAAAATTGAATACTTTCTTAACTTTTGGATATATGATTTTGGAACAGAAAACCTATGGTCTTCTAAAATAATGCTTAGAGGAGGTGGTAGGAGAGCAGAGAAATTGTTTCTCTATTTTTCCTTTGTAAAAAAACCCTGAAAATACTTGTTCTCTGCCCTCTGAATTTGCCTTCACCAGGGAAGCTCAGCACCAGGGCTGGATATGACTAGCTCACCCAGTAGCAAAGGTTTGTAGGACTTTGCAGAGTGCTTGCTGAGTGGTTTTCTTCTCAGTGGTCTTGTCCTGGAGAGGACAGGCAGGTGAGAGTAAAAACTATCCACAAACAGTGCAAAGTCTATGGCCACTTCTCATGGATTTCCCCTGGACTTTGGGGCCGTGTATGAGCAGCTGTGCATTTTCCTTCCCAGCTCTTTTTAAACTTGACCTCTTCTGTTCCCAGACCTCCCAGCCTCATCTCTTCCTATTGCTGGCTCCTTGTTAAGTCTAAGTCTCCTGCATTTTCTCATCCAGCCTAAATCTCCGCTCACTTCCCCCATCCTCCCCTTCCCCTATCCTTGTCCCAAGTTGTTCCCACATGTCTCCAAGCTCTGGTTACAATCTTTCCTATATTTAAACCAAAGAACTTCTCTTTCCTTACTACTCCCAGTCAGAAAAAAGAGGACTATTGAGAGGCCAGGAACACCAGGACCCAAGGCCATGGTAGCCTGGAGTCATAATTACGCAGCTGAGAAGGAATGGTGTCCAGCTCAGAAAGGCTCTCCAAGGTATTTAGCTCACAGCTGTGATGGAGATCCACAAAGCATGTGCCAACTGCATATTTTTCCCCAAAAAGTTCTGTAACTGGGCCATATTTGGCTTCACTTTTCTGGAGATATGAAAAATACGAAAGTCACCTACAGTTAAGTTTCACATCCCTGCTATAAAGCATGGAGGCCAACTAGAGCTCGTAAATGAAAGAAAGAAATTAATATCATCAAAACAATTCATATTTTCTAGCCATATTCTTGGAAGTGATTGAACTTTTTTATTTATGCACTTGAATTTCAGCTAGATGAGCAGATGCCCAGCAGGGAAATTTTCATTCTCAGTTGTTACCATTTGGCAAAGCTATAAGTGACATAGAACAGGAGCTCATCATGGAAAGCATTGGACAAGCGACAATAGGCAGTGCCACTATTAATATAAATATTTCTTATTTTTAGTTCTTCCACAAATTCTTTATTAAATATGCAAAGAATTTTTTAACTTGTATTTTCCATTGAATTTCCATGGGACATTTGACTGAACACTCCAGGGAAAAAATGAGAACTAATAGCACCAATAAAGTGCAAACCAATTGCTGAGATGAATACAAGCTGAGGACATTTTGGAGGCAGCTTTATAATAACAGAGAGAATGTAATGAAATGGGGCTTACTGATTACAGAATATTTAATGAAAAGACAAAATGCAGCAGAAAGTAAAGGAAAGTAAATCTTCAGTACCTTGGCAACTGAGAATCTATTTTAACGCATACAAGAAAATTAGTAACAATGAGAACACTTTAAGGATATGAACAAAAAGAGTAAATGGAATTAGAAGAGAAACTTGTAGAAATTAGCAATGTGGTACAAAGCATTGTACCCTAAGATTTGTATTGAATTAATCACACAAATGAACAGAAATCCAGCAGTGAGAAGAAAAGAAGAAATTGAAAGTTTGCTTTCTAGGTTCCAGTAATCACTAAATAATCAGAGCAGCAGATGTGCAGCAATAGAGCTCTCTTACGTGCTCAAGTGCATTAGAGCTGGGCTCCTTCAGTCAACTGAGAATTGCACCGCTCATGGCCAAGTGCAGCCCTGGCCCCATTTTGTGCAAGCTGGGAACAAGTGGATTCTTTTTTCTAGTTGCAAATCCTCTCTTTCCCAAATCCTAAACAACAACAGCAACAAAAAACCTCATACAAAGTCACTGATTCTTCCGTCTGCCTCTTTGGAAACACTTTTTACTTCTTTTAAACCTTTTCTCCACGTAGAAGGTTTTACTCTTCCAGAAAAGTAAAGGTACTTTTCGGCAGATTCTTTCAGTATGAAAAACTGGCAGTGGGCTATTGAACAAACTCTGTTGTATTTTTATCTGAAAATTGTTGGATAAACTCTCGGAAAAGAAATGTACCAATGGTTAATATTTGTAATATTTATTAAAAAATCTTATTATGTATGTCATATATAAAACCTTCTATCTCAGGAAGCATGAGTGGGAAATAACCAGAAGATTATTGGCCAGAAAGATTACTTAGGCTTGCTCATCAGCAAGCAATGAGCATCCTAATTCAGCCTTGACATTGAGTTTCCAAATCACCTTGGTCTCCTAAGGAAGGAATCATAAAGGTTATTGGGTTGTATTGGGATATTTGCCCTTGTGCACAGTTGTATTTCCACTATATTTTACCAGGGATTCAATTAAAGGTTGTTTTGGTTTTTTGGGTCTGTTGTTTTTTTTCTAAGACCATATCAAACAGGGCTCTCTGTATCCTCCTGTAGTCTGAGTATAGATCTAGACTGGTTATTTGAAAGTATCAGATTCTGTGCATGCTATTGTGCCTCCCTTTGTAAAATTACTTCCCAAATGAAATACAAATCCAGGGCTAGAGCTGAAGCACCTTTTCAGGCAGCCACAATCTCAAGAATATTTACCAGGTTGCTTTGTCCTGATTTTATATACTATATTTATCCACCTTAGGAATTTAGCTGTTTTTCTCCTTTACCCAACACCATAATGTTTTACTTCTTGACAGCAACTCAGTGGATGGGAAGTCTCATTTTACAGACAGGAATTAGGCAATAATTTCTGTGGTTTTTTCCACCTGCTCTGAAATTACATGCCCAAAGTCACAGTAAAACGTGGCAGAAACCAGCTCTGAGATGTCCTATCCTAATGTTTCAGTGCCAAGCTTCCCTTAAAGAATATGCCGGTGGTCCCATCTTGACACTGCTTTTACATGCAGAGAATGCTCAACTTCAGGAATATTTGGGAAGAAACTTCTTATGAAAGAGTGTTGATTTGTGAAAACCAATAACTTTTCTTCATGAAAGAAAAAAAGGAGCCTGGCAAGAAGAAAAGTTGCAATTTGGGTTGCCTCAAATTATCTGGACCAAAGTGGCTTAATAACTCAGCTTGAAACAACAGTTGGGACTCTGTTGTGCTTGAGTCAGAAGCAAGAGATTTCACTCTACTTCCCTCATCACTAGTGAGAAGATGTTCTGTATTGATAAGCATCTTACATTGATATAGGTATATCTGAAAGCAAATTCCTTCAAGAAGGAGAAAGCTCTTCCCTGCCTAACTCTACTGTGGTCACTCAGTAAGACCTGCAAATCCCACTCAGGGAACAAAGTCATTTGGCTTGGGCTGGCTGCTACTGTAACTGGATGATTGCAGGCACCTAAGCTATTCTTAGCACTTCAGCACTTCTATTCAAGGTCAATTCAGTGCATCTGCATTGCACTCATGGCTCTCAATGCAGTGTAGGCATATGCTCCAAAAGTGGGTCACAGCAAGATGATGAAAGCTAAATCATACAGCAATTATGCTCAGGATCTAATCTGTTGCATTAAGATTCTCTGTACCCTTTGACACTTAATATGAGAATCTTTAAGCATGAATAAGAGGTATTCAAGTATAATAGCAAACACTGTGCAATAGTAGTTCAAAGAGATTTGTGCTTTATGTAGTCCCAGAGTAATTATTTTTAGGTAAAACTTCAGGAAACTATTGAACCTGCAGCTATTAACAAAGGACAAGTGTCTAGATTAAAAAAAAAAATAATAACTGGGGACAAGTCTGTAGCTCTGCCCTGTTTTGCTGAACATGTCTACACAAAGCAGCCCCTTCACAGAGCTGCTGCTTACCAAGACTGCAAAACCTTGCCTGGTATCGAGTGGTGCTCTGCCACTACTTGGCTACTCCAGTGATACAAGGATGTGAAAGTTCGCAACATCTTTTCCCACCATAACAACTCCTTTCTTACTCCACATCCACCTCCAGAGCTCCTGAGATGGGTAGCATCCCACGCTTTCCCAGCAACATGGACTTCCACAGGCTGAACACCTTCTGCAACAGAGAATGGTCAGAGAACAGGATTTTTAATGTGGCAGAACTGCAGGGCACAGTTCATAGCACACAAGCAGGGAGATATCTTGAGATAGCAGTTTAACTCTGAGTCATTACTGCCAAAACACACGGAAACAACGTTTAACATTTATATTTCCATAATATTTAATTCCACTGTCTGGGCCTTTTATCAGTAATACAGATTATGCATACAGATAGAGTCAGAACAATAGAAACGTAAGCCTGGGTACTGATAGGCTGTTTCTAATTTTTAACAGAGACATCAACATAGTATTTAATTCCTCAATGAAAATGACTCAGAAATCATTTGTTTCCAACAAGACAGTTTAAAAGATGTGATAGAAATACATGTTCCAACATTCATCATCTTGCAAAAGCTGTGTTACATGCATGCTTGGTCATAGCTGAAGGTATTAAAATTTGAAAATGCTGGCAGAAATTTTGCAGTTTAAAAGCAGTCATCTTCTATCACCCTTTGGATGCTTGGATGTATATATTTTTTAAGAAGTGTAGTTATAACAAAGTTATGAGTTGGGACTGATTAGGCTCTTCTTTATATGTCACTATTGATAAAAGCTTCCTTTGAGTGCTAGCTGTCAGGTGCTGTAGGAAAAACATCCAGTTTTTGTTTGTCTCCAGTGGAATTACCAGATAGACATAAACAAGAAATAGACAGAAAAAACTAATGTCAGTGCTGTTGCTGGCCAGAATCAACAATATTGCTTCCAGTTCAGAGGCCTAGAACATCATTTCTATATTCCTGTCTATACAAAATATAACAGCGGTTTAAGGACCCTCACTAATAAAGTATATAATTTCTCCTTTTTTTTTTATACACCAGCCTGTAGGATGGGGAAAGGCCACAAAAGGGTTATTTTTATTATTGCTCAGCACATTTCTTTCAAGGTCCAAGACAGTCATAAACTTGCTTTTTGTGATGATCTCCGTATTGCACAAAAACATTAGCTTGAAACTTAAGCTAAAGGCATCCCAGAAGAAATAGTTTCGGGAGTTCATGGATCTTCACAACCTTAAGTTAAGCAAACATGCAGGGCACATAAAATATCTTCCTATTAGGATCAGAAAGAAGTAGTAAAGAGCTTTAAGGACAGAAATTATAAATTTAACTAGAACTAGAAAGCTTAGTCATGAAGTAGAAATTTTGGTGATATTCCACTGCAATACAATGCTTCTGTGGAAAATTTGCCACACTGCACACGAATCAAGTACTGCCAGAAAGGAAAAGAGCAACTCCAAGCCCTTCTGCCTCCCTGTATCTCACATGCAGCTTTCTAACTCTGTCTTTTTTACACCAGTACCATATGTCAATCTTGTATGTCTCCAATGTGTGGCAACAGATTGGTGTTCCATTACATTTTAAGTGTCATAATGCAAGTCAGCTACAAGCAAAGTGGAATGCTTTGCCCTCTGTGGAGCTGAGCCTGAGCCCTAGTTCACCTCCTCTGCTCTGGGGATTAAGATGTTCACTGCAGCTCTCAAGGAAGTAGCTACAGGACTGAGAAGCAAATAACAGGTTCTGGTAAGGAACCACCTTCAGCCTTACAGCAATTATTGTAGGGCTCTAGCAATACTAGGGGTGGCTAAAGTTTGAACGATGTCTTCCCAAACCATTCCCTCAGGTATTCCTCATCTACAACCTCTCAAGGCTCATTTGGTAGTTCATGAGGAGGAAGAACAGCAAAGTTCAAACCTCAGATGGACATAGAGCAAAGCTGCACCCATGCGATGCAATCTGCTCCTGTGTGTAACGGAAGGCACAGTGAGCATCACCAAGGGACAGGGGAATTGCAGTTGCTTTCCAGCCTTAAAAGGCTGTAATGCTTGCTTTTAGGTGCAGCACTGAAAAGAGCCATTACCATGACAGAATGACTTGAAAAGCAGCTGCTTCCAGTCTCAGTGACAGCTTACTCGGTCTTATTTATTCTGCCTTCCCCCCTAGAGTTATCTGTGCGGCCACATAGCAAGCCATTCAAGAAAACAGACTGAAGTTTATAGTAATCTTGTTTTTCATTTCATTTTTGGGGCAAGGAAGTCACACTGGGTGGCTGGACTGAAGGAGAAGATAGGAATAACAGTTTAGGGAAGAATAAGAAGTTAGCAGACTAGGTGTGAGAAAGCTTCCACCTGCTTAGCACCTCCACATGCACTGATGGTATGCGAGAGATCAACATTGCTGGCTGGAACACCTTGTAGCTTCCCTAGAAGCTTAATTTCATCAGCAGAGTTTAAGATTTTTTCTAATTTGGATTTTTATAACACACTAAAATTTCCAAATGCGCAGTTAAAACTACCTTAGCTTAGTATTATATATACAGGATAGAAATAGAGAAATAAAGGAGGAGTCTGTTTTCATAACCAGTTTAATGTTTCTTGGACCAAAGGCATTGATCTATAATAAACATTGCTGTATTTAAAATTAATAAGCATGGGTAGTGCCAAGTCCCACTACAAGGCCAAGGGCAAGATTGATTAGGTGCCTTAGCTGTGAGTTTCCATATGGTACCATGTTTTGTTCAGGTTGTTTTCTGGTAAGGTTATTCTTTACTCTGAGTTTTCTTCGTTTGCTATGTACACTTGTGCCATAAGGAAATTATTTCTGTGTTTCATTTTAATGCTGGGTAACCAATTTGTATTCCCAAACGTCACTTCAAATGTATCTAATCCTTAGTTTTCTGTTTGGCTTCAGTTTTCCAAACAATTTTAATCTTTTATGTTCAAATAAAAAATACTCTGCTTAGAATACCTTCAGCTGGCTGAATTTTGGCTGAGGATTGCCTCTGGCTGAATGCTGCCCTGTGTACATTTCATAGAATCATTGAATCATAGAATCATAAGGTTGGAAAAGATCTCTGAGATCATGAAGTCCAACCGTACTGGTCCCCTTCCTTGAACCGTATCTCTAAGAAACTTCTCTACCCGCCTTTTAAACACCTCTAGGGATGACAATTCAGCCACCTTCCTGGGCAGCCATTACAATGCCTGACCACCCTTTCAGTGAAGAATTTTTTCCTGACGTCCAGTCTAAACCTCCCCTGGTACAACTTGCAGCCATTTCTTCTTGTCCTATCATCTGTCACTTGTGACAAGAGACCAACATCCACCTTGCCACAACCAGAGGAGACACAGATGTCTAAAACTGGAAGAATTTGCCAACTAAACCCAGAGTGGCAATGCTGGAAACAACTGGCCAGTCCCCACTGGTCCTGGGAGGATCCCAGTCTTCAGAGCCTGTCCACAATTTCAAAACTTCCTTGCCTGCCTGACGTGTTATATCTGTAGGTGAGCAGGATTTCATCTGTGCTGAATATGTGCCAGAGAGCACCCATCATCCTGGAGCAGGGACTTCCTCCAAGTCTCGTGAGCAGCTGGGGCTGGAAGTCCTCCTTGCACCATTGCTGGCATGAGCTTGCAAGATGGTCTTCCACACTAAATGTAATGGAAATGCTGCTTTCTTTAAAACCTGGCCAAGTATTTCATATTTCTTACTGAAATGGACTCTGAGTGACTACTCTCCTCACTGCATTTGCTCCTTACTTTCTCTGCATGTTGCATATGCCAGGTGGATGAACTGCCCAGGAGAACTGCCAGCAAAAATTAATTTCATTAGTTTAAAAATATCATAAATCAGCCTTTTTGATTGAAGCCTGACACAGTTCAACTGAAATGGGATTGCGAGTGAATACACCAGCAATGAAACCCTCTGTTCACTGATAGCAGGGACGTGGCAGGGACACAGGAGTAGCCAGAAGTCTCTGTCTGTGCCAAGAGCAAGGCAGAAGCTTTTGGTGGGTCTTTGTTGCATGACCAAGGACACATCTACCTTTTTGCCCTAGAGTGAGCGAGACACTGCGGACAAATCAATGTCACCTGATTTGACATCTTCATGGAGAGATGTCTGTATCTGAAGTGGCACCTCTATAAGCAAAGGAGAAAATAAAGTCACAGATGATCTCATTTTACATGCTGCCATCTGCTTTGTCCCACTTACCTCTCTCTCGGTCTCTGGATTTCACCATCCTTTCAGCTCTGCCTAGCAGGGTAGCCAGAGCTTGAAGGTTTCTCTGCTTGTATATAGTGCCCAATACTCGTCATGGTAAGAACAAGAAACACATTCTGAAACAACTTTTTTATACTCGCTGTCCATTAGAAAGGTCCAAGTATTTATTAATAGCTTCAAGTGTCACCTATCCCCCACAACCATTATTGTCATCGCACATCCCTTCACCCTTTGCAGTTTTTTATTGTCCTGGATTTTGTCACTTCTGTAGCTACTGACATCTAGTGAGAACCAGTTGTGTCTTAAGCAATTGCTGACAGCTTGGTTTTCATCTTGTGAGGGTGTCTTCTGTCACTCCCTTCTCAGATTATCCCTCTCATCTTACAGTTTTATTGCCTATCTTGAGCAATAACTTGGATGAAATTGCAAGAAAAGCACTTGCCTTTGCTTATTAAACACAACACATCCATTGAGGGTCACTTGTAGTTGAGAAACGGGAGATGTGAGAGATTTGGAGCTCTCTGAAGACCAAGGTACTGCCAGACTATTCCTAAATTGGCCTAGAAAAATGCATGTGTGTACATGTATGAAGGGCTTGGCATGTTTATGTCCCTACGTTGGCTCACTCTTCCACCTGGTATTTAATTTTAAGAGCCCAATAAGGAACTGAGGCAAAGCCTAAATGGAGTCTGTTTTCCTGGTAAGCTGATACACTTGCCCCATTATCTACACTGCTCTACAAATTTCCCCAATCCACCTTCCCATTATCCTGTGCTGTTTACCCTCTCCTCTGCCCCAGCCCACAGCCAGGACCTCTGTGCACCTATTTTGACCCATCTCCCTTTGACCCCATGTCACCCAGCTCATCCCTACGGCTCCTGGGGCTCTGCACCCTCCACCGCAGGGCTGGCAATGGGATAAGGGAGCAATCACAGTATCACAGCCAGCTGCTTCCCACTTCCAAGCTGAAAAAAATATCTAAGAGGTATTTTTCAGATCCTTTCCTTCTCCCCAAATGAGATAATGAAAAGGAAGGGACACAGCAAGAACCACCTGTGAGAGGACAGGGAGGAAGGTTGGTTTGTGATCTGCTCTCCTTCCTGTTTTTTCTGGCAGGAGAGGGTAGAGAGGTGGAAAGCTCAGGAGGAGAGTAAGGAGGTGGAAACTGAGGGAAAAGTTTTACTTCTGACAAGGCCAAAAATGTATTGACACTAAGTGATCCTCAGAGCTATTTAAAAATGTTATCTTCCCCTTCGTTGAGCACTGGCACAGTGTGGTATTGATCAGGTAGAAAAGGTGCCTTTTAGCGGTACAGCCGTGAATAGATGGAAAGAGCTGCAGTCTTCACCAAGGCAGTGGCGTGGGGCTTTTATGCTTGGACACCACAGGTATCCCACGGCAAAGGGGTGGAGGATGTGGTCCTTCACAGAAGTTTTTCAGACCCATCCCTATGGCACTGCCTCATCCTATACTGGCAGGGACTGACTGACATCATCCCACTGATCTCAGCAGGGTGATGCCGGTGGCTAGAGCCCCCCTTGCCTTTGCCACAATGAATGCCTCTACACAGTCATCCAGAGCTGGTGCAGCTCAGAGCTGACATATCAAGGGCACAGAGGCCAGGTCTGCCCAGGTTTGCCCTTGGGGCAGGCACTGAAATCAGGGCACTTCCCTGCTCCTGCTGCCCTTATTCTCCTTTGGCCGTACACTCCCTTCCGTGCTGTTGCTTCTCCCAGTGCTGCATGCTGAGAACTCTCTGGCACTGGCTGATTTTGATCCGGCTCTTCCAGTTATGTTGCATTCCCACCAGAAGCACGATAATCACAGCAGGTGTTTTAGCAGGATATGTCATGTAGGTTGGTGAACCGTGCATCTTCACATCCTGCTGGGCAGCTACTGTGCCTGCAGCAGGGTAGGAGAAAGCCATTCTTTCTGGGTCTCATGGCTGCTATGCAATTCGTTTGCATACAGATTCATTTTCTTTAGATCATCTCCTGGTGGCTGCATTTAAGCAAATCTCTGTCTGAAGCTAGTGGGGCTTTTCACTGTAGAAAGCATGATTTTTCCATAGCTTTCCAGTCCAGTTCAAAGCAAACCTTTATCTAGCCCAAGCTGAAACAGACTGGTCTGGTTAGGGAAATGCTGACTCTGTGTGCCCCTCTATATAGCATTCCTGCCTACCTCTCATCCCACAAAAAAAAAAAAAAGGTGCTTTCTTCTTCCCTGGGAGCATGGGAGCAATCTTACAAAAGTAACAACAAAAAGTAAAGGAAAAACAGTTGCCTTTCTCTCCGCCCTCTTTTTTTTCCCTATAAAAAGAAGGACGGACTCATCGGTAATCAGGGGGGTTTCTGGACAAAAACACAAGCACTCCAAGCATGTCCCCACTGCCCCATAGTTGCAGAACCTGCTTCCCTGACCAGATTAGGGCTATGCCGGCTGCTGGGATGGAGGACAGGATTAGGAGATACTGGAAGCTTCCAGGCAATTTTCTCTTCTCTTAGACAAGCTGATGTGACTGAGGCACTGCTTGTTTGTCAGAAAGGGCCAGGTCTGCAGGTGTCAATCCACAGCAGCCACGGCACAGGTCCTCCACCACAACGCATGAAGGTAAAATGGCCTACTTAATCAATCAGAGAAAAACATGCATTGCACACAGCCTTAGCTGCATTACCATGACTACTCCATCTAAGTGAAGGCCATGAAGTCTCAGAAATAGCTGTGGTGTACCCAGGTTGCACTTGAACCGCGGGGTGGCTGTTCTTCATGGTGTAGCCTTCAGACTTGCCGCGGTTCAGCCTGTTGGTCCAGTTGGAGCCCATCTTCCCCTGCATGCATGCCCAGCAGAAACCACTGCATGAAAGAGGTGGGGTGAGAGAGACAGCAGATGCCCACCCACACCGCAGTTTACCATGCAGTTGCCAGGCAGACAGGGGCCCACCGGGAAGAGCTGCTGGATTTCAAGGACAAAGTCAGAGAGACTGTGATGCGCAGAGAGAGAAAACGACCCCGTGGCAATCTGGTACAGGAACAAACATCATTCTTCCTCTCCCCCCACAGAGCACACGCTGCTGAGGGCTCAGGAATAACAGTCCTTCTCCTTCCAGCTCAGGGTGAGAGAGGAGGATTGCCATTTAAGGGAGGCTTTTTGGTGCTCCCTGCTAATGTACCTACCAGAACACTTCTTATCATCTTTTGCTAAGACTGACACAGAGCCTGTCTGCATTTCACACAGAAGAGTTTGCTTTGACATGTCAGAGGCATTTGACAGCCAGAGACTGCAGAGTTGCCTCCAGGAATCCATCGATACCTCAAAGGCCCTCTTCCTGTGCAGCTCAGGGTCCCCAAAGCAGTCCCTACATGGCACGCCAGCACGGTCACTTCCCCACCTCCCTCGTACACAGCTCCTGATTCACTTGCTCACAAACAGATTCATGTTTTCCTGCTATTTTTACACGCAACAGTCATCCTGGTTGTGTGCTGAGGTGCATGATGCACACTATCATGTCCTGATATCTTTCCCCATATATGTGCATACTTGACTAGACTATGAGTCAAGGCAAGGAAAATCACATGGGATGCTCTTTTGAGTGTTGGATGTGCATTCAAAGCTCTCATTTATGAGGATGTTCTATTAGGATAAGCTCATGTGTGTATGCACAGGCCATTATATGGTACTCTATTATATTTGAATGAACCAGACATTCAAATTAATTTAAATTAATTTATCCATATGTTACTGAAAACCCTAGTCATAGAAATAAAACAATGCATAGAAAGATTACTTGCAAAGTTTTCAGTGGTGACCTCTGATATTGGGTGGCTGCCATGCAAGGTTTTCCTCTTGTGGTTGATATTTCTTTGTTTCCCTCTTCTGCTCACATTGAAGGCTCTGCTATTTACTGGCTTTTGCATATAATTCTCCAATTAATATCAGTAGAAGTTCTGTCTGCAGATAAGGGAGGAATATTAAATAGATCTGCAGTGCAGAGAGAGATGATATTTTAGTTCCTTTTATGGATTTTAGTTAGAAAATAAAACTATAGTTGGTTGGTTGTTAGTTGGGTTTAACTTCCAAGATTTCAAACCTATGCAGAAAATTTCCCACCACTGAAGTAAGGTTACTCCTGGTGCGGTGAGTAGCAGCTAAATGACAACCTGTCTTTCAGGAAAAGACATTGGAAGGAAAACAATTAGCAAAATACAGATGAGCTAGAGTCTTACCCAAGGTCTTCCACGTCTGGATGAAACAGCAAGTGTTGCTGGGAGCTGGCAATCCCAAGCAGAATGAGAGTGGGAGGCTGAGCTAAGGGCACAGGAGCTGAGGACAAGAGTTCACCTCAGGCTGAGGTTTGTGCAGATCAAATAGTTTTTGACATTATGGGCAATGAACACAGAAGCATCTATCATATGTCTCTTTTAACTCCAGTGTCCCGCACTGAATACAGTAGGGAGTAACTCAGGTGTTTTCAAGTGCTGAAATTGAAACAGCAGTAGAATTCCATTCAAATAGAAGCTGAACATGCATTTCCAACCTCCTTTACTGCTGACGGATGTATTAGTGCAATTTATTTGAACTGGACTTTGTCTGGAGCTGTGGGGATGTGCTTTTAAACAGTATTGCCTGAATACTACTTTCACCTTGGCCTTACAAAGTGTACTTTCTATGCCTCGTAGTGGAAATCTTGTGCTAAGAAGCCAGCTCTACCATAATGAGTAGTCAGATCTGATTTTATTCTCGAGCCTCATTTTAGGAAGTAATCTGGGGCTTTTCATGCCTACTCCCACTCACAGCAGGACGTTCTTGCCCTTCTTTGAAAAGAAGAAACTCAGAGGAAAGCAGCATTTTGGTGATAAGCATATGCTGGCAGGAAAACTGCTGCAAACCTTGCAACAAAGGCTTTAAGAAGCCAGTGCAGTGTCATAGCAATTAAATTCAAGGTGTCTATCAAATTATAACTCTGGAAGCCAGCACCTCTTCCCATGTCTCTGAAGTCTTTTTTTTGCTGGTGCAGTTTGACTGGTTACAGAAAGGGACCTTGATATAGCCAAACCCACTCCCTTAGAAAGCTAAGGGAAATATTTACAGGTGGGTTGCATTCATTGCCTACATCTGTCCTTCTGGTCATCACTTTTAGTTGTGTCATTGAACAAGAATAGGACATGAAAGCTTAGGAACAAGGGAGAGGAGTGATGGCACTGCCTGCTGAAGGGGCAAGGGGATGGGCATCAAAAAGGCAACTGTGGCTATGCAGGAGAAGTGATGTACGCTATAACCAGCACAGGTGCAGAAATGGCAACACAAGAAGGACAGCTGCCCCAGCCCAGCTTCCTGGGGGAACCTTCAATGCCCCAGCCTTTCTCTCTGACACCCTGATGGGACCAGGAGGGGGCTGCCCACCTTGTCCCTGAGGCCCAGCAAGGCAGGTAATAGTGCAAAGAGCTGAACAAGAGGAGAAGGAGGCAGTGGCAGGGAAGGAGAAGCTGGTAAGGGTGCTGGGGATTGCCTGCAATGCAATGGCACCTCCCCAGGATTTCTGGGCTGGTGGCATACCTTCTCCTTTTGGGTTGCCTTAGCATAATTCTGTAACTGGCTTTTTCTTTGCAGCTACATCCTAGGGAGAAGTGCAAAAAAAAATACAAACGATAAAGCAAGTGTAAAGCTAATGGGAAGCAGTTAGAAGTAGTACGAGCACCCAGCATCTTGCACCACCAGGAAAGACAAGGCAGCAAGAGGAGAGGAATTGAGAAAAGCGTGATGCTGTCACTATGAGCTGAGACACTTCTGCATGGAGCAGGCACAGGCTCAATAGGGGACTACATAGAAAGTTTTCTATTTCTGAGAAGTTTTTGGAGTTTAGCAATGCTGTCAAGCTCAGCAAGTTTTTCTTGCCAGAAGTTCAGGACATAAAGATACAACAGGACCAAAAGTAACAGGGAAAGCTGTCCATCCATTCAGGCTGCAGCCTAACAGGGAGTCTTCAATGTCAGTGGAAAGAACTTTTTCTGCTGGTTTTGTTGTTGTTGTTTGATTGTTTGCTTACTTGTTTGTTTAAAAATAGGGACTTTATCCTTCACTGACGTCTTTCAGTATTGCACAGGAACACATGCTGAATCTAATCCAGGGCTACTATAGATCAAAGTGCTGCCCCAGCTGCTGCATCACATCAGCTATGGCTTTCATAGCAGGACTCTGTTCAGTTTTCCCTTTTTAGAGATTCTTAAACAAAAACAGAACAAGAAAAAAAAATGGAGAAAAGTGCTGTTATTAAGATGAAAACTTCCTCTGTGAGCTCACATGCCAAGAGAAACTCAGCAGTCAGCATGGGTGAGTGGAGCATATCTTTACTTTCACTGAAACAGAAGCAGTGCCATGTCTCCCTGTGAGCTACTCACATGCCCCCCCTCTGCCTTTGAGAGCTATCAGTGCAACCATGTTACAGTGTCTCTACCAACTAGCATAATTCAAAGGGGATTTTAGGGATTTGAAACTGTGACTTTAGGAAGTGATCTATACCTCGTTTGATCATACCATGGTTAGGATGCATCTTTGGGCCACCGAGCTGTTTGAAACTTCAGAGGGCAGCTGTATTAATCAGATAATGGCAAATGTCCAATATCTTGGACATTCCTGCAGCTTCCCTGTTTCACTGCAGTTAGTTTAATTCTGGTGTTGCTAGGATATATCATCTTAGCGAACACAAACCCCACAAAGCTCTCACTGACAGGAGGATTAGAAGAGCCTGTCTACCAGTGGATTATGTACATGAATGAAAAATAAAATTTAACGTAAAGTGCATCATTTCTGGTTAAAATTATGTCATTTTGTGGATGCAGAGATGAAATGATCAGACTAGCTTTATCTCTGGTGCACCCCAAATGATAATCCTCTGCTCCAGCTATTCTCTCAAGACACATCTCTGCAGAAAGCTATAGTTGTTTAGGGAACACCACAGACTTCTCTGTCATCTAATTAAACGTAGACAAATCCAAAGTAAATGTAAGCAGTCACTGCTTGAACTAGTTACCCTCACTTCCTATTTATTCACTGGTGAGAACCACATGCTTTTAGATAGTGAGTTAATTCACCCTCAGCTAGGTCAGAAATTGTTCTGTCAAAGCGCTCATTGCTCTCCACTGGCTGGAAAGGACACCTGGGAAGCCTAAGTGCAATGGACACATCTGTGTTTTGCCCCACAAGGTTTTTTAGAAAAAGAGATCACCAGGCGCTTCAGATGCTGGAGTCCAGGGCGTGCCTCAGAGGCCAAATCAAACTAACAGGATTTGACCCCTGTGCACTTGAAGCTGCCAACTGCAGGCTGGAGCCACACCGGAGCAGTCCAACTTCCTTAGCAGGGCATGGGCCAACCCCTCCCAGTCCTGCAGGGTGGGATGCTGCAGGAGCTGTGCTCGCTCACCAGCCTCTACCTAACAGCATCAACAGAAGAAATACATAGACACTCCCTCCTGCACATACAGGTACAGATACATTTATTAATCTGATTCAGGTATCTCCCGAATGATCGTTTCCTCTATAAGCACTAACTATGCCATCAAAGGAAACCTGCTTATATCAATTGATCCTTTTCTCTGTTTCCTAATACCACCTGACTACTCAGACATTACAATGCCGGATTCCGGGAACCAGTCTTGGACTTGGGATCTGTATATGTATTGATGCATCTCAAGCAACCAGGGTCAAGCAGGAGTTGAAGTCCCTATTCAGTGAAGTGTAAATGCATACAGACAGATATGCTCATATCAAAATCAATAGGATTAAATTAATAGATTTCCTCACAGATAGGTCAAGCTGCATCATATTTAATCCACAAAAGAGTCAAGTAAATTGCTTGTAAATCCACCAGGAATACTGTGCATATAAAAGTCATGTGTTTAGCCAGGTCTTAACTCCAAGTTTTCCCTCCTAGCAAAACTCTCCCATCTGTGGCACTTCTAACATCTGGGGGCAAAGTCAAAACGTGAGGTAAACCTTAGTGACAGAGGCCTGATAATATGCTATCGATATTTGTACCTAAATGCTACACATCCTTGTGTCTATAATATTACTCACTGATACTGAGCAAACCTCAGACACAGGGAGCAAAGAACTGGAAACCCGGTAGAACTGGTAACTGGTGCTAATTGAATCTCCAGCAGTTTCTCTGCTGTGCACTGCAGTATCTGTCCCTATATGAAAATGATGTGGTGCTTGATTTTGACTTTGACTTTGGCCATTGACCTAGACTTTTATCTTTTATTTTCCATTTATTCTCTGGACTGTGATCTGCTTGGGAACTTCAGGAATTGTAGAATCTTCCTGATATTCTTCTCTATATGTGACATATGTGCACTGCTAATTTGATGACCACATGGCACTCTTCTATAAGACCATGCATTTGTTCCCTGTGAATGCTCAGGATATTTCAGAGTCTCTAAGATACCACATAGCATTTTTTTAAGTCTATACATACAATCCCCTCCAAATTATAGACACAGAATTCTTCTTCTTGTTTTCTTCTAAAATTTAGTTTTATTTCCTAACTCAGGTTATCAAACTTATCAATGTTGCTAGCTTGGGAACTTACCGGTCATGCAATTCTCACCCCTTTGCTCTTACCCTACACAGCTACATCAGAAGTCATTAACTAGAGTGAGAATCTCACATCGTTTGGGTTCTTTCCTTCACCCAGTCATTTCTATAGTCCTTTTGACACATCCTCAGTTCCATTCTTGCCGAGGATTGTGTACTCTTCAGGCTGTCACAGGGAGATACTGTGGTGGTGACAGGTTTCAGCAAAGCCCAATAGTTTTTGGCAAGCCTAAACTCAAGCTGAGCTGGCCAAGCCAG
The DNA here is from genome assembly GCA_033556795.1 of Tapera naevia. NCBI lineage: Eukaryota > Metazoa > Chordata > Aves > Cuculiformes > Neomorphidae > Tapera > Tapera naevia. Next base: position 30,854,787 of record JAUMJJ010000067.1, on the reverse strand, counting down.
AAAAACCTGATGTACTTCCTCACATCTACTCCATGCACACTCATAGCATGCATCAGGTTTAGCAGCAAGGACCCACATGCAAAAGAGGGCTCAAATTAAGGTATCTACAAATTCTAGTTATCCCCGACAGGCAACATCACAATGCTTCCTAAAAAGATTGTGTCTTTCCTATCGCCGTATGACAGGCTAGCAAGGCAGCAATAGGAATAGCTAACAGAGAGCATTCCTAGAGCATCTGTACATGCAGGGATACACCCTGGTCCATATTATACATTTGACAAAGCCCAAGCTTTCTCCATCAGACCAAGCTGAAGATAAGCAAGGATCTGTGCCTGGGTACTACCAAGGTGTCTCTTGGGAAAGAGAATAGTCTGAGGTGAGTCTGGCCCTAATGAAAATGTTTTTTTTTCAAGATTTGTTGGACAGACAGCCATTTCCTACCCCAGTAACTGGAGTTTTCAGTTAGGACTGAACTGAAGACAGCTGATGAAATCCTGCAACAAACAGCTCTCCTTTGGATAGGTAATGTTGGAGACAAGATGTCTTGCAGCAGCTGAGAGCCCTTGCTGTTGTTAAGGCAAATGAAAAACATCTATCATGCTACTACACAAACTGCCTTGAGGGCTGCTTATCTGTCTAGCTCCGCACAGCACAGCAAAGGGCAAACTCATTTCAGGCTCATTAGCAGATGTCCTTGAGGTGTTTGAGGCTGGTACGTCAAGACAAAGGAAGAGGTTTGCAGATCAAAGTAGAGCTTTGATCACCCAGGACATTATTTTTATGAGCTGGGCTAAAACACATGGATTCAACAGATTCAAGCATAATGAATAGGACATGGAGCAACAGGTGTCATAATTCGAGACTCGGTTTCTAAATTCAGAAGTAGCTTTTTTGAATTGGTGACTGTTGGGCAACACGATTTATGGCTTTGCCTGTAGGAGGTAACACTACAGTTAACAGGAACCTATTAACCTACTAATTAACCCAGAAAAGCTGGGTGCCTATGTCCCATGGTCCTGTTTCCCACTTCCTGGCTTTTGCTGCCAGCATTCTGTTACAGATCTTGACTTCAAAGGTTTATTGGAAGCTCTCTGTCTGTTTGAAGAGCTGCGAACCCACTACTGGCACAAGAGCGACGCATTGATTTGGGGAGTAACAGGAATCCAGCTTTCCCCTGTATAGGAAGCCAATGGCACACCCAGAATAAAAGACTGTTCCTCTGTGGGAGAGCCCACCTGGGCTGCCAGAGTTAGAAAAAATTCACAGGGGAGGCTGTTTCATGTTGCTGAAGATATAATATGGGTACACCGTCTTATCTGGGAGACTTCACAGAATGGGCCAGGAAAAGAAGACACATGAGGGAATGGCGTATCATTAATGGAAGAAGTGATCCCAGTGCTGGTGTGGAACATACATTTTCCCACAATAGTTTCATTTTGTCCTAAAATGACACTGTTTTTCATCAGATGTAATGCTAACGAAGTTCAGCTGTATAGGCTGTGATACACCTGCTGGTACCCTCCAATGCTGTTTGTAGTTATAGGTACCTCTTTGTTGGATAAATACATACACACAGACATACACTCTTACGACTTGTTTTTGCAACAGTGCTGGGCAGACTTTGTCTTTTGGCAAATACTTCTTGTGAATGCTGCCCATCTTTCTTGGGATGTAATGAACCCAAACAGGAATTAACACAGACAGAAGCGCTTGGGGGTGCTTATTGCTGAGAAGCTTGACATGAATCAGCAATGTGCGCTCACAGCCCAGAAGGCCAACCATGTCCTGGACTGCATCAAAAGAAGCGCGGCCAGCAGGGCGAGGGAGGGCATTCTCCCCCTCCACTCTGTTCTCCCCACCTGGAGTATTGTGTCCAGTTCTGGAATCCCTAACACAAGAAGGATATGGAACTGTTGGAACAGGTCCAGAGGAGGCCATGAAGATGCTCAGAGGGCTGGAGGACCTCTGCTGTGAGGACAGGCTGAGAGAGTTGGGGTTGTTCAGCCTTGGGAAGAGAAGGCTTCAGGCCTTCCAGTACCTGGGGGAAGATTTAGATTAGACATTAGGAAGAAATTCTTTGTTCTGAGGGTGGTGAGACACTGGCAAAAGTTGCCCAGGGAAGTTGTGGATGCTTCTTACCTGGAAGTGTTCAAGGTCAGGTTGGATGGGTCCTTGAACAGCCTGTTCTAGTGGAAGGTGTCCCTGCCCATGGCAGGGTGTTCGGAACTGGATGGACTTTAGGGTAATCATTAGTTGAAACCAGATGATCTTCCAACCCAGACCATTCTATGATTCCATTATTTCATATTAACAAAAATGTGCCCGAAGAGCAGTGGAGTGTCTTGTTGTAGGAGCCTCACAATACTTAGAAATGGACTCCAAGGTCATTGAGAGACAAGATTCGTGAACATAAAGAGTTCTGACTGTTCCCTGGGTTTTGTAAGCACTCATCATTCAGTATTCATAACTTTGAATATATGTATTTTTAAATCACCCTGACAGATGCAAAGACTAGAGGCCAAGATTTCAGCCATGTCTCAGCAACTGTAGATCACTAAAAAATATCTGAGTAGTCGCTGAGGCAGTCATGTTTGCAGTGTGACTGCTGCTGGAAGCGACAGGGCTATACAGGTCTGACTTGCCATAGTTCTTCCACTCAAAGGCAATGAGGGTTTTTGAAAAATTTGGCAGAAATCCAGTAACTGCAAAGATGGCTTGGAAAGGGTGGGAACCACTGACCCAGTTTTATGTATGTCCAGATAATTACCCACAGGAAAAATTCACACAGAGAAAAAAATCTTTTTGTTTTAAAGCTTGAGTTACTCTGGAAAACAAAAAAAAAAATTAGCAGAGCAGGATTTCTTTTCCTTACACTCTCAAAAACAATCATTGTTTTCCCTCTTCCTGCACTGTTAAATCATGTTGAGAGTCTTATCACACTTTGGCTTGGTCCGACAAGTCACATGTCAACATCAAAACAAAGTCATACTGAAAACAGCATAGTCCTGGCCTGTAGACAGATCTGTGCTTGAGGCAATGCCAACAACCCGGTCTCTGCTAAAATATTCACAGTAGCTTCTTCCTGTCCTTGCAGCTTGAAGTATATTTCCTAAGTCAGAAAAATCATATAAATATTCTCCTATGAATCAGTGAAATGTCTTTCAAGTTGTAAACCAGTGCTGCAAACCTCCCTTGTTGTTGCCAAATAAAGAAAAAACAAGGATGTTTTGGTTGTTCTTACAGAGCCAATAAATGTGCTTCAAGGGTCATTAATTTGAAATCCATTCTTTTGGAAAAAAGATTAAGAACTGCACTGTACCTTACCCTGAATCCCCTGCCAAACTTTGTTTAGAAATAGCATTTTACTGGTATTTTTCCCCCTCCATGAGAAAAATGTACTCGCACAGGGCGCAAGCTGACTACATTCCATGGAGAACCCGGCTGCATACCAAGTGCCACCCTACACTTGCACAAGCACATTAAAAAAGCTTCGCTTTTCTTTTTATTTTAGGATCTGCTCCAGCAGTGGCAAGCAGTTGAATGGCTCCAGCTCAGTGAGCAGCACAGCATAGGAAGTGAGCTGGTGCTCCTGCCAGCTGCTTTGAGGTTCCATATCAGCTTCTGGTGGCTTTGGGCCACCCACATCCTGCCAGAGAGGTTGACCCAATCCTTGCTGCAACCTGCCTCTTCCTTTAACCCTTTCTGATGAGAAACTGCCATGAAAGTGAATGGAGAGCACGGATTGGGGCTTTGCAGGAGGCTGCAGGGTCAGATGGGCATAGTGGGAGGCAAGTCAGGGGAACAGGAACACAGTGGCGCAGAACATCTGGGGACCCCCTTGGGAGGCTCTCTGGCAGGGTGGATGAGTGTAGGTCTTTCACGGCACAAGTGCTCACCTCTTGTGAGTGAACCATGCCTAATAAAGCATACTTTAGGGAGATGTTATTTTCCTTTTAATCATGGATGTGTCTCTCAAGTGCTCATTTCAAATACTCTCCAATATACAACTAAATTACCATGGCCATCATTTACTTTGTCATTATTGACAGCATCCTATTTTAAGATATTTCATCCTATCCTCTGTGTCTTGAAATCAGTTAATGCAATTCTTTTCAGAAAAGCTGAAATTACTTTAGTGTGAATCCTCAGGATAATAGAGTTTTTAACTGCATCACTTGTGAAAAATATTCAGCATGGCTACATATCTGAAGTAGGAATGACACTATGAGTTCTGAGAGGTTTAAGATCATGGGAGGAACAGGATTTGGCCTGTTCTCTAATACAACCCTCCTGAAACACATTCAAGCAGCTGTGCTGAGATAATTGTTACACAATAAGCCTTATGTAAATAGCCCATATCCAGCTTTCTGTCAGAGTGAAGCAGCTCAGGAGAACTTACAGTGTCCTGAAGGTGAGGGGTTTTCAGCATTTTTTCATATTAGTCAGATAGAGGACTGAAATTAAAATGTGAAGTCAGGTATTTAGGTCTGTGACAAAACACTATTTTTTTCTTCACTAAGAAGTCTTTTAGATAAATGCTGTACTTATGACTGAGGAACTACGAATTCTATCTTGCGTCTTACCTCTCAATGAATGCATGATATAGTTAACTTCAGCACATGCACCATAAGGTCATTTAACTTTAAGGTTATAAAAAAAGTCTTGGTGAAGGTTGTGAAAGAAATGTAAAAGTTTTGATGATACTGCATGTAAGTGTTCTCTCAAGAATTTAACAGTGTAACTAGAAAAATCATTATCTTACATTCAAAGTGATAAAGAAAGTATGTTTTTACTCGTATAGAGAGCTAGAAAGATTATTCTAAATACTTTTAATGCAACTGTTTGAAAATAACCATCACCTGGAGAGAGAACTTGGTATTTCCATGTGTCTAAAGTGAGCAAAAATGAAATCTGTCCTGTAATTCTAGAACTCTTAGAACTAAGAAAAAACATGAGTAAATGTTGTTAAACTGCTTTAAAAATCAAATTACTTTGCTGTATATTACATGAGAGGTTTCATCAGTTAGAAGAAAACATCATTTTCTTTTCTACTAATCTGTAACTAGAGGCATCTTCCAAAGTTATTGACACTGTCAAAGTTCAAATCATTTGAATTTAGTTAACTTTTTGCACTTTCAGATATCCCTTCTGCAGTTTAATCACCACCTTGAAAATAATAAAAAATATGCTGAGTTACTCCCCTTTCATAACGCTGCAGTAATGAATTATTATGGAAAACTATTTTGCATTTTTAGTGTACTGAGCCTTATGCAGCCCAGTATTTATCCCTAATAACCACACAGGATAAATTAACTTTAATACTAAAAGTCACGGTATGGAGGGTAATCTTGGCAGTTTTTTCAAGCTAAAGCTTTCCCTGAAATGCATTTCATACTGATCTTTACATATTTGTGTGGTGCCACATAGGATAAATTAACTTCAATACTAAAAGCCATGTTATGCATATAAATACATATTTACATATTTATAAAAGATACAACTGTCTGTTAAGCTCTGTCAAATCTTTGTGAGTGTAGTGAGCTTCCTCCTTTTGCAGGCAGCAGAGGAATGAAATCTGGTGGATGGATGCTCATCTGGGATGTCCTCAGCTGCTCATCCTCACCCAAAGGTGGCAGGGTATGCTCTGCTGGCTACAAACACAGCTGCAAAGAAGTGCCACTGGCCAGATGCATGGGCTCCAGCCAGATGTGTGTTATTCATGGAGATGGGGCTTAGCATACTCCTAGGATGGAGATGTGAGACGGTGAGACCCTCCACAGCCACAGGCGGCACAACTGAAAGGGGCAAGATGACTGCGTCCGTTATGTGAGTAAACTAGGCAGCTGCCCAGGACAGACAAATCAGAGGAAAGCATTCCCAGAGCTGCAGCGTGATTTGGCTATCTTACCAGCCACATGGGCTCCCCCACAGAAATCAGCAGGGAGAGTTTTGGCTCATCAGTAACACAGACTTGCATGCAAGACCTGCTGACCAAGTAGCGTGCTGCCTTCCTGGGGCTGTAGTCAAGGGAGTAGCCCCATGAAGACTATCTGGGACTATGAAGGATCTAAGACATACCCCCAGCTCTGGGCTAGATTGGTTGCGCTCAGAGCCAAAGCAGCAGTAGCAAGAAAATGTAGGATTATACGTAATCAGACTATAGGAGAGAAGCCACAAACCTGTGGTGCCAGAAGGAAAAAGAATGTGGCAATACGAATGGAAAGCAATTTCTTATTGTGTGGGCTCTCTCACTAGAGTGACGGTCCTCTCTCAAACACTACGAGAAAGAGGAATCTGTGCCTGCTTTTCACTGCCTCAAATGGCTCTGCAGACCAGGTGACCTCACCAGGTCATTTTTATGATGAGCTAATGATCTGTGGTCTGTCCTCAAGGTACACTTAGCATTCACGTTTCCCTCAGCAGAGTTGGGATTATATAAATTGAAAGCTGAAATCAACCCATCTGAAGTGAATCAAAGCAGAAAAAACTAGTTCCCCCTTTGGGCATGATGTTAAACAGATCTGTCATCCTGATGTTTATGCTGGTACTGTACAAGAAAAATACTCCTCCACTTCATGCCTAATGCTTGTCTATATAGTTATAAATGCTCTTTGCCTTAGGTAGCTTAAATGCACAGAGTCCAAAACTAATAAAAGCACACATCTCACTGATAAAATAAAGAAAAATAAACCAAACCCCACATCTCATTCCATTATAATCATGACATTTCTTGCTGCAACTCTGTTTCATCAGGATGTGGTTTTCCTCATATTTTTCCTCAGTTTTGCTTTATGACACAATCTATGCATAACCAGGGTGTCGTGAAAATCGAAGGAGACGTATCTTTTTAATGATGGCATGCTCGCTTTAGTATCAAAAGCTACCAGTAAAATACCTGAGAAACAATGATAAATTAAAGTGTACAGGAAAATAATTTTCTATGAGAATCTTAGTCAGGATGATGCTGACACCTTCCACAGCCTTTTTTGTGGTCATGAACCTAGAACATCCGCTGTCTTAATTTCTTGTAACTGTGTATTAACGCTGGTATAATTAGCAATACATATAGCTCTGGCACAAAACAAACACAAGTTGCACCTCTTAGAAACTATAAACACCCCCAATAAAAATGATTTTGCATTCAGTCATGTTACTCAGTTTTATATTTCACTCCAGTGAAAGGGCTGGAGAAGCCTCCCAGAAAACTATATAAATATGTAGTGATTACTCTACTATAAGTATGATAAATGTCAGATTTTCTGCACTGTCATGATCAGAGCTCCAGATGCTGCTGCAATTGTAATATACAGCGGGAAATGATGCAAAGCACTTAAGAGGTGCCCTTGCTTAGTCACATTAGCCTGGTGTTCGCTTATACACCAGGCTAAGCTATAGAACATGAATACTCGTTTGGTTTCAGGATTGTCTTGCCTTCTGTGAAATCTCTTCCAACAATCCACAGTGGGTGCGTTACTCTGGGGGAGAGGCAGGAAGATGCTCTGCTCGTTCTGGTGGAGGCACCTTCCTCAGAAGAAAGAGAACATCATTTCCCAGGGAAGACTCTCCACCACCTGGCTCAGCTCACCAGTGCCGAAAGTTGAGCTCTTCCTCCCCATTCACCTCGCACATCAACGTGTGTGTAGACATATGACACACACGATGCTTACAGACCACATGCAACACAAACACTCATCACATTCTCACTCTCACCTCACCCCAAGTCCAGACAGTTCAGCTCCCCAGTGCAGCAGAGAACTTACCCAGAAGAAGAAATCAGGAAATCCAATAGAGAACAGGAATTGCTTTGGAAACAGCTTTTCTGGACTTCCACCATCCCAGGTACCTAGGACATTTAGGTACATTTATATGGATATGAGGCAGATGTGCAGCCAACTCTTGCAGCACCCTGTTAGGCTCTGGCTAAGGGATTGACAGAAACTGGAATAAAACTTTCATGGAGGAGCCCAGTGCTTTATATTCTTCACCTAACTCCAACTTGCAGCATCATCCTCCCATCTGATCATCCTCCCATCTGAGAGAAAACAGAAAGAGGTTTTAAAGGTCTTTAAAGTGTAAATATACAATGAGTATTCTTAGCAAAATCTTTAAACTAGCATCTCTTCCTTTGGTTAGCAAAAGGAGAGGACTGTTTTAGTTGTTTGCACAATGAAGGAGAGACCTGTGGAGGGGTTGTCTGGGGAGACCTTCCTGATTAGATAAACTCTATCACCATGTCTGTCAGAAAGGTTGCTTACCACTGAGTAGCCCACCAGAGATGGCTTATAGCTAAGACTTATGTCTGTCAAGCCATATATTACACATATTAAGTGTATGCCACCTCCGCTCAGCCAGGAAGGGCAAATATAATATGCTTCTGACACCATCCTTATTGTGTTTCTCCACTTGCTAAAATTATTTGAAGTGATTTAGACAGAACTAGTGTGATTTACAACTTCGTTTTGTTTTTATTTTCTTTTATGGCTCTCATCATTTGTAACCTGTTGTTATGCTTCTTAGTACTGTGTTCACAGGAACATGCTTTGGCCTTTACTTAGCTGTGAGCTGTGCAGTCTTAGATGGCTCTACCACAGTGGTGAGGGTGGGATACTGATTCTGAAAGATACCTGCAAAGGGTAGGGCCATGCTGCAGTACCAGCTTTCTTCAAAGAAACACCACAGATGTGCAAGAGGAGGCATTACGATAACATCCACAGAAAAGATAGTTTATCAACACCAAGCAGTAGTGACATTTAAGACCACTGTGACCAGTGAAGCATGTGAAGTATACTGTTTACACCACGGTAAGCCAGGATAGCCCAAAAGCTGTGTTCAGCTAGACTGACATTTACTAGCTATCAAAATCAGCTAGGGACTCATTACTTCATTTTTTAGAGTTTAGTGCCAACTTTCCTTCTACCTGCTGGGCCAAACCAAACATGGTAATGATAAGAGCAGGTTCAACTCAAGGATAAACAACCTCCCTGCTCCTATGCAATATTGCCTTCAGTGTATGTACTATTATACATACATCTATCAAGTTTTTTATTCACAGGAACACACTCCAGTTCAGCTGCTTATTCCCCGTGGTTCCTACTGTATTTTCAGTTGGATATTTTCCTATGGACTCCTTGCTCTGTGATCACTAGAGCTTTGCCCTGCATGACTGTAGAGGTCAGGGGCTGGTGGGAATCCTATTCTATCTCTGCAGACAAGCTATAGAGCAGAGCAGATCAGTTGGGTCCTGTGGGAAATGGCCTCTCTGTGAAACCACAACAAGCTGATGGATTACAGCAATTTAAGTTGTTTCCCAGCTGTACAGTTTGTGTAGCCTTGTTGATGCAGCTGCCAAAAAGCAGCGTTCCTCTTGTAGGCATTGCTCAAGACCTCTTCCAACAAAATTCAGCAACTTTCAGCTCTTTAACATCCTTCTTCCACACTAAAAAGAAGGATTTTTTTTCTCTGTCAGAAAGGTAACCAAAATACTGCATATTCTTCTCGATTCAATTTGTGCGTGAAGGAAAACAGACAACTTCAGCTGACATTCCACATACATGCACTAGAGAATTAGCAGAAACTTCAAACTTACATGAAGTGAGTTAGAAAGGTCAGGCTGTTGAATATAACTTAGAAACACAATGTGATACATCAACATGTCATTTAGTACACAAATAATAGTTTATGGTAGTGGAAAAACATACAAAACATAAATTATGATAAAAGCTGCTTCATTGTGTTTCCTGGCTGAAAATCCAAGATACTGAGATAGGATTATTTCATTAGAGCTGGTTGGGAATGTTTCAATGAAGGTTTTGGTTTTAAATCACAAAAATGTCAATTTGTCTAACATTTTCATGAAAACTTTGTGTTTCAGTGAAATTTTAGTCAGGAAGATCCTTATTTCTGGAAAGGTCTTTGTGCGCAAAACACTAAAATAACTCACAGATCTGTGCATTAGCGTTCATAACACACTAAACCACAAAATGGAAAGGAGTTTGAATCTATTTTAAACTTCGTTTGAAATCCTGGAAAGCGTTTTGGATGTCACAAAAGACAAAAAAATCACTCTTTAAACTTCACTGCAAGACCCCAGCGAAGGGGCATCCATCTCTATCCTTTGCGTCTTGTTGCAACAGCAAGAGACCCTCATGTAAAAATCCCTGCCTCATTTTTGAACTTTACTTGTTGATTTAAATTACTTAAATTACAACTTTTTTTTTTCTGTTAAGCCTTACCCTCCTAAAGGGTCCTGCATTTTCTCTCAATCCAGGTACTTGTGCAGTGCAACGCTCTCATTCCTTAATGTTATTTTTAAGATGCAAAGAAATAAGTCTGTTTACCTTATTTCAGGGTTTTTTTTTCAGTTCTTTATAATTTCTCTGGCTCTTCACTCTGCAATCTTTAACAGTCTGTTTCAAATAAGCCATGCAGATCAGATGCCAGACTGGTTTAGAGGGGCCCTCAGCTCTTGGCCCCAGATGCTCCTAACTAGCTGACTCTGTCCCTGGCCATGGTCTGGACTCTTTGTTCTTACTTGGATGTCCTTTCATGTGGCTGGGCCAAAGCAAATCAAAGACTACAGTAAGACCTTTCAACAAAATTGTTATTAATATGTATTACAGCAGTGCCCAGAACTGGCAGTTGAGATGGAGACTGCATGTGCTGTGTAGCTAGACACTGTCTCTGTCCTGAAAGAGAGACAATCCCTGGGTGAAGTCTACCACACTCCCTTGGAGTATCTTGTTGCACAAACTCACTAGCTCCATTGAATTCAGCGGCAGCATCCATGTATCAAAGTACTATTATACATGAATGACAGCAGCAGCAAACAGACAAAGAGATCTGGTTATGTTTAAAATTACTCTGTTCCCTGGTTGTGTGATATTTCTTGAATTCATTATGAAAGACAAGGCGAAGGAGAAATAACACAAAAATCTGTAAAGCTGCTTGAAAAGTCTTTGTGAGAATCCTATTTCTCCTGTGAGAGAAGTAGAAGACATTTTAAAACTAAGATTTCAGAATGACAATTCATTAAACTGGTAGATGGGGGAATAATTTATGTCCATATGCATTTGTATCTAGTGAGACTTCAAAGGATTCAATTGATAATGTATAAACTAACTGATTAAAAACTTTACTAGAAGACTGGTAAATCAGAATGCGACTTGGCTATTCCATTTCAGCATTATTAAACTCCATTATTAATATATTCTGCCTATTATTGGGGTTGTAGAGAGGCTATCAAAACCTCTGAAGCTTAATTAATGATAATTAATGACAAAAAAATGAATGACAAAAAATTAAGAAGTCTTTCCGATCATGTAGTAATTTGCTCTTGAAACTACAGCCTGTTCTTGAGCATGAATAAATTACAGATTTTTTCTTGTCAGTGTCACATTCCCCTCAACAGAGGAAGCCCTTGGTGCATAGTCCTATGCTGGGTTCCAAGCACTTCTGTTCTGCTGCAGAAATGTGGATGGAGGCACGTGGGCCTGGGAGTTAACTTTGAAAATGAAGAAAAGACCAGGGAGTGTCCAGTGTAACTGTGTAGTTTATAGTTCCATTGTCTTTGCATTAAGTCTAATTCAAAATGGGTAGCTAATACTGAGGATAAACAAGTCCTTAGGTTTAATTTACTCTCATTTTCAGAAGAGGTTGAGGGTTTCTGTGAACATTGCAGAATTCCAAACTTCTTATTAATCCAGAGCTTTATAAAACTAATTTATACATGAGTGTTAAATACAGACAGATTAATAAACATAGAACAATAGCAGTGTTTGCCCGTTTTAAGACAGTGGCACATTAAATCTTCCTCTGACAGATTTGCTAAACAGCAGATAAGATTAGAACATCTGTACTTCTTACTCTAAAAAATTAATTTTCCTTGTTCTTTGCCTTTTTATTTTTTTATTTGTAGAAAGATTCAATTACAATGCAGATTTTTTGAGCTATAGCTTCAAGCAGAAATCGGCTTGATTCTTTATCAAATGAAATGGACTCCTGCATTACTGTATGCTTCCCAAAGTAATTCTGAGAAGATAGAATATAAGGATGCCAAAGCTCCTTCTAATCTGGAGCCAGACCCACAATGGCCCTTAGGTGCTCCAATGCTCAGTGCTTTGACACCTTGTCTGTAGGAGCCTGGGACTTGGAGAAAAAATCACAGTCCTGCTTTTGGAGCTCAGTCTCCATCCAACAGGAACAGAGCTAAAGTGTTGAGACCCACATTTCCCCACCACACCTAGTGGGAAGACCCTGCTTTGCCCTGTGGAGATGTCTTACTTTTCAGCAAAGACTAAAAGTTTGAAGGGGACAGTAACAGAGGACATATAAGAAGGAGCGTAGCTGTAGACCAAGGATTATGGGACTGACCCAGGAGGGAAGAAAACTGATTTAATCCCTACTTCAAGGGCTGTTTATGCAGATGAATGTAGAACAGGTAAGCTGCCTGTGGAACAAGGACTGGCATGCAAGTATCACTCTGCATTCATACATGAGCTGTGATTTGGCTGGAGGAGTGAATATCTTTGAAGTTAGGTCTGCTTGGCGATGCTGGGCTGCATGAGGTTTTTCTGCAAGGCTGATGGGCAGTCAGTCGTAATTTCAGCACTGATTGCAGTAGCAACAAGCTGAGCCCAGGTGTTTCGAAATGTTTTAGGATGAAAGCTGTTGTGCACAGCCAAACCACTGTGCAGTGAGGCATCACTTTAATCCATTAATTCTCCATTATGGGCTAAGTATGTTTCTTAATTACTGAGAGTGACTTTGGAGAGTGGTTTAACCAAATGATTCTCACTAACATGAAAGAAAAGTTTATTGTTGCATCCTAGACTTTGCCTAATATCTTAATTTTACCCTCAGAGCTGTGCCTGCAGGCAGCAGTCAGATGAGATCCATTTAAGAAAAAATGTGTTTAGTGTCAGCATTCAGGATTTAGTGCACATAGCCTGATACTCTTTTATTTGTAATTCCCCATTCCGTCATTTCCCTTCCACACTGTGAAAGCATCTTGTAGTGCTCTAAAAAGTCTCAGGCTGAAAGACAATGTTTGGTGCAGTTACAGCAGAGCTGATTTTCCCGAAGGTAACGAATGCTAACACAAGGCTTCCTGTTTTTTAAATCAGATTGTGGTCAAGCACAAAACAGAAGGCAGGGAAGAGACAGGGCTTTACAGCCTCTTCCACCTCCCTTGGGCCACCTCCAATGTCACCACTGCACAAGCTAAGAGCTCAGCTCTGTAACGACTTGTGTTCAGCTGCAGGGAGCTGCCACATCTTTGCCCCCCTGGCAGCCCCTTTCAAGGGCACTGCAACAGCTGAGAATAACAGGAATGTAGCAGCTCAGGTCACCTTTCTCTCCCCTGCACTTCAAAATACTGCTCTTCCAGAAGGAAAGCAATGGCTTGCTCTGGTAGTGCTGCATCATTCAGCAAATCTTCTCAAATTCACAATAATTAACATTGTGGAAGGAAAATTTAGAGGTGCCAGTGCAGAGCAGACAGTTGAACTCTCAGATACTGAGGGTCTTGGCCAGGAAAGTCATTTCTGCCAGTGGGAAACTGATTAAAAACTTGCTTCGCTCTCAATTTCCGTCCTTTCCCTCCCACTCACACGCTGCAGCTCACACTCCCCTCAGTTGTGCTGAGGCAGCTGCTTTGGGGACTGTGCTGCAAACAAGATCAGTTAAATGATCTTAGTTTAAAAATAACCTTTTTAAAAAATTCTTTAGCTTAAATCATTTCAATAATCCACTTTGGAGTGCAGCCCACACAAGCTGTTGCATTGCTCATTGGAGCAGGGTGCTGGGAACGGAAATTGTTGCTGAGGAACTGTTTTAAGTACAGTCCTGTTTCTCATTAGGTTCCTGTAGTACCACCTGGATATTCCAGTGTGCAAAGGGCTCCATGACCATTAATACTGGGCTGTACGCCACTTTGTCAGGCAGTGGTGTGAATTTATGCCCAGTGAAACATGGACACACCACTACACATTGGCGAATTTGCAAGATAATGCTCTGTGGTCTGTGCCATCTTTAATTATTTATGCTGGCCTTATCTTATGGAAAGCAAAGCAATACTTTTCCCCATGTAAAGACTGCATGGGCAAAGTTACCTCAATATTCCCATATGTATGGAATTCAGTTAAATAAGCACAATTAAGCACCTAAATCAAGCACATATTTCGGAAAAATCTCCTAGCATTTTTGAAGGAGACCCAACTGAAGAACCAGAGCTACTCAGCACCAGTGCCTTCTATTTTGGTGCATCTATAAGGTGGGAGGACCTCATGCTTTATTATGCCAGCCTTAGTAAGGGTGCAGAGTCTGTCAGGACTAGAGATGCTAGTAAGACTTTGGGTTGTATCTGAAGCAGCCTATGGAAATGGCAAGGAGAAGGAGAAGGAGAAAGAAGGGAGAGAACAAGCATCTCTCACCTAGAACTCTATGTAATACTGTGCTCAGAAGTACTAAAACAGGATTGATATCAGATATTGGGACACAGAAGGGAAAAGCAGGGGGAGGCAGGAGCTGCTTGACAGATTAAAGAGGAGAACAGTTCATTTAGATCACAGCTGGAAGGATATGGTCTGGGGCCCACTGAAATTGTTGGTTGAATAGTGAGTGGTGCAGAAAGCGCTGGTGGATATGAAATTTTATGTATAAAACCAAGTCTGAACTGAAGAAGTGCATATCTAGGTGGTTGTTTTAATTCTAGAAGTCCTCAGATATTGTGCACCCCGGATTATTTATCTGGTTCACGGATTACATGCAGCAACACCTCAGGTGCAGTAACTTCTATTAGTTTACATGCGCATCTCCAAGTGTAGCTGTTCCTGGATCTGGAAAAATGTACAATTGCTCTAGTGTAAAGCAGAGCTGATAAACCATATTGCAGCCAGGCTAGCTCTGTGAGAAATAAGCTTGGGCATCTTGGCACAATAATGTGGAGACAATGCTCAGCTTCAGCTAGAATGAATGAGATCTGCGATAATGCAAAGTCTGTGAAAACTAGGCCAAATGTATCTCAGTTTAGATATCTCACACAACTGGGCATTTCTGCAGATGCCCGCTAAATGATCCAAAAGTTAGTCACTACAAAGGCACGTAAATATGTAAATAAACACAGTATATGAGGTCCAACACACAAAAAAATGAGACTATCCCTATAGCTTGGGAATGAAGAGTGGGAGAGAAGAGACAAAGAGATGGTTATAGAACATGTTCTAACCTATCACAGTGAGACAAGGCTCAACTCGACTGCTTTACTCGGTATGAGTGGATGTATGTTCAAATATAGATGTTGTCTTACCCTTGATCAGAAAAAGTCATATTGCATGAGTGAGTTAACATGGAGACAACACACCAGCCCATAGTGCTTTGATTGTGAAGCAGTTCTGAGATAATAACAACATCATCCTATTTGCCAGACCTGGCTCCCTCTTCCCAAAGATCAAGTTGGTGCTCAAAGGAACTCATTTTTTGTCAGTAGAAGATGTGACAGAAAACCGATGGAGATCCTCAACAGCCTTTCAGAAAACGATCTGTGGAATTGCTTTGAATGTTGGCAGCATTGTATGCAGCTGTATGTCAACTCAGAAATTAACTATTTTGAAGGTGATCATAGTTGATTTTCTTAATTTGTTAAATAAGAAGACTAACTGGCACAGTCACATTGCCTTTGTGCTAGACCTCACATGCACATATAGACCACCCCATGGAAGCACAGGATGGTCTGGGATTTGTCAGCAGTGGAAACAAGTACATCTCAAGGAAATAAAGTTCAGCTAAAGAATGGAAGAATTACATTAAATAAGAACAGTAAATGTCCTGGATTATCATGCATGAGAAATAATCTGCATTTCTTATATTCAACAAAAGCTAGATTAAATATTCAAAGTGTAGCTCAGGGAATAATTTGTTGTAGAAGGTGAGAAATACACAGAGATAAACACACTAGTCTTTTTTCCCCTATCTACTTTCCATGAATCTGAGAGTGAATAATGGATTTATTTCTCACAGAACCTGTAAAAAAAGTGCCTTTTTTACCAGTCAAAACATAACTGTGTTTGTTAAATACTTCATTGTACTCAGCTAACTCTGTTCATATGAACAAGGCAACAAAGATTAATGACACCATTTTCTGATTTGCCTGAAAATGCCACTGTAGCCACTGCCTTTCCACCTGAGTCTGAGCCAAAGCAAATTTCTGAGTTGGATCTACGGCACAGGCTGTTCCACACAGAGGTTTTATATTTATTTAAATTATTTTGATTCAAAGTGTGGCTTAATCTGAGCAAGTTAAGGGATATTGCTCTAGGGCAGATGCTTAACCTGCATTTCTACTGGAACTTGTGGCTACTTTAAGGGGGGCAGGCTATTTTAACCACAGTCCCATCCAACCCAAGCAAGGGGCTGAGACGTTGCATGTGAGCAGTCCTTAAATTATTTCTAGCCAATATTTGAAGCCAAACGTTTTCAGCTGAGGGACCTGAGCTTGATTGCTTTGCCCTGTTGAGCAGGACAACAGCATTAACATGAACATTAGCAGATAAACCTGGGCACTGCATTTAAGCAGGAAGGCAACTTGTGAAAATGAATGTGTGCTCTTCAACTAGTCAGACCACATCCTCAGCCATCACCTGCATATCTCTCTCTAGATATCTCATTCTCTCCTTAGTTTTTTTCTTTTTTTTTAATGGGGAAACCTTCCTCAAAGGAACACTGAGATTTAGATTTTTACACTGCAGAAGAGGGATGTGATAGGTGTTTCCTACCAGCTATTCTTTTCCTTTGGGTTCCCCCCTATGTGGGCCTTCTAGATACTGCTTCAGTGGTATCAGCTATCCTCCATTAACACTAAAAGACAACCTATATGTCTAAATAAAGTTCTGAGCCTCCCTGCAGAGGCCAGGTGCGTTATTTGTAAACTTAATGGAGGTACCATATTTGGGAGATCTGAATGTTACTTATTTAGTTTGTCATTATAACAGCCCATGAGACAGGAGAATACTATCCTTATTTGACAAGATTTTTTTTTATTATACTATTGTCAGCACAGAAAAGTATTTATCTGTTATTTACCAGCAGATGTTCTCCTTTACTCCATCTGAATTCTGCCTGATCTTTTTTTTCCCCTTAAATTCAGTATTGATAACGCTGACATAATAAGTAGTTTAACATTTGTGTAACTAAAACAAAATTTCCTACAAATTTTGGTGAGATACACAGTCTAAATTTAGAGGCACTAACATTTTCTGCAAATGTCCCAGTTGTGAATGTGAACAGCAGCTTTATCTGAGAAGAGGCCATCTGCCAGCAACTTGTGCCAGGCCAGGTGAGGTAAGAGAAAAAGCTGACCTCATTTCTTTCCTACCTACCAGTAACATCAGCACAATGGCTCATTATTCCTCTGCTTATTTATGAGCTTTTGTAAGTTCACCCTAGCAGTATCAGACCATATTAGTACTGAACCTCAATCTTCGTACCTCCTCTTCTGTGAAGTGGAAAAAGGCTCTTAGTTGGCCTTTAAAAAGCACAGGTATTATGAGTCTCTCTCTTCTTATCTTGCAGATGACAGTACTTGGATTCAAAACTTCTGAAGATGAGGGGCTTTGTGCAAACCTTTGTGTATAATGAAATAAGCTAAACTGGCACGTGACAATGTGGTCTAAGTACAATAGTGCTTGGCAAAACTGAGGTTAGGCAAACATATACCTTTTTTCTCACCAATCAGAAAAGGTGTCTGCTGATTTAAACAAAACTGAGGGTCTTGTTCAAGCCCCACATTTTGAGTATAGTCTGGTTTGCATGATGGAGCAGCACCAGCCCTGGAACTTCCACACCCTTTCTTTGCCCGGGTTACCTTGGAGAGGGAAGGACCTCCCTCAAAATGCTGGAGCTGGTGGAGACAGATATTTATCGGGATATTTGAGGGACTGAAGCTCTTCACCGGAGTGCACCCAAGTGAGCCCATCCACAGCTGGCCCAGCAGAGCCAAAGCAGAGGGCTTTGGCTCCCTCTGCTGGGCGCTCTCCCTGTTTACACCGTCCTGGTCACCGCTTATAACTACGTAATAATCACGTCAGGGTCTTTAAGGCGAGTGCCCGCTGGCAGCGTGTCTGCAGGGACTTGTTAAAGCATTTAGGTTGCCTCCTCCAGCCATCCTGTATGGAGAAGGTGGTGGTAACGCTCCGGTTGTGCTTATTTCAGGTACCGGGAAAACACGATGCAAGTCTACTCATTTCTGAACAAATGCAGTGATGCCTTAAGCACCTGAGAGCAATACAAGTTGGTTTTTTTCAATTGCAAAGGTCACTGCACTGCCTCTTATTCTTCTGTAACTAACTAACTGTAGCATAAATCTCATGCAAAACTGCAGTCTCCAGCATCCCACCAATGTGGCTTCATCCGTGTACTCGCCAGCCATAGGTGGCTATATAATACCAACATGAGTACAGTCAAGATCTTAATTCCAGTTGACAGTCCAGAGAAAATTAATATCCAATTTTCTTTTTTTTTTTTAAGCAGAGCAATATTTTTGATCAAAAGTTGCCTTCCTGAAGTGTAAGGTTTGAAATATAGTAAAGCAAATACAGTACTGTGAAGTATCAGACAGCAATATCTGCGGACTCTGCATATGCTGCTGGAATTGAAAGCATTTGCCATTATTTAATAACCTATAAACAAAGATGTCAGTATGAGGATTTCTCCATAGATGTTTCCTCTTTTTGAACCTTGAAACTCCAGTTTTGGGAAGTATGTGCACAGACACCACATGAGACCACATCCCCAGCCACGCATCCACCAAACCAAAAGGACAGCATAAAATAAGTGACAATTCTGTGACAGCTTAAACCTGACTTTTCTGAGGCTACCATGGTCACCTCCTTCTTTTCCTTTCCTCCCCTCCTAAAAGCTGACATCTGTCCTCTCTCTGAGTCTGAGGAGGATATCAGTTTAGTTAAGAGATGGCTTTGGAACATTTTTAAGGGATACTGAATATTATACTACTACCTCATCCTCTCCCTTCCAACAACTAACTGAAGTTATTTCAGCCAGTCTGTTAAATCAGAGGACTGCAGCAAAAGCAGAGGCATTCAATGATGTACAGCAATTGTACTTTCACCATTAATTTACATGTTTTTTTTCAGGAACTGTTTCTTGCTAACACTGAAAGAAATTAGTTTATACTTGGAGCTACACACTAGCGCTACAAAACCAGACAGGATCCTCTCTTCAAGACCACACAAATACTCTAAGGAAAACCTGTGATGTTTTGACATTGTTTTTGAGCAATTTTTTTTAATGCTTATTTTACATGGAGAGTCTAATGATCTCACACTAATTCCATGGCTATCAGGCAGTCTGCAGCTACAATTAACTTATCTGCAACTACAGGTAAATTGTTGCACAATGCTCCCTTTATGTGCTTTCTGATTAACTTAGTACTTTTCCTAAATAAATCAGAAACATTGGCATGCCTTCTATTCTCAGGATCCCAGTGCATTTTATTGCATAAATTGATTATATCACCTAAGTCAATTGACACAAGTTGGGTCTTGTCAAAAATAGAATAGAAAGCCTTTTGGAGAAATCATTACCCTTTTTCTGGGAAAGCAGTAATTGGAAATCCTATTTTAAATAGCAAATAGCTATATCTAGTTTGTTTTGATAGTTAAAGATTAATTCCTGCTTTCACTGCTATAAATGCCTAACCCACCTTAATTATCAGCTCCTTAAATCTAGCACATTCTTTCTCAGCTATTAATATGTACCTCACTGCTGCTAAGCAATGCTGAGAATTCATGGGGGCACGCATTTATCTCCACAAGAATAAACTTATATTGCTGCCAGTGCATCTGTTATTAATTATTTCCAAAGATTTGATTCATTCAGGATTTTAGCTGATAATGCAAACCATTTAGAATTGACTTTTGTTTCCATGGAGACTCTCAGCCTTTCTGTCTTTGGCCATCAATGACAACTGATGGGATGCAGAGAGGATCAGAGAAACCAGTAGGTCTCAAAGTTGCCTTAGATACCTGTCATGAAGTCACAAGAGTGTTTTTTTTTCCCACAGGATATGAGGTAGGAACAACATTTGCACAGTAGGGCAGCCTTTTTTACCTCAATATACGTCAGCTTCATTCCCTGAAATATTAGTCTACTGTGGCTGGTTCACCACTGCAGAAGTACCAAAATAGCAGGAAGCCTTGGCCAAGAGTGGGGTTGCCAAACCACCCCACAAGGCTGGCCTCAGCACGAGTTTACAGAATAGTAATTTCATTCACTACAGTAAGATTCGTAACCCAGGGCTCAGATGCCATAAAGTCAGAGCGACTCTTTTGTGTGCTCCCATATGCCATTAGTTTTTACAAAAGGGAATCAAAATGTCAAGCAAAGGGAAGAAAGAAAATGAATATAAGTCATTTAAACAGAGAACAGAAAGTGAATAGTAAAAAACAGGCAAAAGAGGATGTAACAAACACTGCATGCCTGAAGCAAAAAAACAAACCCCGCATTTACTTGTGATATTCAAATAAAGAAAAAAATTCAAGTTATTTCATTCAAAGCAGAATCCAACCTTGCTTTGATGCCTGTGAGATTGCAAGAAAGGAGATCTATGTTTTCCATTTGGAATAGCCCCTGTGTACTGAATATTCAGTACTTCTCACTTTGGTAGCCCCTGCCCACTGATGATTTCTCTATCACAGGGTGGGTCTGTGGTTTCTTCAGGGATGTCTGGTGACTCATGCAATACTCCTATGTTTCTGACACTTTCAACAATGCTGTCTCTTCAAGCACCACAGCCATGTGTCAGGACTTCATCCACCTTCAAGGACTTCATCCAGCTTCACAGACTTCAATGGTCACTGGAGTCATAACAAAACCGAGTCGCTTCTCTCATCACAGCTAAGTCAAGGCTCATTTATGACTATCAAGACCTCTGCATTCAAATTAGATCACTAATTTTCTTTGAGGGACCCGTGGAATATTTTAGTCTTGAAAGGTAACTAAAAAAAAACAAGGGTATGGACAGCAGGCTTCTATCTACCACTTTAATTTACTGCTCCTTTGAAAAATGTGTAGGATGCCTGCACATTAGAACTGCAGACACAATTAAGAAGAAAAACAAAACAAAACTGGAATGAGACAGAGAGGGAAAGATGTAAGAGGAGAGGCAGCTGTCCTAATAGGTCAGCATTATAAAGAATGCAGAATAGCAGTACACGCCAAAATGGGTTGTATCACTGGATTTTATCAAATTAATTGTTGAAGATTGGATCTTTCATGGTCAAACTAATACCCCCTCAGGTAACTGAGGATATCTGATATCTCTCCTCTGTTCAGTCATTAAGCTCACAATACAGTAGAGGCAAATGCATCCCTGGCAGAGGATTTATTGTCAAAAGTAGTTTACACTGAGTATGTTTCAAAGGAAAGGCTGGCTCACAGGTGTCCCCTACCTTGTGTGAATGCCCCCACCTAAGCTGCAGGCTCAGCTTGTTCTCTTTTGGCGTATTCAATAAATATGTTTCACATTATGTCTTCATCTAGAAGGACGCCGAGCACATGCAGGTCAGAGAAGCCCAGACCCTGGTGCTGAAGGCCCTTTTGCTCCAAGTATGTGAGACTTCTCACAAGGAGAAAGGAACTGCACCCACCAAACCCTCAGCCTACTCAGTAAGAACCATACCCGAGAACACAGCCTCTTTCAGAGAGCCTAGCTGCTTGATTCCCCACAACTGAAAGATAGCATTTTCTCCAGTTCCCAGGAGAGGGGGAAAGGAAAGCAAAACTGGTTTATTAACATTTATGATTTTGACAAAAAAAAAGGTACATACAACGGCTGCTCTTGTTTTTTCAGCTGTTCAAATGGGCATACAAATGAAAATTTTTCAAATAGTCCTACCCAGGTGTCAATTAGCTGTAAATTTGTACATTCAAATGTTTCAGTTACTTGCACAAAACCACTTGTGGTCAATGTATTCAACACATGTTACAGTATATTTTTAAGAACTGATAAAAGACCACAAATGCAGAAGATTGCTTGTTTTCACTTCAGATAATGCCAGTTGTCCTAACGGTCTAGGAAACTTCCCTTCAACCTTTCCTCTTTCAAAATTTGGATAGTCTTAGTAGCTGCTAACAGCTGATTTTAGAGAACACAGTTAACTAATCATAGCCGGCATAACAAGGTAGTGTTCCCTCCCTCCTCAGTAAATAACTTCTGTTATCTAGTCAGTAACTTACTTTCATTATGAACTGATTCTTAAGATTTATGTGAAATTATCACTAAACTGGATGGAAGACAAAGGCCTAGGCAAGCAGTGAGCCTGTGAGAACCTCATGATGTTCAACAAGGCCAAGTCCAAGGTCCTGCATCTCTTGCTAGGGCAGTTCCTAGTATCAGTATAGAGTAGGGGATGAAGGGGTTGAGAGCAGCCCTGAAGAGAAGGATTTAGGGGTACTGGTGGTTGACAAAATAGGCGTAAGTCATCAATATGTACTTGCAGTCCAGAAAGCCAACCGAATCCCGGGCTGCACGAAAAGAAGCGCGGTCAGGAGGTCAAGGGAGGTGATTCTGTCCCTCTGCTCTGGTGAAACTTCATCTGGAGTACTGTGTCCAGCTCTGGAATTCTCATCAAAGACATGGACCTCTAGGAGCAGGTCCAGAGGAAGACACAAAAATGGTCAGAGGGCTGGAACACCTCTCCTACAGAGAAAGGCTGAGAGAGTTGGGATTGTTAAGCCTGGAGAAGAGAAGGCTCCAGGGTGACCTTATTGTAGCATTTCAATGTATAAAGATGAGTTGTAAGAAAGAGACTTTTCATCAGGGCCTCTAGTGACAGGACAAAGGCAATGGTTTTAAACTGAAAGAGAGTAGGTTTAGATAACATATAAGGAAGAAATTTTTTACAGTGAAGGTGGTGAGACATTTCTACAAAATCCTACCAGTAGCCCAAGCTCCTACATAAGTCACAGACACTAAACGTTAAATGCCCTGAAAGTAACACAACCTCAAGCCCTCCTCACAAAGCTTTCTTCCCTATTTAGTGGTGTTTTGCAGCACTACAACCCCTACAGCTCTAGCTTTTTCAGTGAACCCATATATGCATCGAGCTATTGTAACTAAGGAGAGAACCAGGCTGCAAGACACATATTTTGAATGAATTTCTCCCCTGGAGAGATACCAGCTGCTTCTTATCCGTTTTTATTTGCACATGTTCACCAGCTCCTGTAAGGTGAAACTCATCGCAAGCCTGACTGCTGGCTGATGCTGCAAAATGAAGAGCTGGTTTGGTTTGGATTTTGGCCATTTGCATAGATATTATTAGTGAGAGTTTGGATCTATGCAAATTCTGTTTCCAGCAGAGTCCAGAGCCAGGATAAACTCTGTGCTTGTGAAGCTAAGTGACAAGTTTGCACTTGAAATCCAAACTCATCTGGCAAACTGGATGCACCCGGTATTTTATTCTTCCAACTTCTGCCACCCACTGCCCACTGTGGATTTACAAATTGGTGTCTAATTGACAAATAACTAAGTAGACACCCGGATTTACTTTTCTGTGTTGTGAAAGAAACTACCTTTCTCATAACCGGTTGCCCTACATCTAACAGACACTTTAGATTTTATCTGGATTAAAAGATTTTGCCAGCTGAAGTCCTGCTAGCACAAGTTTCTGCTGGTGGTTTTGAATAGCTGCCCGGAAAAGTACCTTGAATCAGCCATGGGGAGTGGTAAGAGGCATTGCAGTGAGATGCAGCAAGGTTCCCACTGATTAACACACAGAGTGAAAATACACTCGGGTGGGCTAGTATAAAACCTTATTTCTTAAATTCTTAAATTTAGGTTGCTCCAGGTCAGCATGTAAACAGTTATGTAATTTTTAGGGTCTGAAATAGGTGGTGTGTGCTAGGATTTGGTTTCACTGGTGTAAGTTCAACACAGTAGGAAATTTTCTTCAGTTTAACTGTACCCATCTAATATTTCAGCAAATTTTTTCAGCTACAGACCTGGCCTGAAAACCAGCTGGTTTTAATGTCTTGGAAAAGTAATGTAGCCTCGTGCAACAATATTAAAACCAGCTGATATTCTCATTTGTACAGTAAAAGAAAAAGAAAATAAATTGATGTGATACTATGTACAGTGGGACCTAATATGCTATCTCAATATTATTAAATTGAAATTTTGATATTCGTTGTTATCTTTTTCCTTGTACAAAAAAAAGGCAAGTAATGTGTTACCAGAATTGCCATTTCATGGAAATGTTTTTGTTTTGACAGAAGGCATTTTTGGAAAGAAAATAATACATTTGGAAAATCACTCTGACTTGCTCAAATTAGCAACAAAATGGTATCCATATTTAGAGGATGATATACCTATTTAAGGGAGGAAAGCAGAAAGCTGCTGCTGCTAAATATTTACCCACTGACATTTAACTCTGAATTTAAGAGAAAGTGGTACATAAAAAAGTGATCTTTTACAGGGCATGTGATGATTTTCAGTTACAGCTCAGCACTCCAATGGGTTTAATGTGCTTAAACAAGAGTAAATACCGAGTCAACAGTTATAAACTATGTCTTGGAGGAAGCAGTTGAAACAATAAAGGCTTAGGCACCAGGTCACTTATGCAAGTGTGTGGCTTCTGCAAAGGTCATTTCCTGTATACCACTACATCTCCTTTTTCCAGAGCACAAGAAATGGGTTTGCAGCATGCTCCCTGGTGGCTCTACACTCCTAGGATTTAGTTTAGCATCTGAGCCCTGAGAAGACAGTCACCACTCACAAAGCACCGCAAAAATCTCAGCTCCTCCTGAAAGCAGCAGGACTTAGAAGCCCAAGAGACATGAAGGGCCAGACTTCTCCAGTGGCCCTTCCAAATTTTCAGGAGCTGAAAAATACTATGCAGTTCATCCTATAGGCACAGCTGGAGCCTCAACAAGAGGTATGCAGCACCTGAGAGATCTTCCTAGAAAGATTTTCTCATTCATTTAAGTTAATGTATGGCCTGAGAGGATATGGCTGCGCAGACATTGCTTTGAATGGCAATAGTGCCTTATGGAGCTCCCAGTCCCCTGCAGATTCTCACACCTGTCTTATCCCTTTATGGAGGCAAATCAGGTGTGTGCACACAGCCACCTGGTAAACTGTTGTGGCTGGAAAGCAGCCTCTTGTTTCCTAAATCATTCCAGGCTGTCTCAGTTCCACTGCTCGGTTCGCCACCTAGCTGTGCGGGCTACTGCAAGGGTGGTTCAGGGAGGTGATGGGAACAAGTAGTCATAAACTGGGAGGCAAGAATTGAGCTGGTAAAGTAGCTTAGCCAGTGCTACCACCAAATATGAAACTAGGGTGTGACGCTGTAGGTGCTGCAAGGAAATAAAGAGAGCCACAATAGCACATGAACAAGTGCTGGTTTACAAACCCCTGGCACAAACTCAACCATGTGCAGGACACTTTAAGGCCAAAACTCAAATCCCTCATATAGCTGTCAGAGAAGTCCCTGGGCCACACAAAGAAGAGCAGGGGAGAACCAGAGCTGTAACTAAATTTGGTGAAGTTAGGTCACCATATAAGCAACCTTGGGAAGGGAAGTTCTCATGATATATCTCGGTAAGAGAGAGACAGCATAAAGCCTGTGGCTGACACACTTCTTGCAATTAACTTTATCCATGCATGACAAGCCAGGCCAGCCTAATTTCTACTTTCCCATATAGTAAAATGTTTTAAACAAAGTATTGATTCTTTAAAGGCTAGAGCTGGGACTTTAATTTAGATGTCTACAGTGTAGGTTTCTTGATCTTTTTTAGCTCTCTCCTCTTAGGAAGAACTGAATCACATTCTAGATGTACATGAGCACCAGCCTGGCTGTGGATGACCAGCTCAGAAGCAGGGATGGAAGTGTTAGGTGAAACATATTGGAGATGAGGGCAATGCCCATGGCGCCTTTTTCAGTGCTATGGAGTGGATAACAGCTGATGTGACAGGATGCAAGTGGGAAAAGTATGAGTGAAAGAGTCTCCAAAACTGCCTGCGAGGATGTTTGTCCCAAAGCGAATCCACTAAAGAAGAAAATAAGAATAATGAAGTTTGTTTAAGAGATGGCCATCAGCTGGATTAAACAGTAACCAGGAAATTGCCAAGCCACTTATGGGAAAAAAAAAAAAAAAAAAAAAAAAAAAGAAGAAAACAGGAGTCACCTTCAAAAGAAATCTAAACAAGGCATACAAGTTCATGATGAGGGAAGAGAAAATTGGCCTGATAACATAAGACATCATCCTGTCGGCATGGGATACATGAGTTTTGGGTACCTGTAGCTCTGGGCAAGAGGGAGTCAATTGAAATTTGGAGAATTATTCATAAAAGGGTGTTCAGGCATTTGTAGGTGTCTGCTAACATTCTGAATTATCTGTTGTATTGCTGATACCAATTCCAAATATATAGCCTACTGATCATCAGTGATTATATGACCACATAGGTGGTTTCCATGTGAAGGGAACTAGCAAATCCTACCCTTCTCCCACTGACAAAAATACAGACTGAAGTAAGGTGGAAAAACCTTAAATGTAGGTGTATTCATACAGTTTCTCCCTGAGACCACCCTTTTGGAATTCTGAATTCTTTGATAATTCTG
The DNA here is from genome assembly GCA_033556795.1 of Tapera naevia. Taxonomy (NCBI): domain Eukaryota; kingdom Metazoa; phylum Chordata; class Aves; order Cuculiformes; family Neomorphidae; genus Tapera; species Tapera naevia. The sequence continues at coordinate 30,828,157 of JAUMJJ010000067.1, read as the reverse complement.
ATTTTTTTCTTCTCCTCCTCCTTCAGCAGCATTTCATCGTCATTCAAGGCAGACAGGAGTACATTCATTAGCCTAAATCATATAAATATGTGTGTCTATGTGGGAGGACTCCATCTCCATAACAATGCTGGTAATACTATTCTGCTGCAATTTTCCCCCCATACTTGTAGAAATATAACTAGGCCAGTTCAGATGCTCTGGTGATTTTTCCCATGAAGGAAAGTATCCGTATCATATATGAATTTCACTAAATATGTTTCTTTTGTTTTGTGCCAAAATCTGACTTTCTCCATCATTACTAAACTCAGTGATAGTCACAAGGCTGTTTTTCTATTTCTACTTAGAACTATAAAGTTTCAGCATATTACTACCAAGGTGAGTTGCTGGTTTTTTTTTAACCAGCACTTCACTGAGAAGTATCATAGGATTTCAGTGTCTCTGTGTGCACATTCCATCTACGCTTAGAACAAAAAGCTTTCATAAATAACGGGTAATTTTAAACATGTACTTTCAGATTAGACTGTGTTTCCTCATTCACTGGTACCAGATTTGTACTAGAACATCACTTAAGAGTAAATTTCATCCATATGAAGTACAAGCACACAATACCACTTCTGTCATATTAGAGCACAGGAGATGTTGTTTACATTGGTTTTATGGTTCCCTGGGGAGCTGGAAGATGATATCTGATCCACCTTAAAATCTCCTTGGACAGAACTGTCTCTCTAAAATATGTATTACACTTCAGCTGGCATTATGAGTTTGTACTACTTTGTGTCAAGTACCTGCAGTGTTTTTTATTCACTACTTTGTGCTCTAGCACCCTGTTTCTCATCCCATGGAACCACGGCCTTGCATGGAATTCAGGCTCCATGAACTGGGCCACCACTCTCAACAAGACAAAGAGCTTCTTGCATTCATGAAAGCCAGCCTGTTCTTCACCACTGCATCATTTGGTCAAATAAAAGACATTGCCCCTCACTGTAGGCATTGCCTCTCTTTTAAGTACTTGGCAGTTCAAAAGTTTCCCTCTCTGATAGAGCATCTTGAAATTTCTATGTTCTCTCTCTCACCAGAACAGTTTGTAAGCAGAATGTGTTCGTTGTGTCTATGAGACTGTTCCATCACAGAAAGAAAACTTCTCTGGGAAAGAGCCTTCACCTTGACTGCTCCCACCGGGTTTGTCTGGGTGGACAGCCATGCCTCTGTACACTCCTCACAATTTCCCGGGGACACTGTGTGTGTGAATGCTATTCCAGAAATAAGACTTTTGGCTCTGCCTGCAATACAAACACTGCACCAGTTTGCAATTCAGCCTAATTAACAAATGCACAACTGTCCAGAAGATAATGTTCAACTGCTTTTGCAAGATTTGCCTCGTTAACAGTTGAATGTTGCAAATACTGAAAAGCAGAAGTTAATAAAATAACCTCAGCACATGGATTGGTTCATGTTCGAGTTGAAAGGGCAGTGGATGTCTAAATAGCAGAACTGTTTAAAAATGGAAGGCAGAAGTAAGCAAATGGCTAGTCATCTGTTTCAAAGATGCTGAGCTGTGAACATCTGCATTTCCATCAACATTGTTAGCTGCAATGAAATGTGCCACCTGTAATTACTTTACCAGCTACCGTGAAGACAAAATGCTTGGAGGAAAAGGAACTTTTTTTGTTGAACCGGTACACATATGTTGTACTCTTTCATGTAGATAATGAGCTAGAAACTTGATGACAGGGGTAGCAGCAAGTATCTTGAAGCAAGTGAAAATATTTTGTAAACTGATGTCACTTTTCTTGCTCCTACTGTTCAATTATTCAGCAGTGGTTTTTTTTAATGATGCTTTCATAATTTTTTTTATTATCATACCAAACATCAGATCCCACCAGGAGTTATTTAAGAACTTGATCTGTTAAGCAGCAGTCATGCAAGCTTAGGAAACAGCACGAGGGGACACTACAGAATGCTGTCCAGCATTAGGACATGGAAGATTTTGAGGATCTGCCTCTGACAAGTGGACATCTCTCAGCAGTTGCTCTACAATTTTGCAGGGTAAGACATCCTGTGAAAATACTCAGTTCTTCCAGCACATTTCCTGGAAACTGCTTCTCGCCAGAACAGATGAAATTCAGTTCCTCATCATGCAGCTCTCCAATGCAGCAGTTACGCAGTTAGGACGTCAGAAGTCAAACTTGTGGTTTTGGGAACAAAACATATATCACTTATCAGTTAGGTGCTGAACACTTGAGTAGGGAAGAGCTCTGTTCTGTTTAAGTGACGGAGACACTTTAATGTAAATTTGGTGCACAGACTTCACATTTTCATTCGACTCATAGTCTTCCCAAATGTCTCAGCAAAGAATGTAGGAAAAAATGCTGTGTCTATCAGCCTCACCTAGTTTAATAACATTCAGTGACTACTTCAGTTCGATCTTTTACTTTCTCTAATTGTAGCTACGGTTCTCAGCCTTTTTATTTTGGGTGCCTTCCTGCATTATTTCATGCAGGTGAAATAATTCTATTTGCTACAGAAGTTTTGTTATGTTAGAAGAACAATTTTTTCACTGGCAGCAAGTTAATCATCACCTGTGATGGGCAAAAGAAAAAAGGAAAAAAGCAACTTTCTGAATATGACCAGTCTAGTGATATAGTTTTAGTGCCCCATTCTTCACCCCATCTGCTTTTTCTTTTCTCACACACTTCCTCATCTGTACCAGTCTTTTGGCGCTCTGCTCTACATTGGTTTACCAGACAATGAAATTTAATTATAAGCTATAATATCCTTTTTTTTTTTTCTTTGATTGTGTAGTCTGAATTACAGTGGTACTGGCAAATCAAGGAGCATTAAACTTCAGAGCAGATGTGGGAACACATAGCTATGAGACAAGATAGGCAGCAGCCACGGCAAGAACTTCTTAAGTCAGAGAAAATACATGATGTATCTACCCAGATGGGATACAGAGAAGTACAGTTCATATTAACAGTATCTGTTCTCTCTCTCTGCCACACACTCATGCCAAGAAACCCCACTGTCAGCAGCAAGCAGTGTGTGAGCTCAACTCCACTTAAAGAGAACTTGAGGCAGTTTTTGAATGTGTGCATTTCCTGTGCCTTTAGCCCCTCCTGTGATTCACTCTTCTCCCTTTTTCTATTTAATCACCCTTCCCCACATGCTTCACTTCAGAAATTGCTATACAAATCATGTTTCTAAGTTACTGGGGCTGTTTTTGAGTTCTACTTTAAGGAAAAGTTGCCTTCTGTGCTACGCAACAGGTTAAAAACAGAAGTTACTTAAATATGTAGGTACATATGGTATTTTACTGATTTCAAAACCTTGCCTCAGCAGTTGTATTGGTACAGAGTCTGCAATTAAAAACACCCAAAAGTGATATTTTTTCAACTCTTTCTGATGTTCTATTCATAGCTGTATGCATTAGCCGTTTCCCAAGATACCAAGTTTTCCTGTCTGCCTTGAAGTGGACAATACTGAAAAGCCTTTACAGCCTGTTTTTAATGGGAAACTTCAAAGTCTTTTGATTTTTCTTTCCTTGACCTCCTGAGTCCAGCTCTATTCATCCCAAGATCAGCTCCACTCTGTCCTATCCTGTCCTTTGCTTTACACTCATTAAAAGGATGAGTGGACATCAAATGACAATAATTTCTTTAAAATCAGCTTAATTTCATCTAAAACACGAATGTGTGCTAATTATGGCAGTTGCATAGCACCAGTAATGCACAGAGACAGGAATGGTTAAAGTGCCTTCAGTCTTGGTGCCCTTCCGACTTGTGTTGCTGAACCACTCATGAAACAGCTGTCAAATTACCAGGGTAAAATGATGTTGTCGCAGAAATTATGGTGTTTGGCTGTGTTAGTACTGACTACATATTTGTAAAGAAATATCCACCAGAGAAGAGCAGGATGTGCATTGCTCTGGTGGGGATGTGCTGCAGCACCATCAGGTCTACCAGCAAACCGAGGCTATGATAGCTCACTCAGGAGGTGCATGGCCAGTCACCCAGCAGCTGGGTGGAAAGCTGAGGACACGGTCACAAACTGTTTTCCTCTGCAAGGGTACCAGCATCTTCAGATATGTTTCGTGTTTTGACTGGATGCCTGTAAATCAGCATGTCTGGAATTCTTTAGAGGGTCAATTGACCACCAATTTCCTGGGTGTATGTTTAGCTTGGGATAGCTATCTTTTCCTTGCAGTTATTTTGGGTTTACATGTAATTAGTTTTATACTTCCTGCTTTTAGCATATTGGTGATATTTTTTACTTTAAGCTATTCTAGGTAACTCTTTCCTGGAGAATTAAGATTAACGATTCTTTATAAAAGGTAGAATTCAGCCATTCTGAAACATTACTCTTAAAAAAAAAGAAAAAGCCTTTGGGGCTTCTCTGTAGAAGTTGCCCAAATATCTGCCAAGATTGAGCTATTTTAGTTGCGTGACTAAAAATACTAAAATACTCCTTTCCCTGATTTAAAAAAATGTGCCTGTTTCTTTCGCACAATTTGATGCAAACATTACACTGTCAGCGCTGTCTTGGGCCCCTGTCAGGAACAATGCCTTGAATGTGTTTAAATAAACTATATTATAGACATCAGGGATATTGCATTCAGTTCCCTCCAGTGTACCCTTTTGTAGCTCAAAGATCTCACTGTGGTGTGTATATATCTTGGTTACTGCTGAAGTTTACAACTCATTTACTTCCATACCCAATACGTGGAAAGTAGGAAGATTTCTCTACAGAAACCCACTGATGTGAGCTCTTAAACCATCATGTCTGCTCCCAGCCTCATTCTTCTGTTTTTTGACATTATCTTGGAAGGTTTTGGGCAGGTTTTTGCTGATGCTTTTCATTTTGGCATATACAATTATATACAAAATAGCTTGGGTTTTTACACTTTCTAAACCAACGCAGATCATGGTGGTATTGAGGCAAGACCCTGGTCTTGTTGAGTTTCCACCTTGCCAACTTTGAAAACACGTGGCAATTGCATTCCTCTTTTTTTCTTGTGGTTCTGCATCTGTCCAGTTTTCTACTATTGCTGTTGGTGACATCTGCAAAAAACAGAGAGGCTTTTAATTACATCCCAAGCACAGGGCCTGACAAAACACAAGCATTCCTGATAATACACATACACATAAAGAGAGCAGCATGGAGAGAAAAAAAAAAAACCCTCAGCCACTAAATGGATATAAAAATCTTTGGAATGCTACTACACTCTGCTTGTGCAGTATTGCTTTCAGACGTACTGGAAATGAAGCACAAATTCCATAGCAGATTTTTGCCAGACTTTAGTAAGCAATACAGCAGAACTATAAATAATCTGTAGCCTATCCCATCTTACTACCTATTCTTCCCCACCTGCACATTTATATATTTCTCAAAATTATAATTTATTTTTTTACATAAAGCCATGTGAAATTACCATTTTATAGCGGGAAATTTGAAACACAAACCACAGGATAACATTCAGACCAAGTTCAGACTCTGTAGCTTGGCCAGCAGCTACCCCTAATTTTCCACAGCCTGAATCCATCGCCCTATTTACTGGTCAAGTCACCATTCACGCTTAACCAGAGAGGCACTTACTCCAGAGCATCTGACAGCCACATTTTGATCTGCAGCTCAGTTCTGTGTTGTTTACTGCTTCTACTTATTTCTGCATGGTACCATCTAGACTCTACCGCCTTTTGACTTCCTCATGGCTTGCAGTTTCCTAAGTTTCTGCACATATTTTTTGCATTTTATGGACAATCAGCAAATTTTTACTTCCACGAATACAGCTCGATATTTCTGTATTTTCAGTCCAAAATGGCTACGAAAGAACTGCAGCTTGCTACCTCTGAGCCTGCTAAAGCAGCTGACTCGGAGGCCGACCTGGCAGATGGCTCAATGCCTTTCTGAAGCCAAGCGAGAATGGGTCTTTGTCATTTCTAACGCAGCAGCTGGTTGCAAATGCTCAGGTACAGCCGATACTTGAAGTATGTCTTCATGTGTTGTCTGCGGGCCTCAGCATCCCCCACCGACTGAGATAAGACGTTCGATTCACTCCCAATTGACTTACCTTTTTTTTAGAATAGGAATGAACAGAATGGACTGCTTCAGTTGGAAGGGATGTACAACAATTAACTATATCTGAGCAATTTACAGCTGATTAAAAGTTAAAGCATGTTGTTAACGCCATTGTCCAAACATCTCTTAAAAGCAAACAGGCTTGGGGCATCAACAAGCTCTCCAGGACACCTGTGCCAGTGTTTGACCACCCTCTCAGTACAGAAATCATGCTGAATGTTCAGTCTGAACCTCCCCTAGTGTACCTTTGAACCGTTCCCATGCATCCTGGCACTGGACACCAGAGAAAATAATGTGCTACTACCCCACTTCCCCTCCTCGGGAAGCTGAGGAAGAGAACAGTAAGGTCGCTCCTCATCCTCCTTTTCTCCGAACTGGACAAGTCAGGAGTCCTCGGCCGCTTTGCACATTTTTTTTTGTTGTTGTTTGGATTTGCTTGGGTTGGTTTCATAGAGTCATGGAATGGTTTGTGTTGGACGGACTCCAAAGCCCATCCAGTTCCAACCCAAATCTCCCTCTGCCATGGGCAGGGACACCTCCCACTAGAACAGGCTGATCCAGGACCTGTCCAATCTGGCCTTGAACCCTTCCAGGGAGAGGCATCCACAGCTTCCCTGGGCAACCTGTGCCAGTGCCTCACCACCCTCATCATCAAGAATTTCTTCCTAATGTCTAATATAAATCTTCTACCTTCCAATTTAAAGCCATTTATCCCCTGTTCTATCACTATTCGCCCTTGTAAAACGTCCCTCTCCAGCTTTCTTGTAGCCCCTTCAGATACTAGAAGGCCACTACAAGGTCTCTCTGTAGCCTTCTCTTCTCCAGGCTGAACTCGCCCAACTCTCTCAGCCAGTCCTCATAGCTGAGCTGCTCCAGCCCTCTAGGCATCTTCGTAGTCCTCTGGATCCGTTCCAACAGTTCCATATCCTTACGTTGGGGATTCCAGAACTGGACACAATACTCCAGGTGGGGTCTCACGAGAGTGGAGTAGAGGGGCGGAATCCCCTCCCTCGCCCTGCTGGCCACGCTTCTTTTGATGCATCCAGGACACAGTTGGCTTTCTGGGCTGCAACAATTGTCATCTGATGCTGACCTTCTCACCCACGAGCACCCCTGGGTCCTTCTCCGCAGGGCTGCTCTCAGTCACGCCGTTTCCCAGCCTGTACTGGGGTTTGCTTTCTGCGAGCTGTGCTGCGGCACCAAGGGCTGCCACGCTCACTTATGGGGGAGCCGGGTGAGGAATCCTCCCTCAGCCTCCCCCGAGGATGCCCTCCCGAGCAACACAGACACCGCGCACACCCCGCCCTCCCGCGGCGGCCCCGCCCCTGGGCGGAGCTCGGTGCCCCCGCCCCGCAGGGGAGGCGGGCGGCTGCGGCGGCAGCGCAGGAGGCGGTGGGAGCCGCGCAGAGCCCCGGCGGGCGGCAGGGCTGCTCGCCCAGCGGAGGAGCCGCGCGCAGTGGCTGCAGGTGGGCACCGTGCGGGGCACCTGGTGCGAGATGCTCGGGCGGTGGGGTGGCTCGGTGGCGGTGATTGAGTCTGATCGATGAGAGAGCAGCTGTGCGGGGAAGGACCCGGGGGTGCTGTTGGATGAGAAGCTCGGCAGGCGCTGGCAATGTGCGCTCGCAGCCCAGAAGGCCAGCTGTGTCCTGGGCTGCGTCAAAAGAAGCGTGGCCAGCAGGACGAGGAGAGGGGATTCTGCCCCTCTATTCTCATGAGACCCTACCAGGAGTGCTGTGTCCAGTTCTGGAATCTCCAAAATAAAAAGGATATGAAACTGTTGGAACGGGTCCAGATGAGGCTACGAAGGTGCTCAGAGGGCTGGAGCAGCTCTGCTATGAGGAGAGGCTGAGAGAGTTGGGCTTGTTGAGCCTAGAGAAGAGAAGGCTCCAGGGGAGGTCCTCATAGCGATCTTCCAGTACCTGAAGGGGCTACAGGAAAGTTGGGGAGAGACTTTTTATAAGGGCAAGTATTGTCAGAACGAGGGAGGAGGGCTTTGAATTGGAAGGGGAAAGGTTTAGATTAGGCGTTAGGAAGAAATTCTTCACTCTGAGGGTGTTGAGACACTGGCACAGGTTGCCCAGGGAAGCTGTGGATGCCTCCTCCCTGGAAGTGTTCAAGGCCAGGTTGGACGGGTCCTGGAGCAACCTGTTCTGGTGGGACGTGTCCCTGCCCATGGCAGGGGGGGATTGGAACTGGATGGGCTTTGGAGTCCCTTCCAACCCATACCATTCTATGATTCTATGGCTCGGGCCGGTAGGATGTCTCGATGTGGTGTCTCTCTCCGCTGAGCCGGTTCCTGTTCCGTGACACAGTTGAAATCATAACATCTTGAAATTAAATGCAAGTATTTTATCTGAATTTGCAGAACACTGGTTGCTTCTGATAAGCTCTGACAGATGGGGGAGAGTTGTTTAAAAAAAGATGAACACTTAAAGCTGCCGGCAGGCACGGCGATGCCGTGTGAAGGGCTGCACTCCGTGCCGGGAGAACACTGGGTTTTATTCATGGCCGGTGCCTTTCCCTGATCGACACCGGAGGGGAGCAGCATCTCTGCTCCAGAGCCCGAGCACGTGGGCTTCGGAACCGCTGAGTCCACTCCCCCCTTTTCTCCCTGTACAGCGAGCTGCGGGATACAACACGCAGATACCCTGCTCTTGTGCCTCTGGTAGGCGTTCCCGTGGTCTTGTTTTTAATAAATTCTCCAAACGAGGCACTTTCCAACACAGTTCTTCATTAGTGCTGCGTTCTGCTCTTCAGTAAACTCATAAGGATGCGAGGTAAAGCCCGAAAACAGCTGAGAATGTTGAATTGTGAAGTCTGCAGAACACGTGGAGAATCGTGGTTAACGCGGTGGTGACGGTAATTCTTTCTTTATTGCTTCCAGAAACTTAACAACAACAAGAAAATGAACGTTTTCCCATCATGTCTCTCCATGCAGTAGCTCTGGCCAACTGCAGCGCAACAGAAGTCTTCAGTCACCCCCGCTCCAAACAGGTGAGCAAGGAGGGGTCCAAGTTTTGGCTTGGTGCTTTCCTTAGCTGGGGAGAATGTTTTCAAAAAAGTAAGTTTTTGTTGTTAGTGGTTGTGGTAAATAATTTATTTTTAAATGCTGGTGGTTTTGTCACGGAGTTAATTTTGTAAATGCAGTCCCATTAATGCTGTCAAAGATGTCAAACTTCTGCTGGGTCTTATTGGTCATGGCAGCATGTTGTGGTGCTTTTCGTGTCCCTCTGATGTCATATTTCATAGAATGATTTGAGTCGGAAGGGACCTTAAACATCATCTAGTTCCAACCTCCCTGCTGTGGCGTGGGCAGTACCTTCCACTACATCAGTCATATTTCCTTATAAGTACTCTTTAATTGCCACGTTATTTTTTTAGATTGATATTTGAGTCCCTTTCCAATCTGTGATATAGTTGAAATCATAACATATTGAGATTAAATTGAACTTTGCAGAACACCAGTTGCTTCTGATATGGTCTAAGAGATTGGAAGGTTGTTTGAAAGAGATAAAAACTTAAAACTTAGCACTCAATATTTACATTTACATGCGTTCTTGGTACTCACCCTAGTGTCAGGCAATTGTGATAACTTCCATTCTAAGAAGTAGAGTCAGTTAATTGCTGTTACTTAAGAGAAACCTAAACCATAATTAATAAAAATTAGTTCCTATAAGACATACTTTAACTAGTAATATTGTCAGTATGATAGTTACATATGAGGCCTGTCTACATGGTGGTTTCTTTAAATTAGTGCAGAGGGGAAAAAAAGAAGAAAGCACTGTCAGATTCTGAAAAGAGTGTTTTTTGAAGCACTGGTATAATGAAATAATAAATATTTGAAATTCAGCTTACTGTTATCTTTTTGGCTAGAAATATTATTCTCCAGTTAAAAGGGAAATTCTTGTGGGTTTTATTTCTTCTGCTTTCCGTGAGCCTAAAGGATATCTGAACTAGATCTGCTCTCTGAGTCACCTCACTCTCCCACAGGACCTTGTGGGGAATGTAGAGGTCAATACAGGGTGGCAAAAGGCAGCACACCTTTAGATCCCTTCTCTTTGTATGGGATCACAGGTGCAGGGGGTGCCAAGAGGAATCCTGAGGATGCTTCTGGGTGGAGACATGTCACAAGATACACCTTGTTCAAGTGCCTTATGATGATGCAGGGCAGCATTTTGATTTCCCTTGTTTCTGTGATGTGCTCTGTAAGTCCAGGAAATACCTGAGGCAGTGGACAGGAGTGGTAGACCAGTGTGTGATCCTCACAAGGAATTTGTGAGCTTGGGGAGGAGACCTGTTGTTTTGCTGTTCTGAATGTGTCTCACTCCCTTGCTGGAATTGACCCCTTGGTATCTGCACTAAGCTGTTTGCCCTTGTTCAGTTTACAGTGGTTTGACAATATGGTAAATCCAGCTTTGGGGCTCAAAATATCAAATTGGAAGCCTTGTGACCACACAAAGCAAAATGTTGTTCTGGAATAAACCTGCTCAGTCAGTTCAAATGCATTTGAAGTGTTTGTCAACTTATACTGGCAGGCCGTATGGCAAGTCAAGTATTGTCTGTTTGTGTTGCTTCTTACTTTATGCTGGGTCAACCACGTTGCTGATGTGAACCCTGTGTGTAACACTGTCAAATTAGGCTGATATGATTATGTGACCATGCCTGCTACCAATCAATACAGTTGGGAGATCAAGGAGCACATGCACCAAGTGCTTGCAGAGTCAGGGTCTCATAGATTTAGTTTATATATTGCGTACATCTAAACAAGCCTGTGCTTCCAGGAACAGATTGATGGTTCCTTGAATTCTTTTCCACTTCATTGCAGTTGTTAAGACAGACATCTGATTCAGCATTTTATCTCATACATGCCTTATGCATAAGTTTAATTATCCTACTGTGGAGAGTTTCTTTGGTCACCTGCCTTCTGGAGTGAAATGCAAGTTGCAGAGTTGAGATGCCAGTGCTCTGAAGATGGTAAATGCTTCTGGGGAGATTTTCAGACAACAAGGAATATGGTCAGTAGTTAGGGGACTGTCGGCAGGCCTTAGTATGATGTTCTTCCTTCTGGGATGACCGTGAGACTGAGGGTATTATTACCAGAGTACTATTGTCTTGTAACCAGATCTTCTCCCTGTGTGTTCTTGTTCTAGCTAAGCCATGAAAGCCTAAAGGCGGCTTTCACCGAGTCAGCGTATTCTTCAAATCCCTCAGTGAGGATTAGCTGCCTTGCTCCGACACCTCAAATCTCCGTTCTCTCAGGTATGCCGGTTTGTTCTGAAATGCCTCCCTCTGGGGAGCTTTGCTGGTACTTGTAGTGCTAGCAAAAGCTATCAATCCCTGTGAGTACTAAACTAGTATAACCTGGTTGAAGAGGGAGCCTTGCTTATTGGTTTTGAAGATGGGATGACATCTAGGTATATTATACAGTTTGAAAGTATGATTTTTTTTTCCCTTTCAGTTTGGCCATTTAGTTATGCTGGCATTTGAATGGTCAGGAGTAAAATACTTGAACTGGTCAGCTGATTCTAGGCAGGTGAACTCCTTGTTCATTCAAGAAATTGTTTCTTGGATTTTAACAGATTACCATAATTACTCACATGAGTATCAGTTGAAAAAATGAACTTTAGATTTTTTTTGTTTTGTTTTATTAGAACTAACCTATTTCTGGTAGTAGCTTAAAGTGTGGGTTTTGGTTTATTTAGGGTTTTTTTTTATTCTGTGTTTTTTCTTTGTTTAAGCTTGACAGAGCAGAAGCATGAGTTTAATTTTTAAAACTTGTTCTTTTTTCTCTTGCAATCCCCTAAGAACAAGTGTTTAGCAGCTTAAGTCAGCGTACTTGTATGATTAGTGGTAGAGATGCTCCATGATGCTGGAGTAGTGGAGCTGCAAAAGGATGAGAGAGAATCAAAAGGCTATTGAGATGGTCTTTGCAGACCATCTTTGCAGAGAGCAGAACAGAAGAGTTCAAGACATTAAGGCTAAATGATTTGTCTTGCACAGAAAAGATGCTGTTTTCAGCTGAAGTTAAGATATACCTGTGTGATTGAAATGTCACTAGTTGCCAAAATTGTTTTCTTTTCCTGAAAATATCTAAGGATGTTTATTTAAAAGTTGTCTAGCTTTCATTTGCCTATTCCTGCCATTACATTGCCATGGCTGGCTCTGTTTTCAAGGTGATTCTTTGCAAGTGCAGCCAGTAAAACATGCATTTTTGCTGCTGTTTCTGCAAAAGCTTTGTCCTGGTAAGTGGCAGGTGGCTGGTCCCAATTACTGATCAACTCTTCGGCTCGTAACGACCTGTCTGTACGAGGACAGCATTGCTAGCAGCTCTTGCAGTATAGCTTATGTGTGATGTTCTTAGTAACATTTTCAGCTTTCTTGTAGTGAGGACTGCTCTTTATAGACTTGCTTTTCCAAAGTATGTGGGGTGGAGTTGTTTTTGTTCTGATCCCTTCAGTAGTAAATGTTCTTATCATTCAGTTTTGAGTGGCTTCCAGGTGAGTGACCTGTTGAAAGGTTTACTGTTTTCCTAGTGAGATATGTTCAAGCAGAGCAACGTCTGGGCAAAGTCTGCAAGACTTGTTGCTTTTTTCACCAGTAGTGTTTAACATTCCTCATCATCTTAACTAAGAGTTCTTTGCCCTGGAAATGAATCTTCTTGTGTCTATTCTTAGAATTTTACAACCAACTTATCTTCCCCAAAGGAGACAGTTGTTAACTTCTTTGTCATGATGTGATTGATAGTTTCTTCTTGAACGTAGACTTTGTGTCTCATCTTATCTCTATCTATTGCTTGGGTGATGACAGTTCCTGTGAGGCTTTTTGTTCAAGGTGTTCAGTTTATTCTTGAATAGCTACTCGTAGCAGTGTGACACATCTACATCACACTAGTGTTGCTGTGTTTGCTACTAAACATAGTTTTCCCATTTTCTGTTGAACTCCATTTTTGCAGTAGATCATGCAGGACTTTGACAGGCAGTACTTTTGATTCTTTCAAAGGCACTATAATGAACTCACCGTGCCAGAGCTGTTTTTCTTTATGGGTTCACATAAATGTTGCCACCCTTATGAATAATGGACTGAAACTTTCTTTAGTGTTTTCCACATGAAGAGGAGTGTCTGAACAGAAACACACAAGCATATGACTTTTTATTACTTAGGTGTATGGGATTTTTTTCTTCCTGCTATATTGATTATTCATATGTCTTGCTATAATGGGACCTTCTCTTTTAATAGCAATAGAACCAGTACCTATGCCAGTAACTGTACCTCATCCAGTTTTGTAGAACAATGATATTTTCGAGCATGCTGACCATTGATCACCATTAAAGTCTGAACTGATTGTGTTTGGCTAGCAGCAGCATACCTTACTGTTGGTTTATTACCTAGCCTTATCAATGACAAAATTGCTTCCTGACTATAGAAAGCAAGGACTTTGTTGCAAGAAGAGGCAGCAGTGATGCATGAATTCCGTTCTTCCCTTTCTTCTCACCCATGTTAAGAAAATAATGTACATTTTATTCATGTTATAAGTTAAACTTGTAACTTTTTTCCTAAAATTGTTTCCTAACCTCTCATTTTCTTACCTTTTCTGACCAGATGAATACTCAAGGCCAGCAGTGATTGGACATGCTGGAAGTTTTGGATCATACCCAGACAGTGCTGAAGCTATCAAAGATATTCTTATGTCTGTTTTAAATGCATCTGGTTTGAAGCCCTCTTTAGTGCTGGAGCAGACCACAATGCAGGGAGTTGAGCATCTGGACAGTGACATGGAACAGTGGGAAGAAAGCAGTGACGAGGATAGCCATGATGACAGCGATAGCGATTTTGCACATCACAACACTGCCTCTACACAAACAGACATTCGATTTACAAGGCATTGGGCATGTTGGGATAACACGTGCTGCGATTCCTCTAAACCCTCACCGGATACTTTATTTTGCTCCCGTTACTCTGATTGGGATCCTGCTGCTTCTGCCTTGAATGGTTTTACTCTTTCAGACGTGTCCCCTGGGAAGCGGGACTGCTTTACCCAAGTGACATTAACAGGAAGCACTGTCACATCAGCTGTTGTGCATTCTGGAAAAGAACATTATCCTTCCCCTGAAAGAGACTTGACTTTCACAAGGTTTCTTCCTGATTCAGATGTTGGTAAGCCAGCAGATCTCTTTAAATACCCTGAAGCTTTGGAGCCTGCACCCATCAGCAACAATAACAGTTCTCCCAGTGGACTTTCCCAGTCAGAGCCAGTCAATCAAACAGGTAACTTTACAGGTCCTCTCTTTTTTTTAAGGGTTTCTGTGCTGTAATTTCAATGGGCCTTGTTTATGGTGATTGCAAATTAGCTAAATGCTACCATTCAAAATAGGAGAGAAGGGAGAAAAATAAACCTTAAAAGTGAAGAACTTTGGACGTGGTGAAACAGGAGATAGTCATGCTTGCGGTAGTTGTCTGTCTCGTGACACAAATTCTTCTGTAATACATAACCTTTTGTAAAATGTGAAAACCACTGACCTGTGAGCAATGTAGAACTGGATGAGACTTTCACCGTTTTTGTCTTTACTATTACCCTTCTCCTGAAAGCAGATAGTGTAGATGTAGGTGATTCATCGATGTGTGTGTGTTCCCTAGGACATCTTGTGTTTGATGTGAGCTGGAGGGACTTATTTGATTTTGGATGCAGGGCATTAACATCCATTCTCGTTATGACTAAACTGGCTTATGGTAGAGTGGGGCTGTGTTTGCTTTTCCAATTGTCTCAATAGAGCCTCATCTGATACAGATCAGGATCTTCTGACCCCTCACCAATTTCTGACCCTATGGATACCCTTGCACATGGTCTGTGAAGAGATGCAGACTGAGGGTTTCCTGTTGCTGCAGCAGCAAGGGAGCTTGGGGCAGCCCAAGCCTGTAGGTGAGGGCCTGTTCAGCTTGGGGTCCCAAAAAGGCTGGCAGAGCAGCTAGCATGGCCATGGGGCTGTGTGTGCCTCCATGAGGTGTTTTGACCTTCCTGGGCTGAAGGCCAGGGTCCCTGCCCCTCGCCCAGGACAGCAGAACAATCCCCTCATGTTTAATACAGAACGGTGATATGAACAGCCTTTGCTACAGTGAAATGAAGCATATTTATTTTATTTTTAAGGGTGTTATCAATATCTAAGGGCTTATTCTTGTTGGTTACAGAGCCTCAAAAAGATGGTGCCGCTGAGGCCTGATTTTTTTACTAGAAAGAAGGCAAAAGGCAGGGAGTGCTCAGCCTGCCATTGTATTATAAGTAAAAATGGCAAAGTGTGGTGGTTTGGGGTTTTTTTTCCCTTTTCCCTTTTGGGGAGCTCTGTTGAGCTCCATTTCCAAGCTCTGGTACTTCCTAGCTCTTCACCCAGACCCTCTCCAAAGCCCCAAGGCAGCAGAGACCTTTTAAATAGGCACATACTATTGCAGGGCTGGGAGTTTTTAACAGTAATAACCCTGTCATCGAGGGTAGGATGTTGTCAACAGTTAGTATGGCGACGATTATGGTTGTTTCCTTCTGCTGGGTGTTTTGTTGGCCCGATGTGTTTAAGAGGTGCCCATCAGGGAGAAGGAAACTACCGTTGGAGCTGGCTAGGGCCAGTCATGCAGGTTTGGGTAGTTGGGTCTGGAAAACACAGCCCAGGCTCTCAGTTCCAGCAGGAACCACAAGGCACGTGTGTAAGAACAAATAAATCGTGTGTGACTCGATCTTCTGGCACGAGTGAGATGTGTCACAAGCTTGCGTTGGGTCATTAATGCTGCTGACTCTCCGGAAAACAAATGGAGGAGTACAGCGGCCAGGTGACTGAAGAAACAGCGGCCTTGATTTTACTGACGAATACTTCTCATGGGAGCTGGGATCCTGTTAGACCCTGTGCAATGTAGTGGGCTCAATCTGCACTGTACAAAGTAAAAATTTTTGTATTTCATTGTTCATTTTTCTTCCAGCCATTTAACTTGCTGGTGGGTAGCCTGGGGAAGGGGGAGCGAGGTCTCATTCTCCCCTGTGTTGTGTAGGACTATGAGGACAGGAAAAACAAATGGCAAACTGAAAAAGAAGAAATAAAATGCCCCATTTGAAGGCAGGAGTTACATAAGAGTTTGTCACTTTTTCCATTGCTGTCTCAGAGGTGGTGGTTTCTCACTGTTTGCAGGATAATTGGTGAGGGATATAAAAGATACAAGAAAATGACATGATGACTTAAATGAGAATAAATATTTTTTTCAGTGAGATTTAATATTTTTTAATGGGGTTTTCTGCAGGTCCTGTGAGACTCTTTAGGTCCTATTCATACTTTTAAGGGCCATTCTGTGATGGCCTCATGCAAGCTTCTTCTGAAAAGGTTCCGTCATTGTTAATGAAGAGGCTGTATTTGGTGATTTCCGAGGGCTTTGTTGTGGTTGGTGTGTCACTGGCAGTTCACAGGGCTTGTTCTTTCTTTTAACCTTGTGAGTCCATCAAGGTCACTTCCATCTGTGGCTTTTGAGGGGCTCTTTCCTCAGCCTGAGCAGCCTCTAGGAAACCATGCTTGGGAGCAGAAAGGCAACCAGATTATATTTTGCGTCACACCGAGTTGCGTCCCGTTGCTGGATGTGCTGGGCTCCTTCCCTGCACTGCTTCCCACTTTATATTCTTGTCACTTAAAGATGCAAGTGGGATGCAAGAAGTAAGCAAAAGAGAAATCTCCCATTAGATTTCAAAATTATATTTAAGATGAATTGCATGTATTATTTTAAAAGGAGAGGAATAATTTTCTCATTTCCTTAATTCTGCTTATTCTTAGTTCATTGAGTAGTGTTTGTTATCTTAACTGATGAGAAAATAGGCTTTTATCAAGCCGTAGAGCCTTTAGCACTTGGCCTGTACTCCCCACACACTGCTTATCCAGTAAGATGAATCATCAAATAGGGATGAAATGACCTAATTAGGTGATAAAATTGTTTTGAAAAGTCAGCTCCTCAGCCTTTCCATTTTTCTTCCATGGTGTACAAAACCACTACGTCTGTCCCACTATGCTTTAGCACAATAATTGACTTTCTAGCCTGATGTCACCAGTGCTCAGGAAGTGTAACGTGGTTTCTGTGAATAAGGCAATGTAACAAATCTAAACTGGGCCTGATAGTCAGTGCCCTTTAGCCCTTTAGTTTTCATAAATTGTTTTCATATTAAGCCCCATTATCTGCAATTGCTTTAAGCCATGTTGGTGGTATCAGATATGGTCCATTTTATCCTGTAAACATCACCACAGTGAAACAGAAATTTCTTGGTTATATGGTCAAATAAGATGTAGTAAACAAACACCAGTTAGTGTAAAAATAAAAACAGGAGTAATTTCCTTTCATATCTCATTAGTGTGTTCATCTACAGACATTATATATTATCTGTCATCTGTCCAGCAAATTTTTTGTAGCAGTTGTTGTGAGTGCTTTGAAAATAAAACATGAGGGCATGAACTTATTTCTGCATGCATGCCCAGGCAGCAGGGAGATTTCCTTTTCTTCCAGCTGCTGTGAATAAGCAGAGAACAGTGTTGGCTGTGTTACAAACTGCAGAGCATCACTATAATCCCAGCCTGATGTTCTGGCCGTGGTTGTCCCCAGCGGCTCAGGCTGTAGCTGGGAGAGGGCTGGCATTGGGAGTGCAGCAGTACTGTTACCACATGGCACTTAAATTGTGTTCCCCTGGTAGTTGTGTTCAGATGTCAACGTGCTCCTCACGTTTCCTTTTTCTCCTCCTAAATTTCCACCGCAACTTCTAGTCTCAATGGTGTTAAGTTTTTGGAATGAAAGTTTGCTTTGCTTTGTGGAAGTCACCCTGCACACATCCTGGGAGCTGCAGAGAAAGAAATAACTAACAAAAATTGTTGTTATACGTACAGGTTCTGCTTCTCCTTTGAACATAAGTGCTATACCTTTGAATCGTTCATTGCAGGACATTTGCATGCTTCCAGAAGATGTGGAAAAGGTGAGGACAACACAGATTATTGTCATAATGTTTTTTCCATTTTATAGTGATGAAATTGAACGTCAGGAGGCTTTTCTCAATAACAGAACTATGTGATAAGATGGACTAATCTTTACAAGTGCTGTATTTCCCCCTTTTCTTCCCCTCTGTGTGTGAACCTACAAACCTATAATGTCTATTTCTTAATTTATTTTTACTCTTAATCCATTAATTAAATATTTTAATTATTTTAAAATAAAAGAAACATAGCATTCTAAAGCATTTCCACTTTTCATGTCGTTGTTTTCCCACACATTGCTTGAGACTACAAGATTATTACAGTTACTTTAAAGTTACGTAGAATTTATTGTATTTGTGTGCGTATGGATGGGATTTACTTTGTGCTTTTACTATCTGGAGATAGGGAGGGGTTGGGGTTTTTTTGTGTGTGCTGTAAAAGAGTTGCAATATTAATAACAAGCACAGTAACTGTAACATATGTATAAGGGGCCCAAATGGTCTTAGCTATGTTGCCAGATATGCAGTCTATTTGAACTTACAAACAGATAAAGATGAGAAGATAATACTGCGACGCATAACTCTTACTGTGCTAAATGTTAATCTCTTCTAACTACTGGAAAAGAGAGATAAACGTGCTAATTTGTTATTGCAATAAGTAGGATTTAATACAAAAAAATGAGCTTAAAAAATGTGCCTAGAAAAGGAGAATTTTTTTAGCTCTTTTACGTATGTGCATGTGGTCCTGTATCCTGGGCCTGAGAGTTATTCATCTTTTTGCACAGCACTGGTTTTACTCGAGTGGCCAGTTCTGTAGTTTGATTCAAAGCTCTGTGTCCCTAAGGTGCATTTAAAATAAAAATAAACCAAACCAAAATAAAACCAAACCCTGCCCAATAAATCACACACCAAACGCAAACAAACTTGTGAAGTAGCTTTTCATGTTGCTTTTTGTGAAAGGTATTTCAGAAGGGAGATGGTGTTTCTCTGTCTGTAATGTGGGAACCAAAACCAAAGTAATTTGCCTCAGTCTCCAGGAGACAGGTCATTAGATATCTGGATTAGAAACCACCATCTGAGAACTATTGAAGTGAGGCAAGATCACATCAGCTACTTCTGCCCAGAGGACTGGGTGCTGGTGTGATTGATGGTTTAAAGATAGCAAGAGCTCAGTCTATTGTGAGTGATGCTGCCTTTAAAAATACAAACAAGCAAAACCCAAAAACATAAACCCCAAAATACTTTTATGTTGTGAAATAATCTCTTTGAAATTTAGGAGACTGAAAACTAAGATACATGTACTGTCAGCAAGTCCAAGAGTTGTGGTTGTGTGCCAGGAAGGAGATGGGCTAGAGGGACTTTCCACTGATGCGAGCGGGAGGGAAGAGAAATGAGGTTGGTGTGTCACAGCTGAGTTGGGGCTGCTTCCTAGGGTGATGAGTTATCAGGAGGCCGAGTTGAAAGCTGATAGTCATGCTGAGTACAGGAGTGCCTGTATCCTGTTTCATCTTTTTGCAGCGCAGCTCTCTGATACGCACGTAATTGCTTATATCAGCAGGACTTGCTGATATACTGTGCTCTGCCACTAACTTGGGGTTAACCAGTGCTGCAGAGGCTTTTTGAATGTTCAAAGCCAGATATGTCTTTATCTCCCAAAATGAAAAAGACTGTTTAATTCTTTGCTAATAGTTCGTCCTGAGGTTCACTGAAAGTTGTCTCTGGAGAAACTATGCACCAAGCAAGTGATGTTAATCAGTGTTAGGGAAAAGATAAAAGTCTCTTCAAACATCCACTGGGATTTGTGGACTCCGTGTAGTGTTGAGATTAATCTTCTAAATGCATTTGGCTGTGGATGATAAGAAAGCAGGGATGTCTGATGTGCTCGTTAAGATTTAAACACTGATGTCTTTCTTCGTGCTTCCCATATAGGTTGTAGGGGCTATCATGAATACTGATGTTGGGTGGTGTGGTTTTCTGAGCTTAAGTGCCTTGATAAAAAGCTTTAATTATTCTCCTCTCAGAATCTTTAGCCTTAGATGCTGCCATGGTGTTTTAGATGGAGGTTTAACTTTGCACAATGCAAACATGTGCCATTGAGGAGAGAGGAGGAGAGTATCCTGGGCATCTCCGGGTTTCCATCCATGCCCCTGAGTGCACCTGTCTCTCCATGATGCATTCTCTTTTGAACTGAGCTTGGGAAGCTGTGCCCAGGCCAGCAGCAGTGTAGGTGGGGCTGGTGGGATGTTCTGTTAGACCAAAGGATGCAAGGGATACAGTAATGGTATTGTGACAGGGAGCCCCAGGTTTGTCTGGATGTCTCAGTGGTGTTGGAGGTGGTGTTTCAAATTCCTGTTTCCTGGAGAATGGGTGACTCGAGCAGGCAGGTTGGTAAGGAACTGCATGGGAAGGGGTTGTCTGGCAGGGAAATGCTGCGTCGAAGCTTTGAAATGACTGCCTCTAATTTGAAGCGGTGCAAACCACAGTCTTATCACAGCCTTGAGGTGACCATGTAAGCTATCTCACGCCTGTTCCCTACTTTGCTGCCTTAACTCTTAACATATTAAAAGCATTTTAATAACTTCTGTAATACCCACCACCTGAAGATCTACTGTCCCTTCAAAACTTGCTGCTTCTGGTCCCGTTCAAGTTAGCATGTCTGCAAAACTTCTTGTGCACAGTTACTTGAAGTTAAATCCGATTTAAAGAGGTTACATGGTTTCACACTCGCATAATAAATAATGCAGTGTAACAAGAAGACTACATCCCTAAAACGCATACATATTCATCAATCAGGCATGTAATCAAGTTTCTTTTTATCTAATAGATGAGTAAGATAAAAGTAAATTGCATGTTTTAATTAAGAGTGAGACAATTATCTGGGCAGTTGCCTTTTGCATGTTGTCTCTGAATTACCCTTGAGTATTTTTTTTTGGTGCATAAATGGAGGCTGAGATTGCATTAATGTTTTCATTTCTTGAGTTGAAAAAGTATAGGGAAAAATTATGTATTTCATTTCATCTTATGTAAATATCAGATATGCTGTGTACTAATGAGTCTTCCAATCTTGTGTCCAGGAAAACGCACACTTCTTTGTTGCAGATATGATTATAGCATCACTAGAAAAAATGAAATGTAATATCCTAAGCCAGCAAGCAGAGTCCTGGAGTGTGGAGGAAATAAGTGGATCAGATGGCAGCTATCACACTGATTCAGAGTTATCTTCTTACCGTAGACAGAAAAAGTCTGATTCTTCTGTTGCCTCTTCAGACAGTGGTTACGAAGGCAAGTTACTTTTAGTCTGTAATGCAACCTTTTCTAACAGCCTTTGCCATTTTTTTGTGCAAGAAAATACTAAATTGAGCATTGCTTAGAACCATATCCTCTGTTACCTTATTTGAGTCTCTCAAGAGCTATGTTCCTTGAGTATCATTACGCCACAAGTGTTTTCCATGTGAGTCAAGTTCTTCCTTTTGAATGCTCACATCTGTTTTTATCATAATTGTTTATAATAATATTATTATAATATCTATTTAATATTTTTTAACATGAAAAATGTAATGGTGAAGTCCCACATGCCAAGCACAACTCTCCATAGAACGTGTCTATAGTTGGCTGTTTTTCTCTCTGCTTAAATCCTTTTTTTACAGTATTTGAAGCTTGACTCTTTCATTATGTGCTTACTGCTGCAGTACGCAGATCAGGCCACAGAACTGATTTGAATGAAACGGCCCAGAGTCTTCATTCACATATCATTTGTGGCAAGATAATAAATGCTTCTGGCACTATAGTGCTTGAGTTAGCACTTGCAGTTTTAAAATAGATTTTAGTCTCTTGACTAAAGTAGTTAAGACTGAAGTATAAATGATGTAACTTCTGGAGAAAAGTGATTGATATGCTTGAATGACATAACTTCTAGGGAAAAATATATGGTGTGCTTGCACCTGGGAAGGAGAGAGGTCACTGATAAAATAAAACTTTTAGCTTAGTCTCTAGAAGCTTCTTCCTAAGAAACTGAGGGACGTGCTGTATACCAGACTCCCAAGAACTGGCTTTCTATGTGAGTGTATAAAAATAAACAAATAAAAATGCTCTGTAAATACAGGCTGTGTACTAAAGTTTTGGTAAGCAAAGAAAAATATAAATACAATTGAAGCTACTGTATAAATTCTGGAAGAGCTTAACTGGTGTTATCTTTGTTCTGGACAGGCTGTGCTCTGCTGCCTGTCAGCTCCCCATCACATTTATCGTCTCATCATGAGGTTACCCGATTTCATTGCCACAGTGACTCAGAGGATGAATATGTAATTATTGGTAAGAGGTTAAAATTATAACTACAGAAACAGCTCCATTGTTCAGCTGAATCTATTGCATCGTTTAGAAAATCTGTAGACTTAGTAGATGTTACTGCATGAGAAATAACACAAGTAAATGGAAAGAGTGATGTGTGCATGACTTCTTATTAGAGCACATGCAGAAATACCAGACTGGTGCAGGCTTTCCTTTCAACAAAAGAATAACTTTGCTGGTTTGAGGGTGTAATGGGCTGACCCTGGCTGGATGCCAGGTGCTCACCGAGCCGTTCTATCACTTGCATCTTCAGCTGGACAGGGGAGAGAAAATGTGATGGACGGGTTTATGGGACAAGAGAAAGACGGGGGAGATCACTCACCAATTACCATCAAGCGCAAAACAGACTCGACTTGGGAAATTAGTTTAATTTATTACCAATCATATCGGAGTAGGATAATAAATAAAAGATCTTGAAACACCTCCAACCCCACTCCCCCTTCTTCTTCGGCTCAACTTCACTCCCAGTTTCATTCTGACACAGCAAAGCAGGGGGACAAGAAATGGGGGTTGTGATCTGTTCATTACATGTTGTCCTTGCTGTTCCTTACGCATCAGGAGGAAGGCTCTTTACACTGTAACCCTGCTCCAGCATGGGGTTTCTCCCACGGGAGACAGTTCTCCAGTAACTTTTCCAACATGAATCCTTCCCACAGGCTGCAGTTCTTCACAGACTGCTCCAGTTTGTTCTCCAGAGCAGACCCCTGACAGAGTCCCAAGTCCTGTCATCAAACCTGCTCCAGTGTAGGCTCCTCTCTCCACGAGTACACAGGTCATGCTAGCAGCCATCTCCAGCATGGGCTTCCTGTGAGGTCACAGCCTTTTTGGGGCTCATCCACCTGCTCTGGCATAGGGTCCTCCATGAGCTGCAGAAGGACAGCCTGTCCCACCATAGTCTTCACCACAGGCTGCAGGGGAGTCTCTGTTCTGGCACCTGGAGCACCTCCTCTCCTTCCTTCTTTATCAACCTTGGTGTTTGCGGAGTTGCTTCATTCCTCTTTCTGTCTGAAGTTGTTCAGGCTCTTTTTCTTCTTTTTAAATGTGTTATCTCAGAGGTGCTGCCACCATCATTGATAGGCTCAGCTTTGGCCAGCGGTGAGTCTATCTTGGAGCCAGCTGGCATTGGATGTGGAAGAAGCTTTTCACAGAAGCCACCCCAGTAGCCCTGCCCCTAACCAAACTTTGCCACTCAAACATGATACCTGGACTTAAATTATGCCTAAGGATTAAACCCAAAGAATGTGGGTGAGATAAATGTGAAGCTGGCACAATGTCAGCCAATTATGTCCATTGTTTAGAGAATGTAGAACATTACCATTGCCTAATTGAAGAGGTTGGTTAGGTTTTAGGCAGCCCTCCGTCTCTGTCACCATAAGTTACCAGTGCTCTGCTTCTCTTCAGGACATCCTGAGTTTCTTTGGTTAGCTTCTGGTTTTTACATAAACAGAAATAGAAACACTTAGAAGCAACCTGAGCAACATTTGACCTTTATCTTATTTTTTTCGTGCTAATAAATGTTTTTTTATTGTTCCCTTTGGATTTAGAGATTCAGTTATTTTTTTCACCTCCTCTTTCCCTAATCTAAGAATGAAGAACTAGCTCCCAAAACTGCATTTATAATAGGAAGAATTATTTTGATATGTATGAATGGGGAAGCATTTGTCATGAGAACAATGCGCATGGCCAAAACTAATGCTACCAATGTGACCACTTTCTCTGTATGAGCATATTTTGTCTCTATAAACGTAATGAAGAAGTGTGCTTCAGTTCCATTCATCTCACCTGTTACTAATTAGTTTACAGCATTAGCTGACGTGTTTGTAAGCGGTGTCCCCATGTATCTGTTGGTATTCAAAAAAAGTTAATGTGCACTCTATTGGTTCTGTATATTATTACTTAGGTCTAGTGCATTCTGGCTGGACCTGGACTACCAGGCACTTAGTGTCTCCTTACCTATTCTGCTCTTCAGGGAAGACTGTTTATGATAAAAGGATACATAGCTGCTAGGGAGTACTCCGCATCAGTGGCTGCTGGAGATCTGTGGAGGAGATAAGACTCCTTATTCCTATTTTACAACCAGGGCTGAGGTTGTTTCCCACATCCATCAAGGGTGGGATGTATATGTTTGAAACTGTCACTGTGGTAACACAGAAGGTGGATTTAAAACAGCTGCTGAGTAACAGAAGTTTTGTTTCTTACATGCCCTGATAAAGTTTTCTCCTTTCTGCAGAACTTGAAGACCTTGAAAATCTGCCTGTTGCCCCAGATGAGAGGTAATGCTGTGTTTCTTTAGTGTAATAACCCAGTGGCACTGTCTTTTCTGCTGGACTAGCTTTCTAGTGACTCTTCTGGCCAGGGTGGGGAAAGGTGTGGGAGTGGTAAATTTGGTCCTCCCAAGGAAGAAAAAGGAATGCTGCTTGACAGCAAATGTCTGTGGTGCTTGGCTTAGCAGAGTGTTTCTCTGGTCCTGGAGTCTTGCTGGAGGCTCTGCAAGGGCCTGGGTGTATCAAAGCAAGAGGACAGGAATGAAGGGATGGGAGAAAACTTTTCAGGGATGCAGGAGAACTGCTGATGAGATGCTGCTATTTTTCACCGTCTGTATTGCTTAATTTTCAGATCATCTTTTGAACCTGTCAGCAATTCTGCTGAAGCAACAGCCCAGGAGTTGTGCAGAGCTTTCAGAAAACACTGGTTGCAGACAGACTCTGCAGTTCAGCTGTCTGGTTGCCTGAGCTCATCTAAGCAGAGAGTGAGTGTGAGCCGAAAACAGCAAGCTCTTTATTTAGTTCCCCGAATAATAGTTGTCTCACTGCAGCTGCTTCCCTTTAGGGGAAGGGGGAAGCTGTGTTAAAAAAAAAATGCAGATGAGTACTTACAGTTTATTAATTCACTTCAGATGAATTTTTGCAAAATTTCTTCTCTCTTTAGCAATTTTCAGCGCATTTAAGATGTGCAATTGTGAACAATCAGGGTACATGCTCTTCTAGGACTGATACAAGGGAGTTTAACAGGTACTGGATGGGAACTACGTGTAGGTGAAAACTGAACTTTGAAATCCTGGAGTATAAAGGGAAGGGAGATGTTTCATAGTATTTAAGATATGTCCAGCTGATGGGCTGTTCATCTCTGATTTTCTTTCCCATCAGTCTGTGATGAAAGAAGAGATTCCAAGAGAGCTTGAGTCCAGTTTGAATCTGGCTGAAGAAATAAAGATCATATCTAAATCAAGACGATTTTCTGGCTGGGCCCCACCTAAATCACAGATTATATTTAATATTCACTCTTCAGTCAAGTAAGTCTACAGGCTCTGAGCGTTGTCGTGTAGTACAGCATGGGGATTTGTCTAAAATCTGCTCAAGTTGATGGAAGGAGCCTGTGTGATTTAACAGAACTTAAGGCTAGAGCTAGTGCCTGGCACAGCCTTCTGCCAGTGTCTGTCACCAGCTTTGCTATAAAACAGATGGCATCTTTTTGCCTCTTCTGGCACGTTCTGATTAACATGGCACGTACACTTTTCCATGTGACAATACATGTGCTGTGGCAGTGTGCTTAGCTGGACTCCAAAAACTTCATTTTGTGAGACTACCGGAGAATATTCTTAAAAGTTTCCCCATTTCCCTGCTGATATTTTATGGGTAGTAGGTTTTCAGAAAGAGAGGAGAAATCAGGTTACGTTTGGGGAAACTGTTGTCTAAGTCTGCATAATGTGCTGTTGAACGCACACGGTAGGTAAACTGGCTAAATTGCCTGTGTTGCTGCAAGTTGCAGATGTGAGTTTCCCTCTTCCCCCCTTCATATTGATGCCACCTTAAGAAATGGAGAATAATTTAATTCTTGCAACAAGCCATATTTAGCAGTAATATTCTCCACAGAATACCCTAGAGACCCCACTAAAATAATAATCTTTATATCCTGCCAGAACATCCTTCTTGTGGAGGAGTAGGAGTTGGCTACTAATTTGGGTGTTTTCACTGGTGACAGTGTAGCTCTCTTGCAATTTGGTGAGATAATATTAAACAAACTGTGTTTTGGATACTGAAAAGTCTAACTATTTGTCTCTGTATGCAGGAGAGATGCAGTTGTGGCTGCCCAAAACTTTACGTGTGTTGGTTGTGGAACCCCAATTGAAAGCAGTAAGTAGTACCTAAAGGGAAAAAAACTAATTAATCTTTTGCTAGTAGTCAGGCTATAATCTTCACCAACATACATGTACCACAATTGTGCAATAACCTGAGCTAGAAGGAAAATCTCATCATTTTCTTATTGCAGGCACATCCAACAGGGAGTGGGATCTTAACCATTACTTGGAATTTCTCCTTGTGGACATAGTTCAATACTTGATATATACACAGTATATACCATATACACAGTAAAAATTCCTGATAATCAACAATGAAACAGGAAAAGCTACTAAAAAAATCAAACCTCTAGGCTGTAAAGTCCTGGCTTTACATCTTCCAATGGTTTCTTTCAACAATTCTTTACCAGTTTACACATTTGCAAAAGTCTTTTTAGAAACTTTATGGAAGCTTTATGCAAACTTCTGGAATGTGTGGCTTTGCTCTTTTGAGGTGTCTTTTTAAAAGTTTTTATTTAAACCTTGATCACAAAATCCTTACCTGTGTTTGATTTATGATACTTTGCGAGAACTGCTTGAAAGCATGATGATTTACAGGTCTGACAAAGAGACCTTACCTAAGACATCTTAGAAATGGCTTTCAAGACTTCTTCTGGGTCTGCTTACAGAAGAGCAAAATTTGTGATAGCCTGAAAAAAGATGGCACATTAGCTTGAGCGAACCTGAGTGCTGAGATAGCTGGGAAAAAAACATGTATGTCTTTATATTAAAAAGTATAATAAAAATGTGACTCATAGGTTTGTCTTTCCATTTGGTGTGAGTATCTTATGTGTTTTTTCTTGTGTGTCTTTTGTGCAAGTAAAGCAACAATTGTTTCTTTAAGATCTCATGGTGATCAGTTCAGTTTGACTAATGTGGAAGTGAGGAAAGCGGAAGTGAGGAAAGCTTTCTCTTCTAATGCAAAATACAGACCTTGTGCCTGTATTTACCACAACAGTAAAATTCCCTACTTTTGCAACTCTCTCCAGTAGATGAGAGTTACAACCCATAAGTATTAGAAATAACAGTTTATTTAACAGTTTTATTGCTGTCTGCCTGCAGAATATATCAGGAGACTTCGCTATTGTGACTACTTGGGGAAATACTTTTGTGAGTGCTGCCACAGCTATGCCCAGTCTTCCATTCCTGCCCGAATACTTTTGAAGTGGGACTTCAAAAAGTACTATGTATGCAACTTCTCCAAACACCTACTGGACAGCATATGGCAGCACCCAGTTTTCAATGTGTCGTGTATTAACAAATCCCTCTACACAAAAAGTAAAGAAATGGACAGGGTGAGGGTAAGTGTGTCCTGTATTTTATTGGGAATTTGCGGGTCTAAGACTTCTGGGAAGAACTCCTTAGGGCAGGTTGTCTTTTGCCATGTGCGTATGTGGGAAGGAGGCAGAGTTGGTTTCTCTCTGCTTAGACTTGTCCCATCACTTATTCTAGGACTTGCACTCTCTCCCCTCAGATGAAGGGCAAGGAGGGAGGAGTTTCCAACCTGTGTCAGAGGTCTTGTTTCCGCTCCTTGTCTTTGGGAAGTGTTTCCTTATTGGTTTCCAGTTTTAGTTCATGGAGAGAAGCTGAGCTCCTGCAGTAAATTATTTACTCCTTGATTTTGTGGGCCATTACAGAAAAGACGCTTGTCTTGTCTAAGGGCTGTACCTCCTACAGCTTGAGGAAAGGTGCTCTGCCAAAGATTACAAGTTGCCACGTGCTCCTTTCTTGGCTGACAAGACACTTACCTGTTCATCTTACACAGTTTGGGGTCTATCATCTTGGTGTGCTGGCATAAAGCCATTTGTAGCGTTAGGAACCGCTTTCCTTGTCCGTTAATAAAAGTAACCCTTACCTTCCTTAGCCTTTCGTGTGTTAGAAAAAATATTTGTTTAATTCTGTTTTGAGTGTGAAGTTCCTGTTTTTGGTGTGGCTTGTTGTACTGATAAGGCTTGCTAACTCAAATATTGATGTTCCTCACTTATAAATATAGAAATGCATTTGCTTTTCATTTAAAAATTGATTTGTTTTTTTGTTTTTCCCTTTTGTCTTTTAGGAGGTGCAAGAACAGCTTTTTCATTTAAAAAAGCTTTTGAGAACTTGCCGGTTTGGTGAAAGGTATGGGCCATGATCATGCATGAAAAATAGCTTATTAAAATGTACCTAGGGTGCTTACGGAGCCTTCTCTAGAGACATTTGAGGGAGTTTTAAAGGCATTAATATTGTTATTAGAGAATTATTATTATTAGAGAAAACTGTGGTAACAAAACTTCCTTCTATTGCATGAAGATGTTGAGTGAAGAACTGGTTTTACTTGGTAGCTTTCTGTTTATTGTAACATACTTAATTTAGAGATTTAGTTTGAAATGTTGAATGGTTTTTTTAGGTGTATATTTCTTCCTACTCTTTCTCTCTTAGGTTTTCATTCTTAGAAGGTCAAAGATACTTAAATATATCTCTGAGATGATTTCTCAAAAAAAAAAAAATAATTAACAAATGTGTTCCTTGAGGGTTTAATTTTTTTTTCCAGAAATCTGTCCTAATTCTCAATTCGGTTTACTTTCATCTGACTGTATTTATAAAATAGTAACAAAAACTGATAAAGATTGACATGTGAACTTGTTTGTTGCTGCAAATTGAAGACTTTCAGTATTCACATTCACAGATTATGAGCATAACTAATAGGTAGACATGTGAATGATAAAACTTTCACTGTGGAATTGCTGACTTTTTTAAAAAGCAAATATAAGCAAAATAAGTTTTAAAAGTAGTTTTTGTTCTTTGAAATGGACCCTTATGTGTTCACCAAAGTAAGAGAAACATATTTTAATGTCTCTTTTCTGGAAAAACACCTGTGATTGCATTATAGAAATAAGCATTATGATCCTCAGTGTACTGTGTACGTTGGTGGTATTTTAAAAGTAATAGCTGTATTTTTGGTGTTCACCTGCTCAGTACAAGCATTGTTTCACTAATAGTGACCTATGCAAGGTAGAAACCCTTGATGTTCTCTTTGCAAAAAAAAAAAAAAAGGTAGCTTATTGTGTTAGATCCTACATGGGATTTTACCTACTCTTCTTGAGGTAGGAGAAAGCCCCTTTACACGTTATTTAAAAATTGCTGGAACAACTGCACATGGCAACTCCAGTGCCCGATGCACGCAGATTCAAAGCAGACATTTGATTCTAAATCCTAAACCCTCCGGTTTTTGTTAATGTGACTTCAATTTGGAAGGGGAGGTAGGATTCAGCATGAACTTGCCTCATAAGGTCCCTGGTTGTGTGAAAGAGGCTTATTCTTCAAATATACTTGATGAACAACTTTTTGTAACTTGATTTGTTTTTTCTTTCCCTTTGCAGGGTACTGAAAGAATTTGAACAGGTCCCCAGCCATCTGACAGAGGAGCTGCATGTCTTCTCACTTGATGACCTGGTGAAGATCAAACGTGGGCAGTTACTGCCTCTTCTTAAAGATATTCTGAAGAGCTCCACCTCTCATGTGGATGGTTGTGAGGTAAGGAAAAGCCGGAGTTCTCAGTGTCCTTGCAGCTGCTAGTGTGAGGAATATCCCTGGTGATGTTCCCAAATAATTTTTTCTTAGATTAAAAGTAAATCAACTCTGTTTGCTGTCCTCGTAGCTCTGTCAAGCGAAGGGGTTTATCTGTGAATTCTGTCAGAGTGCAGATCTGCTCTTTCCATATCAGACTGCAAAGTGCAAAAGGTGCACAGGTATGTTCCAAACCAAACATTTTCCTTTTTTTCCTTGGGTGGATGTTGGTGTGTAGAACTGTTTGGACATAATTTAGGGAAAACATTGAGAAACTCGCTTCGTGGAAAGCATGTGTTTATTGAAAAATGTGTATAGCATGTATCTTTGAAACCAAATCTATGGCCGCTGTCTTGCATCAGTGAATTCAGAGAGCAAAACCAGGGATTTGCCTGAAGATAATTATGGCTGCAGGGGGAGGCTGTTTTTTGGGTCTACACATGAGAGCACGCCTGGGACAGTGCTACTCAGCTGTTGTATCAGATCTTACCGACATCCATTGTAAATCCTGCAAATCATACCAAAATGCTTAGTCATGGGTCTTACAGTGGTGGTTGTTGTCCCAGCCTTGCACTGCTCCTGTTTACTTTTATACTTGGGTCAACTAGAGAGAACATCCTTCAAGGAAAAAACACATTTTTCGATTTTTTTTTTTTTTTTCTGAATGTTGAAGTGCTTGTTATGTATTTAAACAGAGTGCAAAGCATGCTTTCACAAAGCATGCTTCAAGTCCGGAGGTTGCCCCAAATGTCTGCGGATCGCAGCTCGGAGGACTCTTTCAGAAACTTCCGTCACTGGTACCTCCACGAAACCAGATAACTCCAACTGCTGATTTCAGAAGATGTTCAAACCAAATCTTCAGGTTCCTGACTAAGAATTAAATAATGTTGTTTTAGACATTACTATTTTTAATGTGTGTCTCCTTTATGAGGGGTTAAAAAAGAGAAAAAGAAAGGAAAAAAAAATGAAGAAGAAGACTTAATGTCATCATTGAAAACTCACCCTAAAGGAGTTTCATCTTAACTGGTTACAGAAAGACTGGACATTAATTCTGTGAGCAGTCTTTTGTTGCTATGTTTTGTCCTTGTACGTAATTTTTTTAATATTATATTTTTCCATAGAAAAACTGTTCTTCTCTGTAATTCTGCAAATAATGTATAGACAGTAAATGAGTGTCAGAAATCCTTACCTTTGTTGGATTTTGGCAGTCATTCTCTAAAAAACTCCACCATAGAAAAACCTTGTCTGCAAGCTTTGGGCAGATGCTGATCTGAAATTCTGTTCTGGTAAATACTTAATGTGAACTAGTAGAATTAAGTTTCTTTTAAACAGATGTGTGCAACAGCTTGGGTTGGGTTGACCTTCTCCTGTGCTAGATGCCCATCCAGCTGCTCTCACTCCCTCTTCTCAACAGAAAAGGGGCAAAAAAATAAGATGAAAGTGCTAATTTTGGTTGAGCTAAAGACTGGGAAGATCACTTGTCAATCTTGGGCAAACCAAACTCAAATTGGGAAAATTTAATTCTGTTGCCAATTAGAAATTTAGTAGAGTGGTGAGAAACAAAGACTAAACCAATAACTTCCCCCTACGCCACCCACCCTTTTTCTCAGACTCAACTATTTTTTCGTTCCCCACTCTTCTGCCTTCTCCCCTCCCCAGAGTGGCACAGGGAGATGGGGAATGGGGGTTGCAGCTGGTTCATAACAGTTCCTTTTTGCTGCTCTTTCCTCCTTATGCTCTTCCCCTGCTCCAGCATAGGCCCTTCCTATGGGCTGCAGTCCTTCAGGATAAACCTGCTCCTGCATGGGCTCTCCAGGAGATGTAGTTCCTTCAGGACATATCCACATGCTCCAGTGGGGTCATTTCCATGGGCTGCAGGGTAATCTCTGCTCTGGTGCCTGGAGCACCTCTCCCCAGTCTGACTTCACTGACCTTCCTGATGTGGTGTTTTGCCCTTTCTTAAACACATTTTCTCAGAGGTTCCACTGTCTTGGCTGAGGTTCTCAGCTGTATCCTTCAGTGGGTCCATTGGAGCTGGCTGCAAGCAGTTGTGGCTGGCATGGCGCAGCCCTGGTCTCTTCATGCAGAGCCCGCTCTGCAACCATCCACTGCCAACATCTTGCAACCTACACCCAGTACACCAATCTAGAAGTTTTTTTCCAGAGCACTTAGAAATGTGAGGAGAGGCAGTAAGTGAGCAGGAAATGCTCCTATTTAAATCCACTCTCATGCTTGCAGACAAGGTCCTTGCCTAAAGGTGAAGTGTTGGAAGTTAAAAGCAGCTTGCTTTCCCAGGCTGGTGGGTTACTTCTGATGAAACTGACTGAGGAAGCGGCCCCTGCCTTCAGAAACTCAGAGCAGCTGCTTGAAGCTGCAAAACCATTTTTCTGTTTGTGCCACATATGGAAGTACCAATGAACAGAGAAACCTTAGAACTTGAAAGAAAGCACATACCAAAGTTCTGATGTCTCCGATGGGGTGCTCTTAATATTTGGAATTTGTTGTTCTCATTTTGTGGTTTTTTCCTTCCTCTCCTCACCTTCTAGCTCCAGCTTTTAGCAAGGAAGAGGTCAGCTGTCTTTAGAAGTTCACCTCCATGCTCACAGGATTAGTAAGCTTACTAACTCTTCTACTTAGTTGTTTTTTTTCTGTGGCTGAAAACAGCTTTCCTACTTACTGCTCAGAAGCAAGATTATAATTTCTTACTCGAGATCACCAAGTGGGTACTGAGGTAGGAGTAAGACGTGGTGAGAAAGAACCTGCTTACCAGCTGACTGTATTTAATGTTATGCAAGAGTAAATTCTCACTTAAATTGGGTGCATGGCTAACTGAATCATGTGAAGGGCTTTGCTGTAGGGATTTTCTGCTTATGGAGGAGCTCACTTGAAT
This sequence comes from Tapera naevia, assembly GCA_033556795.1. Taxonomy (NCBI): domain Eukaryota; kingdom Metazoa; phylum Chordata; class Aves; order Cuculiformes; family Neomorphidae; genus Tapera; species Tapera naevia. The sequence goes on along the minus strand of JAUMJJ010000067.1, from coordinate 30,795,208 downwards.
AATCCTTCCATGGGATAACCTGCAGGGTAACTGAATACATCTTTTTCATTATTCATGAATTTAGAAGAGCTGATCTGGTTTCTGGCTGTGCTTTTGACACATGTTAAAGTCTCACTAAACAGTAGTGGTATGCAGGAGGGGGAGTGTCAGAGAGTGAGTCATTCATCAAGTGTTGCAACCTTACATCCACTCACTTCAGTCCAGGTTTCCACAGAGCCTGTATAGCTTTTCCCAACTAATTATTGCCATGTACCGCTATGTATATTGTAGCAAGGGAAGATCCTTGATGTGTCTGAGTAGCTGATGGAAAGTAGAAGACCCAAGAGGATCAGCACACCTATAATTCAAGTAAACCTAGTTAAAATATTCTGCTGCTGAAGCTAAAATAAGGACCAGGTTGTGAGGTGCCAACAGATTGGCCACAAATTGGGAAGAATAACAGGCTGCTGTTTGCTGCTTTTGAGAGGATGGTGCTATTGACAGCTAGGTCTGGAGCAGGGTCACACCAAAAACACATTCTTGGCTGCTGGTGTCAGCACAAGATACCACAGAATTATGCTGAGGGCATGTACCCTGAGCCTTTTTTTTTTTTTTTTGTGGTGAGAAGCAAGGCATGAGTGACTAGACCTGTAGCTACAGGGTGTTCTCAGTGTTGCTGTGGTGAGAGTTTCTTATCAGCTACTATCCTGGGACAGCATAAAGCAACCATGATAAGACTGAAAGTGTTCTCTGTGTCTTTCTGTATTTGATGATAAAGTGGTTTGGACAGGAAGGGGTGACTTCCATGCTACAAACCATTTAGATGTCTTTAGGGATTAGCTGTGTTCTTTGAATCAAGTTTTGAGACTCATTGAGCTTCTTAAACCAATACTGTGTTCTTCCTGAGCATATCCGTATAAGTAGGTGCTGAGTCCGATCATTTCTGAGGCCAAACCAGATATATAGATATCCATAATAAGAACATTTGAAGAAACAAAAACTATATTACTACAATGAATTTCTTCACAGGAAATAAAATCCTAAATGGAAGCTCTGAGTTCTTTGAGAAGACATAAAAAGGTTAGACTGTCGTACAAGGAATTGGGCCAGTCCAAAATATGCTGCCTGCTAGCTAGAAAGCCAATTATGTTTCAGAGAGGACAGTGACAAAAGACATGACTCTTCAGCTAGGGAAAGAGAGGGAATTGTCACACTTCTGCTTGCCTGGGCAATGAGGACAAATGTTCATTCCTAATGGTGGGTTTCCATGAAGTTGTGTGGATGCAACAGGAGCACTTCTTAGGATCTGCTGGTGGACCACCCTCGGCGACATATGAGGCAGAAAAACCTATTCTATTTAACTGCCTGCCTCACTCCACAGGCAGAATTCAGGTCAAGACAGTTTTATTAGTAATTTCCACAGGAGCAGGTTTTGAAAGGAACACAATACCAACATCTCACTCTTGCTGCTAACAGTTTTACCTGTTTTTCCACTACTTATTTCTTCATACTGATTTTTTGTATTTTTCCTCTTGGTTTCAATTGTGAGTTGTCTGGAGGTGTAAGTGCTAAGACTTTGTACAGTGTGTTGCAGCCAGGATCTTTCATGGTACATCATACAACTACTACTGTAAATAAGAGAATAATACTAATTGCCAGGTGTAGTGTGCACTCACAAATACAGGTCTTGTTGCAACTATCAGCAAGTATGTCAAGTAATTAAGTAGGGTTATGGGCCCATATAATTGTGGGGATGTCTGCCACACCCATTCTCTTCAAGAGAAGAAAATATCTACTTATGAGAAAACATATTTCGTCTGTTTTTTCACATAGAGTACTCAGACTCCTTCAGCAGAAGTCTTTCACCTCTTTTTATGCCTATCTTAATGTTCTTAATTTTTTCAAAGGAAATTTACCTCTTTCCCCACATCTGCTCATTGACTGCTGCTTGGTAGGGTTTTCTTTTAGGCCAGCAATCTGAATTCTCAGGAAAACACCTTAAGCCTTCTGTCTAAGATATCAGTTGTACTAAGTGGTTCAGCACTGATACAGTCATTGCTAACCTTTGGTCGAGAGTACTTGCCTTCCCTCATGATTCTGAACAATGGTACATGGCCCTTTCATTTTTCACATGTAAACACCATTTTTAATCACTTATTGTGTATCTGCCTGATCACAGACTGGAGGTCATTAAGGGAAATCTAATAAGTAAAGGAGGGAAGGGAAGAGGTAGGGAAGAGATTTACAAGATAGGCTTGGGTAGCATATGTCTTAGTGGAATGTGGAGAGAACTGAGGAAGACTGGCGGCAGTAAAAGAAGCTTTGCACCAAATAAATCATCCATCTTGTCTACAAAGGATGATGATAGTTTACATTTTACTAGATTAAAAGTAAAAATACAGGTTATATTTGTTATCAGTAAATTAAACTTGCCCGGAACTGGTCTCTGGTACTGAGGGCAGATGATGCAGGATGGGCCAAATTCAAATACTCCATACTTCTGTTCACTGTGGGCTTGCCAAATCCAGCAGACTTGTTGTGACTGTCCATGCTAACTCCTGATCTGTATTTGCTGTCATGGGCTAGAATTGTGCAACATTTAGTCTTAACAGTTTGTCAATGCAGATGTACATGATTTAATTGGAAAAAAAAAGTCTGTGGCTGTCATTGGTTCGTGTAGCCACTTGTATTATCAGGAAAAGTTTACAGCTTGTAGCTGTCAATTATTCACCTTCCATAAAATGATGGCATTTGCCTACATTTATTTTTCCTCACCAAACTGCTTTAGGTTTGTTAGTTTGGGGCTTTTGACAGAGTATATCTTAAGGCAGGAGAAAAAATATGTATTTTTTCTTTTTCCCATTATGCAAGTTTCCTCTCAGTGTATCATTTAAGGTTCATTTATTTGCAACCAAACCAAATGCAGTACCAGCCTAATAACTGCTCCAAGGGTGGGCTGGACAGCAGGGGGATTTGGGGACCAAATAAGTTCCCCTGAGTGTGCTGAATGTGCCAGGAAAAAAGAACCAAAGCACCTTCTGCCTAAAAAACAGCTGGTGTTTATGAAGAATTTAAGCAGTTGAGGAATTGCCCAACTGGTTCTGGTGAGCAGGAGCCAGCTTCTCTGTGACCCTTGTGGACATAAAGGTGAGTATCTATAGAAAGACCATGGAGTATCTGTGTAGGTGCAAGCACAGATGATATGAGTAGATCACCACATAAGAAGGAAAGTCTAACACAGGAAGGCAGCAAGAGTCAGACACCAAAGTAACTGAGTGTCCAGCTATAGGGGCTATATCCGTGGCACAGATTTTCGTGGTGACAATGGCCATTCTATGGACCTTGAGTGGGCATCTGCTCCCTGGTGTAATGCAAAGGAAACTAGACACAAGTGGCCTGTCACATAAAAAGTGCTGAAATCAGCATTAAGGAGGAACTGAGTAAAAAACGGCAGTCTTACAGAGGCCTTAATTCAGCGGTCCTTTCCAGTAAAAATTTTTCTGTGTGGTACTTCTCCTCAGGCCCAGAATTACCCTAGTCCTGTTCTAGTTTTCTGCCTGGGATTTGGAAGTGGGGAGTTCTACTTGAATGACAGATGCTTGCTGTAAGAGAGAGCTCAGGAAATAGGATAAAATTTTTGTGGATCTTCTTTCAGGCCTTAGCTGGAAACATAGTTTATTCATGTGCCTGTCCTGTGCCCCAGCAACTGTGTTGCTGATGCTGCAAACAGTGCAGGATCTGGGCGTACCCAGAGCTGTTTGGACAACAGGCATTTTAGGAGTTGTGCTGGATTGATTTTTGACAGCTGCTCCCACTGTTCCTGTGTCATCTGAACTGATCTGACTGTACTTACTTCCCAAGCAGCAGCAGCTGCTCTTGGATTCCTTTCTCTGCTGTTTTAGTCAGGACCTTTCCAGTTGTTGGTAAAAACAAAATGAAACCTAGAGGTTAACCTCCAGTTTTACCAGCCCCTCTTCTCCTAGGCCTGTTTTATTCAATTTTTAAACCGTTGTTACTTCTTTACAGCCCAGATTAAGTTATCTGAAATGTGCTCAAGATAAAACAGACATAATAAAATACTTTTGCTATTCCATATCCTAAGGATGATACTGAAGAATATGGTAGCAAAGAAAGGGCAAGCAAATTCATCGAGGTACTATCAACCTGAAGAAAAGGAAACTTGCTGTAAAGTAGCATGGAGAGGCGCCTGCAGACCTGCCTGCTGCTTCACATGTGAACATGAAGAAGCATTCGCTGGAAGAAATCACAGTGCCTTGCATAAAGCAGAAGGAATGTGCTGGTGTGGTTGCTTCAAAGGAAGTCGGTGACTGCTGAAATACTGCTGTTATGCATCAAGGAGCATGGTACGGGAAAAGAGAATTTATTTGCCTCACCTGGAACTGGGAGCTGTTTGATTGTGCTCTGATCTCGGGCCAACAGTTACTGTAAATCAAATTTCCCTACCTTAGGTTCTCAGAAGGTGAAACTAAACCAAAGCTAGAATGTTTTTTAATGGAATAGGGTATGTTTTTAGGCCTCCTACACATTTCATCGATGAGACAAAGTAAAGAGAGTAGTATTTTATGTGCTAACAAAGCACTGAGGATATATCCACGATTATGCTATAACAGCATTTCCTAAGTTAACTCAGAACCTAGAAACTGGCTGTAATAGCAATGTTCCTCTCACAGGAAAATGCCTGGGCACAGCATTTTTCCTGCACTGGCACAGCACTAACGGCCAGCATGTTGTGGTATGTCATGCTAGAAGTGTTTGTGGGTCTATGACTGAAGCAGAGCCCCAGGGCTACCTAAAAAGAGTAATAAAAAATGGAGGCATCACTGAGTAGGAAAACAGGATGAGATAGTATGATGGGCAATTGGAGAAAAGTGTTTGGATTGCTTTGTGGGTAGCGATATGCAGTCGAACTAAGGCTCAAACAGCCCTGAGGAACTTGATGGTACAGATGGAAGCACACCCTAGATCTAGACCGGTACCCTGAGTAGAGGAGCATCTTCTCTAACTTTGAGATAACAGTAATTGAGACTGACTTTCTCAGGAAGGATGTAGTGCACAGAGAAGGGTGAAGATGCCCTATCTGCTTCCAATAGTGAAGAAAAATCTGATTGTCTTAGGTTTCATCAGTTTATTAGTCAACACATTAAAAGCAACACTGATCAACCTTTCCTCTCAGATTTTGCTTAACATAAAGGATCTGGTTGCCCCAGACTCCCCTCTAAATGCCTTCAAAGATATGTAGCTCTCTCCTTGTTGAACAGTAGTATGCTTGTTTTAGCAGGGCTCCTTCAGCAGGTCCCAGTGGTCAGGCACAATGCCTATACCAGAGTTAGGCAGGTTGGACACCATCCCCCACTGCCTGATTCCCAAGATTTCTGTATTTGCGGACTAATGGGAAAGCAGAAATAACTACCAGCATATCCTACACACTTCCTATTTCAAAACTACTTTCTGACTAGTTAGCACATGTGCTTCCCCTTTTACAGACCAAATGTGGAAAACTAATGCTACAGCAGATGCTGACTGGAGATGGCCACAATGCTTTCCCAGGTCAACTTTCCAGTTGCCTCTGCCAGGAGATGGGGAAATCCACGAACAAACCATCTGCTGGTGCTGGATCGAACCTCTGATGCTGGGTCCAGGGCCTGTCTCCATGATTGGTCTTGTCCTTTCACTGTGCTGAGTGCTTGCCAAAGGAATATGATTGCTCCCATATTTTCCCAGCAGTTTTCCTGGGTCTCGGCAGATTAGTGCCTCCAGCCACTGTTTCTCCTGGGCACTCACCTCTGGTTTTAGTGTTCCCCTGCTCTCTATCCCAGAGAAGCAACCCAAAACCCACTAATTTTCCAGCACATATCACATGAATTAACCTCTGACTATTACTAACAGACTTCACTTTCTCAACAACTGAAATGCCAGGTAGCTTTTCGCCACTTATCCTTCCAAATTGACCTGACCGCCAGTGAAGCCTGAAACACATTTCAACAACTGAATGATGACTTTGTTTTCTGTTGATCCTTGTTAACCTGCGTAACTTCCAAGTCCAAGGAATTCAGAATTCCAGTGAAGCTTACAAAGACTTTTTCTGATGGTGTAAGACTGAGCTAACTCACACTTCTGCTTCCTACATCCTATTAAGAATAGAACACAAGGACGTGCTTTTTTTCTCAGAAAAGAATTGATTATAAGTCCTCAGATTTAATAATCCAGGGAGTCACACCTCCTCTGGATCTAGAAATGCCATTTACTGCGTGTCATGAAAAAATAATGCTTCTTTGTCTTCAAAGGTGGGCTGCGACAATGCGCTGTAGTATCTGACTGTCCTTAGGCTGCTATTTGCCAAGTTAACAAGTCCAGAGGTGCTTCCAGTCCTTTAGGCACACTTACCTATGTCTTACTAGGAAATCAAATGCCAAAACCATGCCAGTGCCCAAGAGTGGATTTCTCAAGCAAAACCTATCATCCAAATTTGACAGCAGATGGCTCAAATCCTACCTACTGGTCCTGCCACTTTGCTGTGTCATGGATTGTTTCAGCACTGCTCACGCAGGTATGGGGGCAGCTGGTATTTCCTGTTTGCCACTAACTCATCCTGACTGACCAAGGATGTTGTACAAAAGCCTGTCTAATGAGTAGATGGCTTGTGGCTACACAGGACTTCTCTCCACAGTTCTGCCTGACTCAGGGGAAGGAAAAACAAGAGGAAAATTGCTGACACTGAATCACTTCTCTTTCAACCCCAGTGTAATAAAACCTGACCCAGGGATTTCCTGCTTTTTGCAAAAAAACTTTGTCTCCTCCCTCTCTACTAAGCAGGCATCGGAATGAGTGGGCTGGAGTGGAGTTGATCCTTGCATTTGCACTATGACATGCAGTGCTGGCACTTGGAAGTCATAGAGAAAGAGGTCCCACGGTCACACTGATGCTGGGCAGTAACAGTAGCAGGGTGCCACTCAAGCAAGAGGCACTGGCATGGCGTATGATCCACCATGTAGCAGTTTATACACTGAAGCTGCGGGAAATCGTGACATTTGTATGCAAGCTTGAGCTTCTAGTTACGTGCGATGCTTGTGAGCTTCTTGCAGAAAGTCCAGGTGGCCAGTCTGGTACTTCGTGGTCAGCTATGTGCCTACTCAAGTAGGTCATCGTGCCTGGTCCATCCTGGGCTTATCAGTCACAGGCAACTGGACATTGTAAAATAAGACATCACTTAAGTTTTGCCCTTTGCATAGCCCAAGGACTTTGCCCTAAGCCAAGATGAAGGGCAAGATAGGAACGAAGAAGGGTAGTGCTTCACATATTGGTCAGAAAGACGTGCCTTGCCCTCCAAAGGGTTCTGGCACAGTTCAAAGGCAGGAAGACAGAGGAAAGCAGTGATATGTATCTGTTCACCACCTCCTTTCCCCCTAGCCTGAATCAATAAAGCAGAAACCTCAGTTTTCCTCTCACTGTGAGAGGCGCAAGATGCTTGCTCACCTGGACTCCAAGGGTCTAAGTGTTCTGAGCTCAGTGAGAGGGCAAAAGGAGGAGCAGATGATAAGAGTGAAAAGTAAAAATTTGAAACAGCAGGAGCAAGCCCAGTAAGAGTTTTGTAAATTGGATGGGGTAACACAACGGTGCTGTTAAACACAGATAATTGCAATTTTTCCTGTTGTAAGCGTCATTTCATTCCCCCTGTGCACACATTTTTTCTGTGCTTGCCTAACACACAACTGTGCTGAGATAAGCGATTGTTCTCTGAGAGGAGGACACGGTCCACAAAGGACCAGTGACCACACTATGCGCTCCAGCCGGTCCATCACCCAACCCTGTGTGCTGGCCTAGAAACCTTTCTGAATTTTACAGGTACAAAATATAAAATGGGTGTAGCCACACCACCAAAGAATGCAATCATTTGATTTTCCTCTGTAAGCAATGGGAGAGGACATCCCTGTCAATTATTATCTGTGTCCTAAATCCTTCCCACTGGCTGTGCAAAATCAGTGAATGCATGTATCTTGCTCACAGCTGCCTTATCCTCTGCATGCAAAGGGAAGAGCTCTCAGAGTGTCTCATTACACTGTCCATATTACCTGTACCCTTAAACCACCTTCCAGCTCACTGGAGCAGTGAATTGAGAAACATCTTACAGTAAAATGGTTCCTTCCCATTTTGATTCTGCCTGCCTGTACTGGTGTGTCCACATACACCTCCTTATACACACACACATTCACACAAGGATCCTGGTGGAATGCAAACCCATCAAAAATGCCAAGTCTAACTTTGGCTGAAATACAACCTCTTATCTCCAAGTTGGGCCTTCCAGTACCTGAAGAGGGCCTACAAGAAAGCTGGGGACTTTTTACAAGGGCAAGTAGTGATAGGACAAGGGGGAATGACTTGAAATTGGAAGGGGGAAGATTTAGATTAGACCTTAGGAAGAAATTCTTCATGCTGAGGGTGGTGAGACACTGGCACAGGTTGCCCAGGGAAGATGTGGATGCCCCTCCCTGAAGTGTTCAAGGCCAGGTTGGATGGGGCCTTGAGCAGCCTGGTCTGGTGGGAGGTGTCCCTGACTATGGCAGGAGTTGGAACTGGATGGGTTTTAAGGTCCCTTCCAATGCAAACCATTCTATGATTCTATGATTGGAGCAACAGGAATGGTGTGTATCGATCACCCAGTAATAAGCCATTGCTACACTATCTAAATAAGAGGTGAAAATCAGAGTTACATTTTTAATGGTCTTTTGTTAAAACAAAGTAATGATTTCTCTTCTAACCTCACTGAAGATTTACTCTCTGTGTCCAGGGTACACCATTTCAAAATTGTTAGGGGGAAGATCACACTGAGGCCCTCAGCACAATCTGGCTGTAATTTAACATTTTCCAGACCTCTCTTTGAGAAACTGTAAGCATGAGCTCTGTGTGTAAGCTGTCACATGTAAAATGTGATGCCTAAGCTCCAGCCTGTGGGTCAGTAGCCTGAAGTTACACTGCAATGAACAGTGCTAGTAAATGCCCAAGTGTAGTTTAAGCGGGTGGATTTCTTCTAATACTAGCTTTACAGTTAAAGGTGTGTTTGGAAGTGAAGAGGAAGGCAAATTAGGCTTAAAGACTTTCATGGAGATGAGAGAAGCATTAGTATCACAGTATCACAGTATCACAGTATCATAAGGTTGGAAAGGACCTCTGAGATCATCAAGTCCAACCTATAACCTAACACTAACACCAACCATCATCTAGACCATGGCACTCAGTGCCTCATCCAGTCTCCCTTTAAACACCTCCAGTGTAGGTGACTCCACCACCTTCCTGGGCAGCCCATTCCAATGGCCAATCACCCTTTCAGTGAAGAATTTTTTCCTCACATCAAGTCTAAACTTTCCCTGACGAAGCTTAAGTCCATGCCCTCTGGTTCTGCCACTGGTCACCTGAGAGAAGAGACCAACCCCTGCCCGACTACAACCTCCTTTTAGGTAGTTGTAGAGAGCAATGAGGTCTCCCCTGAGCCTCCTCTTCTCCAGGCTAAACAGCCCCAATTCCCTCAGTCGCTCCTCATAGGGCTTGTGCTCCAGCCCCCTCACCATCTTCGTTGCCCTCCTCTGAACACATTCCAGTATCCTAACATCTTTCCCATACTGAGGGGCCCAGAACTGGACACAATATTCAAGGTGAGGCCTGACCAGTGCCGAGTACAGGGGGACAATAACTTCTCTGGTCCTGCTTACTACACTATTCCTGATGCAGGCCAGGATTCCATTAGCCTTCTTGGCCACCTGGGCACACTGCTGGCTCATGTTGAGCTTCCTGTCCACCAGCACTCCCAGGTCCTTTTCTACCTGACTACTCTCTAGCCACTCTGTCCCCAGTCTGTAGCTCTGCATGGGATTGTTGTGTCCAAAATGAAGTACCCGACATTTGGACTTATTAAACATCATCCCATTAGAATCGGCCCAGCTCTCCAATCTGTCCAGGTCCCTCTGTAGGGCCATCCTACCCTCTAGCAGATCAACTCTTCCTCCCAGCTTGGTATCATCTGCAAATTTGCTGATGATGGACTCAATCCCCTCATCCAAATCGTCAATAAAGATATTAAACAGGACGGGACCCAATACCGAGCCCTGGGGGACACCACTGGTGACCGGCCGCCAACTGGATGAAACACCATTTACCATCACTGTTTGGGCTCGGCCATCCAGCCAATTCCTAACCCAGCACAAAGTGCTCCCATCTAGGCCACGAGCTGCCAGCTTCCCTAGGAGTCTACTGTGGGGGACCGTGTCAAAGGCCTTACTGAAATCCAAGTATACCACATCCACAGCCTTCCTCTCATCCACCAGGCGAGTCACATGATCGTAAAAGGAGATCAGGTTGGTCAGGCAGGACCTACCCCTCCTAAATCCATGCTGGCTGGGCCTGATTTCTTGACCGTTCTGCAGGTGGTGCATGATTTCACCCAGGATTATCTTCTCCATGATTTTACCTGGGACCGAGGTCAGGCTGACAGGTCTGTAATTACCTGGATCATCCTTACGGCCCTTCTTGTGGATGGGCGTCACATTGGCCAACTTCCAGTCTTCCGGGACCTCTCCAGAGAGCCAGGACCGCTGAAAGATGATGGAGAGCGGCTTAGCAAGCTCATCCGCCAGCTCTCTCAGCACCCTAGGATGGATCCCATCCGGCCCCATAGACTTATGAGGGTCCAAGCGGCTCAGTAGGTCTCTAACCTCCTCCTCATGGATTGCAGGAGGGCCATATTTCACCCTGCCCCCATCAACCACTTCAGAGGGCCAACTGTCAAGTGAGCTCACATCCTTGTTGTTAAAAACTGAAGCAAAGAAGGCATTAAGTACCTCAGCCTTCTCTGCATCTCTGGTTACTATATTTCCCTCCACATCCAACAAGGAGTGGAGGTCGCTGCCGCCCTTCTTTCTGCCATTGATATATTTATAAAAACTCTTCTTATTGTCCTTAACAGAAGTGGCCAATTTGAGCTCCAGCTGGGCTTTTGCTTCCCTGATTTTTCTCCTACACGACTTAACAACATCCTTGAACATGACCTGACATACCTCCCCTTCCTTCCAACGATGATACATCCTCTTTTTCTTACTTAGTTCCTTCAGAAGTTCCCTACTCATCCAGGGCGGCCGTCTGCCCCTACGACTCTTCTTACAACACACAGGGACAGCCCGCTCCTGCGCCTGCAAAACTTCATTCTTGAAGTATATCCAAGCTTCCTGGACCCCCTTGCCACTAAGAGCTATTTCCCAGGGTACTTTCCTGACCAGTTCCTTAAATAATCCAAAATCTGCCCGCCGGAAGTCCAGCATTGATGTTCTGTTCCTGGCTTTTCCTATTACATTGTTCAGAGAGAACTCAATTATTTCATGATCACTAGACCCTAGACATCCTCCGACAACAACATCACTCACCAACCCATCTTTGTTTGTAAACAGCAAGTCAAGTAGAGCCTCACCCCTGGTGGGCTCACTCACCAGCTGTGACAAAAAGCAGTCCTCAATACACTCTAAAAACCTCCTGGACTGCCTCCTCTCAGCAGTATTAAGTTTCCAGCAGATATCTGGAAGGTTAAAGTCTCCTATAAGAATAAGGGCAGCCGATCTAGAGGCAGCCTCCAGCTGTTTAAACAACAGAAGATCCAAATCCTCCTCCTGGTCAGGCGGTCTGTAGCACACTCCAACCAGGAGGTCCGACCTGACTGCCCCTCTGACTCTTACCCATAGGCACTCAACCTGGTCATCACCGATCTCAACTTCAACGGTATCCAGGGTTTCCCTAGCGTAGAGGGCCACCCCTCCACCCCTCTTCTCACGCCTGTCTCTCCTGAAGAGCCTGTAGCCTTCCATGGCAGCACTCCAGTTATGACAGTCGTTCCACCACGTTTCCGTGATGGCAACTATATCATATCTCTCCCGCTGGACCAGGACTTCTAGCTCCTCCTGCTTGTTTCCCATACTGCGTGCATTTGTGTACATGCACTTCAGTTGGGTTACTGACAACCCCTTTTGGGATGGCTCATCCTCCACGGGGACATCTTTGGCGAGCCTAGTAACTCCCCCCACCCCCGTCATGCCTAGTTTAAAGCCCTCTCAACAAGCCCTGCCAGCTCCTGAGCTAGAATTCTCCTACCCTTCGGAGTTAGACGAGACCCATTGGGGTCAAACAGGCCAGGTGCCATAAAGGTTTCCCCATGATCAAAGAACCCAAAATTCCTCTGCCGGCACCAGCCCCTAAGCCATCTATTAACTGCATATATTCTCTTATTCCTGTCTGTATCCATCCCTGCCACCGGGGGAACTGAACAGAACACCACCTGTGCTCCTGTGCTCCTGTGTGTTGCACCGAAAAGCTGTGCGTTCCCCATGAGCAGCTTTGTTCATGTTTGAAAGGTTTGATTGTTTCTCCATCACAGAAACTTCAGAAGGTGACTTGTTCCGTATGCCTTGCTCTGCAGGGTAAGAGAGACTGTAAGCGATTCAAACTGTTTAAACCTTGATCATGCCACTATCTTGTCACACTATGTTGTATTTATAAAATTGAACGTGAAAAGCCAGCCCAGTTTTACAAAGCGTTAAAACTTCGCGGGAAAAGTACCACTAGAGGGGGCCGGATGTACACGACTCAATTTTCGGTTTCTGGATCGCTGTCTCGGTGCCTCAATGCCAGGGCAGGTACGAGGCGGGTCGGCATCACCAGCCTGTGCAAACACACCTCAGTGCGGCTGAAGCCACATAAACTGCAAAACCTGCCCAGAACCGGAGCAAAACCCTGAGTGCAATGTCGCACGTTGCTGTGTTCATGATGCTCTCTTCCTCCAAAGGTGCGCGTGCATAGCCACCCCAAGCTGGAGATGAGCAAACGTTCAACCCAAAGAAACAATACCCACACGTGCCAGCAGCTCCAGTGCGTGCAGAGCACAGCTGCACCGTGTGTGCACTTCAAGCTCTGACTCCTCATTCTGACAGCACCAAGCCTGCCCACTTCTGTTACTGTTCCCTTAACTCCTCTCCCTACTCATGTTTTGTGAAAGACATAGAGTGCCAACTCTCTCTGCTGCTGCCAAGTTAGCGCTGCAGAGAGCACAGCCTTCTGCCCCTGGGGCTTGGTGCAGAAGCTGAGTCTGGTCCAGATATCCTGAATGCATTTGGAGGTCTTTCAATCTGGAGACACTTTCTATTAATTAGTCCCAGGAAGCTTTACAGCCATTCCAAAAACAATGGAAGAAATTATTTAAAGATATCCCTAGAGCAGTTTTATGTTAGTGAACGGTTTTTCTTTGGAAGACACAAGACTGCTATTCCTAAAGGCATATCTGATCAGGCAGGAACTGATACATATCACCTCCTCCATTCTAGCCTGTTACAGCCCAGCTCTCACTTGGAAGCCAGTGAGTGAAGCAGTGCTGCACTTCGGAATAATAATAGTAATAACAACAACAATCAATTAATAACAGATTAATAATCAAAAAATGTGCATGGAAGACACTGTAACTGCAGCTCGGAGCTCCTCCTCTGCCACCAACTCCAAGCCCAGAGCACAGGAGGCCCCATGTGTCCATGTTTACCTGTTCCTGCATCCCCGTTGCAGAACACCCTATTGTACTCTGCAGTGCCAGAGTTCATTTTCCTCACCACCAGCAGCCTTGAACAGGTGAGAGAAAGCCAAAGGCTGTTGGTAAATTTGCTGGGGATCTGGGTATTTCCTGGATTAGTTGATGCTTTGAAATTATTTCCAATTTCAGTCCTGGACTCTTCAACATGCACAAAATCCTCTGGACTCCATCAGTGCCAAACAACTTTACAGAAAAAAAAATCCATCTTCCTTCTGTCCCATGGACCTTTTCACTTCCAACTCCTCTCAAAATCATGGGGTGATTGTTCAGACCACCTGCTCTACTGTAGTCATTGAAACTGCTATGGTTTCTACATCAATTTTTTCCTCTGTATGTGAAGGTTTAACACATAGCAAATGGTAGTCTTCATGTAACTGACACATTTCCCTGTTTTCTACGTTTGAATAATACTTATTATCATTTGCATACAATCCTTCAGATCTTCTCTCTTCAGTGTAATGCTCCTGAGTTCTACTAAACCTATGAATTTCTTCTTTCAATTCTCTTTCTGCTACATACATTTCTACTTCTGCATTTAAATTTCTCTAACTTTGCTCCTGTTGCTTCTCCCCATTTCTGGCAGCCTGTAGTTGGGTACTTGCACTGAGACAACATCCAGCTGAACCAACTGACTCCACTGAAAATCCCAGCAGGACAAAAGAGTTTGATTTTTTTACTATAATTAGAATAGCAAGTGGAGAAGGAGTCACAAAGTTACTTTCATCCTTCAGCTCTGCAGAAACCAAGTTTCAGGTGTGTTGAGCCAACGGAGTGAAACCTGGCTGCATCCTTGTTTGGGCCTTTGTCCACAGGCACCTAAAATCTCCTTGCAGCTCTCTGAGGCACTTGGAGACTCATTGCTGTGCACATTTGGATGGGTTACCATTCTGTGGGAACCACACAAAGACAACACTGACATCACCTGAAACTGCTGAGGAGGATGGGAGAAGGGAAACTGTGTCTGCATAGCCATGCAGAGGTTGAGGCACTTACCAGGCGATGAAAAGCATTCCTTCCTCAACCAAGGGGGTTTCAACTCCTTGTAACCATATCACAGCAGATCTCCCTGGCCATAACTCAATAGGAATAAAATGATCTATGATGGAAAGCAGAAGGTGTGATGGGGAGGGAAACGGGGACTACTATAGCTACTTAGTTGTCATCAGGCATGCAAGATCATTGGACCAGAGCAAGAGAAGTCAGCAGAAGGTGCCTGCCTTTGTGGGAAGGGGACAGGGAATGGAAAAAACAATGGCTGCCCATCACAACACATGTCACAGTTCTGTTCTAAGTATTCTGTATTTCTAGTATCAGTAAACTATGTTGGAAGAATTGGGAAATAAACATTATAAGATTAGCTACTACAAGTACTGTATGCAAGGAGGAGCTTTCCTATCCAGATAGAAACTCCTATTCCAATGGAAGCCTGCAACAGACACTTGGATGAAGTCTACAAACTATTTATATAAGGTGGCTTAGAAAACTTTTCGCTCAGGCCAGCTGCCAGGGATTTGTGTCCTCCACGAAGGCAGAAATATAAATTCTGGCAGAGGATCCCATGTGGGAGTTTGGGTGAAGCTTCCTCTGGCTTCTTCAACTAGGAGACTAAACTGCTGGTTCAGACCAACCAACGGCCAAAGTTTAGATCAGCAGGCAAATTCCCAGAAACCATGAAATATTAAACCTCTGGTTCCTTAGCAAAAGCAAGAGGCACCTTCTCTCATTTTCTGTATCTGACAACTACTTTGTATGGTGTTGAAAGAACCTGGGTTGAATTACACTTTGGCAGTAGGTACAGTGCTGAGCAATTGCCATGAAAATTATGCAGGATGCTTCAGAAGGCAAAGGAGACACAGTAAAATTACAGAGGGAATGGCAAAAGAAGGTGAGACAAAAAATACAGAAGAAATAAACAATTTAAGGCAAGGGAACTATGGAAGAAAAGCATGCAAATCAGTTATCCCTACAGCTACTCTGATGTTAACAAAAGAGTTTTAAGTCATTCTAAGCACTTCTTTTTCATGCAGTGGTACAGTAAGAAATTTCAGATCATTTTTCTGAGGATGAGGTTACAAAGTCAGAAGATACTTCAAATGAAAGATGATATTGACTATTAAACACAGCAACATAAGTAATGCATCTTTAAAGGATATACCTGAATGCCAAGAGCAATCTTCTTTTACCCACTTGAGACCTAGAAATCAGTTTTTCCTCTTCATCTTGCTTGCTTGCTATAAAATGGAAATTAGTTTCCCAAACATCCTCCACACTATTGCCATCAGGGGCATTGTTAGAGTCTATGATATGAAAAAAAGATGTCAGGCATTATAGAACTTCTTAAGTGAAAGCAAACGTTAGGAAATGAAGCCTGAATGAGAAGTGTTCAGAAAACTTCCTATATCCAATCCTTGAGATCCTCTGTTGCCATACACAGACATAGCTCTCACACAGTAATCAATTAAGTCATGTATATATGCATAAAGATATAAATAGTGCAGGTTCTTTACAAACACTTCCTTTCTTTTTCCTTTGATGGGAGGAGAATAAGTCTTCATGTACAGAAAAGAGAGGGCCTATGGGTTATGGATTATGGCCAAGAGTAATGGCAGTATTGTCTTCTTCCATAGCTACAAATTGAAGTTAGAGGCACTACAGGCTTCTCCTTGTCCTGGACTGACATTTCAGAAGTGGCATCCTTCTCCTGAGTGCTTTAGGTCTTGTACCTTCAACGTCACTGTCACTTCAATGCTAAATCAAGATTGCAGCTTAATTTGTTACATCATAATTTTACTGTTTCACTAGTGAAACAGGATGTAGTGGCTGTAGTCCTTCAGAGTCTACAAGTGGCATGCTCTGTTTCTGAGAATCTCGTTTCCCATAATGCCATTTAATGACTGTCAACCCATGTCATCCATCAAGTTTCTCTCTCAAAAGAGGTATGCACATATACTTCTTGATCCTACCTGTAAAGGGTCCTTCTCTTTCCAATTCAGGTAGATTTAAGTCTTTCTTTCTTTTCCTTTTGTAAAAGTTCTAATTTTCTCATTTTCTCTTCTAAGGCCATTTCTAAATAGAAGTGCAAAATATAATAGTAGAAGACATGCAGTTATTATGCAATAGTTTCACAAAAAAAAAGCATTATCAGCTTCAAAAATTGAGATTTAATAATAATATTCCTGACCAGACCCAGATGGTTAACCGATATAAAACTTAACAGCTGTATACACTCAATTTACTGTTACTCTCAATCAGTCTCAAATACTTCCCTCCTCTCAGCTACCATAGCCATACCTGCATCTGCAGTGTATGCAACCACTACAGGCCCTCTGCACTACAGACCCTCTGTAGCCCTCTGGCTACAGTGAACATCTTCAAGTTTCTGTGCTTAAAATACAACTAATTTGGTTTGCTGCTTTTTATGCAGCTTTTCAGCTCACCATGCTGCAAAATATCAAGCATCACTCAAGAAGCGACACTGCAAAACTGTATTTTACTATAAATGGTCAAAAAATCAGATGCCTATTTTGTGCTTGTTTCAGTTTACCCATCTTATTTACTGTGAGGTAGTAAAATTTTCCATGGGTTAAGGAAGAAGCATTCATTACTAGTTGTGATTAAGTGATTCACTTTAGGGAAAGTTAGGTGTGATGAACTCAGTCCTTGAGGTTTCATTTAGATTTGATGGAGTCTACCTCATTGTCGTGGAAGGCAGTACTGGTTTACTAACTTCATAGAATCTTTTAGGAACAGTTTTGGGCAACAGACAGAGTTAGGAATAAGAAAAGGTATACCTGCCTGAGCAAGAGACAGTGACTGGAACACTACAGCATCAGCTATTTCCAACTCTGATGGACTCCCTGAAAGGGACAGGAGAGGCTGAGACAAGGCCTAAGAAAAAGCTTGTGATCTTATATATTTTTTCTGTTTCAATGCTGCCAAAAAGAAACACATGAGATTACCCCTCTAGTAAAACACCTTTTCAGTAAGTTGAAACCTCCATGTGTTATCACTTGTTTCCACTAAACCACTCTTCTAGTTCCTGGTGACACAGCAACTGTGTTCCTACCCATACAAAGTGTTTGAACCAAACTGCAGTCAGTGGAAGACTCTGTGGCAACCATAAAATGATGCCTTTTGCAGGTGTGGATAGACTGGATGCAACTAGGAACATGAACCTTGCAGTGCATCAGAAAATCTCCGAATGTTGCTTTTTTTTTCTTCCAAGATGCAGCACATTTCTCAAACTCTGAGCACAGCAGAGTTCCCACCAGAGGAATGGCCCTCCTGAAGCTGTGCCCATGCAACCCGTGCTACAGAACCTCACTTCAGCAGTGAGAACTACCACAGAATCGCATCATCTGTGCCAAAGCACACACAAACCCAAAGTGTGAAAGTAGGAATTTTCACCTTTCATATTATTACCACACATCAAAACGCCATTTCCCCCATGTGAATGATACATAGTGGAAGTACAGAAATAGCTTCACAGGTGCTTCTTGAACACCACAGCAGAAGGATGAGGCAAACACTTCCCCCTCAATGAGTTAAATAAATATAGCTTTTTTCTTAAAAAAAAAAGGCAGCATAAACTTATTGATCTGGCCTGCAGCATGGCCACACAAACACTTGTTTCAGCACTGTGTAGTGCTGCACAGGGAAGGAACAAGAGGTCAGTAGTAGTTTTAAGCCTTCATAACAGGAGGCCATTACTGGAGAAGCAGCATAATGCACCAGCCACATTTGATATGGTTTGTGTTGCAAGTCCAGGCTTACTGAAACTTGACATAAGCTCATTCTCACTGAACGTATTTTTTTGCCATGAGAGCAAAGTGCAAGCAAGTTTGCCTTGGCACTTGGCACTTAAAGACTTCTGCTATTGAAGAGCTACTTTACAGGACAAATAATACTGTTCTGCAGCCTAGGAATCTCATTAGGATCTTGATGTAGCCAAAAGACTAGTCTCAGTCTGTTCTAATTTCTTACAAACAGGGAAAAAGATACACAGTAATCTAATGATGGGGCAATGGATGATTGGACAAGGACAAGTTTGCTTTGTTTTTGTTTTTTTAAAGGACCCTCATTATTTTATCTGTATGAATACATTTTTATGGAACATCATAAAAAACTAAGTAATATCTGAACCTTATGTTTAAACATTTGCCATTTAATTTTTCTAGTAAACAGGAGTCCCTATAAAAATTGCAATACAGAACACAGTCCTCTCTGCTGGGTGACATTTCTACCAACATACAGCAAATATGGTTCGGTAGTGTCCTGTGTACCTGAGAGCACACGAATTTAACTGCAGAGTACTTGCCTTGAAGGAAAAAAGAAATACCCAGGATGACTTACAATACTGGGCTAGAACACATAAAGCACCACCTTCATGATAACAGTCTGCAGGATCACGTATCTGCATAAGTATCAGTGAACTGAGGATTTTGTAGGACCTAAAGTAGTTGTAAAGATATGAAAAATCAATATAATATCACATCTGTTCCTCATTTTACATCAGTTAATTTGCTGTATCTGATACAGGGAGACCAGATCAAAGACCAATGAAAGTGTTAAAATTGCCTTCCTAAATTCTAGTGATAGACAGGCCCAGGCACACAATTTTCAAAGTCTTATAGAATGGTACTTTTTACAGTTCGCTTGTACCACCATTTATAATAGTTACATACATTTAAATCATCATTTGCTGTTACCTTAACACTCAACATATCCTTTAGTTATCATAAGCTGTAATTTTGCTCTCTGTATTTCTCAAGTGATGAGGGCAAATTCTAATACCCACACAAACATAAATGAAGTGGTGTTTTTCCTCCATGCAAGACATGCTTAGGAAATGCTTTCAGTAAAATACCGCACCAACAAAAGTGTATTAAGATATTTAAGGTTAATTACTTAGGATCATCATCATTGCTCAGGATTTCTTGTTCCAAATACTGATGAATCAATATCAGAAAAGATCCCTGTACTAACCTCAGTCTGCAAATTTCTCTCTTCAGTCATTAACCAGCTACTGAGGGCTTCATAGCTGCAGTAGGAAACAAGTAGCTTTTTCAGTGCTGTATTCAGAGGCAGAGGAGTGAGAAAATGAATATGCAGCAAGACTTTCTATAGTAAATGTAGGATTGAAATGGGCAGAGTCCAGAGTAGAGAGGAATAAGTTCATATTGATCAACTCTGCTTGCAGTAGTGCCTGGTAAAGATCAACATGCAGGGTCATTATTCTTATGAACTAGACCTGGAGAATATCTGTCAACGTTTTGCTCCACTTTCTTTGTTGGGAAATTTGCCTCAGATAGAATCAAACCTTTCCTTAGGTTATGAAAACCTTTAGTTTTGGGCTGCAACTGTGTTTGCCCATGGTTACTATCTTGATTAAGGAGATATGTGTATCTGTGTTGGCAACACATTGGACAAGAAGAAATGTAGTCAAACTGGGGCTGTGTACTGCCAGTCTGGAACTGAGTCTGAAGAACTCACTTTGAGTTGGATTTGTGTTTGACCATGACAAATCTGATGAACAGATAGGCACATATTTTTGGGTTGGATTTGTACTGGACTGTGCAATATACGATCATTGCTGAGGGAAGTATCTGTCTGCTTAACTTGCCCTTAAGAACTGACATCATTGTCAGACACTGCTTTTCCATTTTCAGTATTTGTACTCTTTATAACTAGTTATGTATTGTCCCAAAATCCTACCTCCTGAATACAAGAGAAAAAAAGGACATTTATAATGAGGTATACTCTGGCATCCTTTCTGAGGAAGAGTTTGTGTGACAAATTCTGTATGCCCCATATGGATTTTTCTTGTTCAGAGGAAATGCACAAACAATTAAGACTAAGCGTCTCAGCACTGCCAATCACAAAATATGTTAACTTTTTTTTCAAACGCAAATTGAATTCACCTACACGCTATACTGAATGATGCATAGCATGCAGTAGGAGTTAGATAACAAGCAAGATGGAAAGCGCAGGCTTTCCAAGGTATCTTATGAGTTACATAGTTTAATGAAGAATATACGACCAATGCTCTACTGCATGGAAATATGGCCCTTTGTATCGCTGAAAAGTCCCTATTAAGGATCCTGAATCCATTCTGCTAGGTGCCATGTGACAAAGCAATGAGATATTTCACCTGAGAAGCAGATGGGACTCCTTCAGTGGGTGTTCCTCTGTATGCTCCATAGTGTTCCCTATGCCCCCTAAATTTCTTGAATGGGAAAGAGACAAACCTTCAGGGAACTTCCGTATAAAAAAAGCACCATGGGGCAGACTTGTTTTAAGCATGATTATACCAGTGAGGTCAGTTGTGGTCTCTCTGTGAGCAGAACATGTAAATCAGCTTCTAGAAACTGTCTCAAAAGTGACTGTAGGATCTTTTTCCAAGAAGGCAGCTTCACAGAATTGGTCATGCCTGTACGGGACCACTGCTACCAGCTCCTGAGATCTGGATTTGCCCTTTTAGTGTGCGGCATCCACCTGAAGAACCACAGTCAGAGGTCTGTCTGCTCCTGTCCTGGATATACAATTCCTATCTTCAGAAGAGGGGAAAGATTTTTCATCAGGTGAATCAGATCTTCAGCCAGTCGAACAACTCACTGGAATTACTTACCTCTTCACAGATTACCAAGAGGTTTAGAAATTCTGTGTTCTTAGTTTACTCACCCCCATTCAAAGACAAGTGTGTAGTGGGATGGTACTGAGCCCTAGTGTCCCATACCACTGAGGTAGAGGGTCATTTCATATGCCTCACCAAACAGATGGACTTTGCTGCCAGAACTATCCCCAAAGACCTCATTCTGGTGGTCTGCAGAGGTCCTTAGCTACTTCCCAATTTCCAGACAGCTGCACCCAGCAGACATTTAGTCCTGAACATTTCTATCAACAAAGAAATACTTAGTAAGTTGTCTTTCATTTAACCTGTGTAGTTCCACAAGCTTGATGTCCTGTTCCCTTTGCTAGAAAGACTCATTTCCAGGGACTTGCTGAAGGAGAAGTTACTCTTTATAGCTCTCTGCTACAGCTCAGCTCTCAGAGAAAGCTGGGACCATTGGCTTCTCTCCCTGACCTTCTTGCCCCCTACCGCTGTGGTTTGCAGCTTCCAGCCCTCTGCTGGGCACAGTTCACCCCCTGGCATTTCAGCTGCCTTTTCAGTCGGCTGCTTCATTGTGTTACATCCTCACTTTCCATATATCCCTGCAGACCAATAAGCACCTATGCCACACCACATTATCTTTTTTTTCTAGCTCAGTGCTCCCACTCTCAGGTCTCAGTCTCACACTTCATGAAGCACAGAACAATTCCATCTGCCACGGTGATCAAATTACCATTGCTGAAGAGTTGCTTGCTGATCAATGGACGCACTGCTGTATAAATATCTTTCAGGTGTAATGGTTACATCTGGAGAAATGATCCTTGAACAAACTTTACAGCACAGCTCTTAGGTTCTTGTCAGGATGGCTAAATACATTATCTATAAATAGCATCTATCATTAATATGTACTACTACAAGGAGAACCACCACAACAGAACTTTGGTTCAGGATAAAAGGTTTATCTATATTTTTTAAAACGGTTTAAATCATTGAAACATAGCTGTAGCAGTGAGCCAGAAATATTTACATTGGTTTGGACAGCACCAGACTGGAAATGTATTGTACAGACATAGGTTTTACCAGCCTTTCAAAATGACAGAAGGGCTTAATAATCTCTAGGGGCCAATAATTATTTCTTCTGACTTTTCAAACTTTCTTCTCTAATTGAACTTTCCTTGATATTTTTAATACTGTTACAAAGATATTCCTTTTAATATATTGTTGTTTTTCCTTTAAAATAGATATTACATAATTATAATAACAAATATACTATGACAGTATTCTTACAAAACAAAACAAAAAGTCAAATTACTTGCCATTTATTTCAAACATCATAAAGATGGGTTTGGGTTTTTTTTCTTTCTGTTAGCCTGCTTTATTGACTATGTGAGGACTGAGAAGTTTTAGCTATACTCCAACTGAATTACAGAAGCTAGATGGAAAAAACAAACAGCTTGCTTCATCTCGTCAACTCAGTTTACTCAGTCACTCTATCACTTTATTCCAATGTCGTGCTTTGTAAAAAAAAAATTGCAAAATTTCTTTATGCTAAACATCTACAGCAGATCCTGAGGCCTGGAAGTTTAGACTGAAGTCAGTGAAGCTGTTCAGATGCCAGGGTTCTTCTCTACACATCTGGTTTCAGGGTTGGTGCCTAGTTTCCAGCTTATTTTTTTTGTATTACTTAGGTTTAAAATGTTTTGATAATAGATTGTGTTATTGCTTTTCACTTTTATTTTTAAAGATTAGTCCTTAAATATTTAATCAACATCTGCTTTATATAAACAGGAAAGAGCCTTTAATTCACATATAGAGGCCCACAAAATGCGTAATTATTTCTGAATGATATAGCACTGCAAGTCCTTTGTTTTAATTAGAAATCCCTGATGCCTTTAAAATAATATAAGCCAAGATAAGTCTTTTACATGGATGTATATGCTGAGAAGAGCAGGACCATCCCCTCAAACCTCATTTTTTTCATTTTGTCTGAACAGAAGTTATATCTCACTTCCCCTGTGGTTTGACTCCATGTGATCTAGTTTAATTTTTCCTGACACCAGCAGTTTTTCAGTTCTTCTTCATATTTTTGGATGAGCTAGGAGGAATGCCAGTATTATCCAGACGGCAGTGTTTGAGCCTGACAGGTGGAAGACTCAGGTTCCAGCACCCGCTCTGATGACTCTTCCAGTATTTATATGAAGAGCCTCCCAAAGAGATGCATGTCACACAGGTCATACTATAGCCTTGTCCCACTGCATTGCACTAGTAGTTTAACTTTTAATCTGTCTTCTTCTATGTAAAAAAAATATGCTGTACAGGAACTGACTTTGTACTATTTACCTTCACCAACATTCTCCCTTGGTGCAGACAGTCTAGATGACAGCTTAGGAGGAGGCAGAGGTCTACAAAGCAGTTTTGACTGCTCAGCCATTTTCTGCTTTGCCTTTGTTCCTGCCAGATGACTGAAGATATCGCCAAAAAAAAAAAAAAAAAGAAAATTCTGACGAGAAGGCAAACCAAAAGAAATAGTCATCTCTAGTTTCAGGTGCTGAACTATAAAATATCTGCTCAGATAAACCAAATGATAAAATAATCATAACACAGAAGTGGCCAGTTCTCTTAGTGACTGATTCAAGAGTTTTTCTAGTTATTGTTAGTGTTTCAGTAAATAATGATATTACTAAGAAAAAAAAAAGTAAAAGAGCAGTTCTGTTAACTTTGGAATTCTTGCATTAAAGAATGCTTTTCAGCACCCTTGTCACAAAAGGTGAGGCAATTGGAAGTTTTAAACTCTGAGCCAAAGGAAGAACAGTAAAATAAACACCCCACCACAAGCATTCTGAAAGCTCCTGGAAACAGTTTTCTGCTGGATAAACAGATTTAATAAGAGCAACACTTAACATTGGTAAAACGCCAAATCTGCAAGTAGCGATTATATGCTTCTTTCTGGCTTTTTCTTAGTTTATGAATACATACAATACTGATTTCAATCAAAGAACCCCTGATTTGTTTTCAGAAATCCTTTTATTAGCAGACAATTTGCAGTAATTTTCATTATCTACATCCTAAATTGCAGAGTTCAAGAAGGTTTTTCTGGTGGAGGGCTAAAAATACATAAGACATCACACAATATAAGACTTGGTCCTTTTGGGACCTTCTGGCAATCAGAAGGAAAACATAGAAGAGAAAACGCTGATGAAGGTGACTTTGAAGAGAAACTGAAAGTGCCATCAGGAAACTAATGGCTTGTAGGAAGATTTAGGAAGATTAAGAAAACTGTCACATACAGCTAGAGGCAAGGACATCTCAAAGCAAAAAAAATATTCCAATAATTTAAATTGAAAGTAGATAAACAAGAAATTTCAGTGCAATTTTGCACGAGGACAAGATTAATTTAAATGAAGCGTAGCATTGCATAAAACTGTGATGAAAAGAAAAAATACTGTACTGAAAAGAAAAAATACTGTACTGAAAAGAATGAACACAAATCTGAAAGTATAAGCAGGACAGAGTTCAGGTTTGACAGATAGCTAATGGCAAAATGCTCTATAGCTATATCTGGTCTTCCTTGGTGGTACACTACATCCTATCATGCCAGTCTTTCACTATTCAGGATAAGGAGACTTGGTGGGGCAAGTGAAGCAAATGCAGCGCAGACAAAAAGCTCTAGTGTTTCTGGCAGGGAAAGAAGATGAAGTTGTTCAAGCTGCTAGAGACAGGAAGGATTAGAGCAAGCCAAAGGGAAAGGGAGCATGATTTTCTCATGAGATAAAATTGATCATTATGGTTGGTGAGATCATAGGTAAAAATCACAACAAAAGCAGAACTAGGAAGTGTGAAGACTGTGGTCACAAAAAAAATGGCCGTGATCATTACTGTGTCTCACTTAGTTCAAGATATCAGACACTTGAGCCTACAAGGCACATCAGTGCTGAAGAAAGGAAACAGAATTATTTGTAGTGGGGAAATTCAGCCTGTGAATATGCAGAAACAGAGTGGAGGATACAGGAGCAGAGGAAGGAGGTCTGTGACGAACCTTGCCAGGTAGAGACCATGCTATGAGAGAAGAGCAAAGTCAGGGGCAGAATAAAGTGAGAGGAAATAATTTACAACAGACATATCATGAAGACAGAGAGTGGCACAGAGCGAATTCAGATGTGGATCAAAAGAGACCCTGATACAGTTTTATTCTGCTCAAACCATGGCCAAGTATCAGGAGCTTTTAGCTGCGTGATGTCAAAGCCAGGTTAACATTGACCACGAAAAAGCATTTGTTCAGTGTATCAGCTTAGAACAAAGCTCTTTACAGAGGTACCTTTTTAATAAATCATTTTCTTGAGCAATATAATAGCAGTACAGTGTACTACACAATTCACATAGACACATGGTGTGAATGTTGGGATTGTCTATGCAGGGACAGGAGTTGTACTCAATGACCCTTGTGGGCCCCTTCCCACTTAGGTCATTCTATGATTCTGTGATTCTATACTAGTAGATCTCTGTGCTTGGTTCTGTTCTTCACTCTGAATCTTTTCCACCATCATGCAGAAATTTTCTTATAATTGTTCTTACATCTTTGTCTAAAAGGTGCCACCAGCAGAACAGATGAACCTTGGAGCAGATGTAGCTTCTGCCTCTGATATCAAACGGGACAGCTCAGCCCCACCATGCACACATCTCTGAACACTGTCCATAGATCGTATGGATGGCTCATTGTGTTTTCATCCACTCACAGAATCAGAGAATCATTCAGATTGGAAAAGAGCTTTAAGATCATTAAGTCCAACCGTTAATCTGGCACTGCCAACTCCACCACTAAACCCTAAGCCCCGCATCTACACGTCTCTTAAACACCTCCAGGGATGGGGACACAACCACTCCCCTGGGCAGCCGTTCCAGTGCCTGACAGCCCTTTCAATGAAGCTGTGTTTCCTAACATCCAATCTACACCTGCTCTGCCACAGCTTGAGGTCATTTCCTCTTGTCCTGTCCCTTGTTACTTGGGTCCATAAAGAGTACTCCAACGTCCCACAGCCGCCGCCGCTCGTGGAGAGGGTGTGGGGCGTGGCCAGACGGTGAAGGGGCGTGTCAGGGGCGTGGCCAGATGAGGAGTGGGCGGGTCACAGGAGGTCCCAACCGGTCAGCGGGCGGGGGCGTGGCCGGGCGAGCAGTGGGCGAGGCGCGGCGCGGTGGGACCAGGTGGCGGGGGTTGCGGCGTCGCGCCCGCCCGGCATCGCCTGTTGCAGCGCCGCGCCTCGCTGGTAACTATTCTCTCACGATTATAATTAATAGATAATTTATTATCATTATTATTATATTAAATGGAGCCCTCGCCGCTCCCCAGGAGGGGTGGATGGGTGGGACAGCAGCTGTAAATCTAGCGTATCGTACTGCAAAGTGGGTCGAGCTGAGCCAAACCTCTTCAGATTTATACCCGGCAGTGTAATTAGCTGGAGAAATCGTCCAGGTCTTCAGTCCTGGTTCAAGCAAACCCCATTTGATCAGGTGTGGTAGAGATCTTGCCTGGATGTAAAGTTTGTGGTGAGCGGCTTAGGAATGTGGAATAGGGCAGAGAGGGGTGGGACACCCGAGTGGAAGCAGTTTTAGCATCTGTTAGTTGAAAATGATCACAGTACATTGCGTTTTAGTCTGCATCTGTGTTACGTGAACGCTGACTACGCTCCATTGTATTTCTGTGTCAAAAACTGCTTAGCTGATACATTTAATCTTAGTATTTATTTTTTTAAATTCCTTTTTGTCCACAGGGTCCCGCTAAAGACAACTTCTTTATAGCAGCAATAGTTTTGAGAATTTCTGAAGGGCATTTCCCTTGACTCACTATGGAAGTGAAGAAGCTGGTTTGCATGTTGCAGATGACTCTGCTGTTTGTCCCCTGCCTGCAAGGTTAACATTCCCCTACCAGGCTGGCAGCAATCAATTCCCCTCTCTTGCCTCTGCTTCTGCTTTCCCTTTGCACGTATTCCACTGCGCAAAGTGAGTGGAATAAGATGAGGGAAAAATTTGGATGTCTTTCTACATCTGTCTAAATGTAATTAAAGGTATGACTGCAACGTACATAATAGATGCCAGAGGGGAATTATTTATGTAACACACCAAGGCATTTACATTTCCTTTTTACATAATCATCATTCAACAATCAGTACTGTACCCAAGTGATTTACTTAATTGTTGGCTTTTGTGCTTAACTGTGTGAGAGTCAAAGCAAAAAGTCACAAGGAAGAAATACATGCTACATGCTCGCCATGTGAAATCCCAAGCTCTCACCCATGAGGCTGTAAGCTCATTTGGGCACTGATGCCACCATCTTTGCTCAGTAGTAATAGTTTCATTTCCACTGTGGTGTGGCCACCCACTGCATGTTGCTTGGAGCTGGCAGGACACCTCATTTCCTGCCCTGGTATCCCTTTCTGTGGGAGGCAGAATGGGGGTGTTCATGCTGCCTTTGGGCTTGGAGTTAAGGTACGACCAGGGTGACCATCCAGACGTGGGAGTCCAAACACACTCCTGAGTCCCCTGATCAGATGTAGGCATGGCGCCCAGAGGAAGGTTAGAAGGATACCAGAAGGATATCAGAATCCTCCTACTGAAACATTTTGTATATGTTCATTTTATTGACAGCAAAATACTGGGTTACAGTCTTCCGTTGGAGTTTTGTGACTGGCAATAGGGATAATCCAATAAACCCTTGCCAATTTTTTTTTTTTTCACGACAACAATAACTTCAGCAGGTTTAGGAATTTCACCAACATGCACAAGTGGGATGTTGGGTCTGCCCAGGTACAGCAGATGATGGGCTCGGCCAGGTACCTGCTGGCAAGGGTGGTAGAGAAAGCCTTTCTTGCAGTGTTGTGTCCTGGCTTGCAGCGGCCTGTAGTAGGTAGTATGTGGACCCCAAATTGAAAACGCTGCTTGTCAGATACCAGAATGTGATTTAGTCTTCCTCTCCTGAGGAATTTTCACATCCTGTATTCCGTGAGTGGGATGAAATTTTGCTCTTATAGGGGCTCCTGGCAAAAGTATTCCAGGCTTCAGTGGGATTGGGCTTTTTCTTCTTTCAGATGAGAGGAATAAGGTGGCCTTTGTGTTTGCAAGATCAAGGCCTATCTTTTTTGGTTTCAGCATAAAAAATTACAAGAGCTCTGCTTAAAGCAATATCATGTCACTCAAAGGCTCGTGTGAGTTTTCCCTGGTGGAGAAAGAGCTTTTTTCCATTTTCTGTTCCAGACCCTTCCCATGACAATGACAGGGGCTGTGACAGCAGCTGGGTGGTGGCACAGCCATCTGAGTGTTTGGGTGGTGCAAGAGACACTTGAGAGGGACTGTGGCCCAGATCCCCAGCAATGTCTGGCACTGATCTCCATTGATGATCTGTCTTTGGTGACTGGTTGGATGGTGCTTCCATTAGTTGCTTCCAAAATTATCCCTTCTGCTCAAGACATACTCATTGTGAGAGGGAAGGTCAGCAATAATGGCAGTCCAGTAATAGAATATGCAATACATGTTATTCCTGACTTACCAAACAAAATAAAACTCAGATGCAACTCACTTTCCCACACCACCACATCCCTAACCATTAATGTTTTTCTCTCTTGCATTCCATTACATCTGTATCACAGAACTGCAATTCCTGGATTTTCACCTGTTCAGTACATGCTTCAGGAAGCCCTTGCTAAACAATAAGTCCTCAGACAACTCATACCCTTTACTGTCCATGCAAAATCAGAGGAAGGAGCAGCGAGAAACCCCAGGCAGGGTTGTGTTGGGACCACGTGCTGGGACATCAAGAGGAGGCACACAGAGATAAACGTCTTCTGCCCTCTGCAAGTCCATGTGTAACCTGTGCGATTGCTAACCAGGCTTATGTGCTTATTTCTTTATTTTACAGATAACCTGCACATTTTTCTAATGAAAATACAATTATTGATCAGAAATTATAGTGTCTCTTGTTATTAGAGAATCCACATTTCTGTTTTGAGGGCTGGATAAAATGAGTACCAGTTGTAACAGTGTGGGTTACCAAAATGGAATGATTTCATCAAGAAGAAGCTAGAACCATGCTGCTAGTCCTCCTACTGACCTTTGGCATTGGCCACATAGGGAGCACACGACTGGAAAATTCCCGAATTAGTAATAACATTGCAAGGTGGACTTGACGGATGGGTTTCTAAATTGGTGGTGGACTCTGCAAAGAAAACATCTGCTTCTTTTCTCTCAGTATTTTGGGTTTTTTTTTCAGGCTCTGCCTGTGGGCAGAGGCCTTCTAGAGAGAGCCCGAGCAGAGCCTCTGACCCAGCCAGCTCTCGGGAGCCCTGAAGTTAGTCTTGCTACATGCAGGCTTAGGAGCCTGATTCAGATGCCCAGTGTTAGGGAGGGCAATAATCCCCGTGTCTGTAGCCTTTCTCTTTTCCTTTCTACCATACTTAGTGACCAATTGACCCTTAGTATTTACAATGCAGTCATTGCCTTCTCACTTACAGGAAGACAGCTAGTCCATTTTCCTTCTCTTACAGGTAGATAGCTAGTCCACTTAATAATTTTAAATAAATGTAATTTATTTTTTAATCTGCTTTAGTTATTTTATTTGTTTCTATTGTGATTGTCTTTATGCTTTCTTTTTTAAGGCTTTATTCTGAATCAATATTTAACGTATTTCCCCAGTTAACATTTCCCTAGTTTAAAATGTATTTATCTTTGTTTGTTTTCATTATAGAACCTTCAGTATTTACTCTGTCTTTCCTGTTGTGATATTTTAGAACTCGCAGACCTTTATTAGACTGTGAAATTAACTAATACTGTTTCAGGAAGCAATTGAAGTTGTTTTGTAGGTTTTGTACTTTAAATAATGTCGCAGAAGAAGGTCAAGGCATTTCATTTTGCTCTTGCAGGCGTTTATCCCGCAGAAAGAAGGAGGACTGTTCTACCTGGGAACAGTCATACATATGAGCTAAGTAAACATACATGCTTTTACATGAGAAAAGTTTCTTTCCTCAAAGTGTTGCATTTTATTTCAAGCCACTGAGCATGAGATTTGGGTAGGTGAACTCCAGAGGTCCCTTCCGACCAACATATTCATGGTCTTTTCTTCTTAGTCTGTTTAAACTGCCTCACACAGGATGGAAAAGCATGGTTAAAACTCTAGTCTTGAAGTATTTGGGACAGCAGACTGGCAGCACATGTTTTTCACATCACACTCAAATCAGTGAGTCCAAACGTTTTTGGAAAAGGAGGTTAGCGTCATTTTGGAGTTGATTTCCCCAAAGATAAAGCAGTAAAAAAATATTTGTTTCAGAGCCCTGAGTATTTTACAAAATGTTTTTGTTCCTGTAAGTAGAAATAGTCATATTTCTTGGTAAAGTGGGATTTCTTTCCTCATTGAAGTGCCTGTCACCATGCTGTTATATTGCCTAACCTTGAAATGAAAGTAGTTTTGTTAATTTTTTACAAAAGCTCTTTACCAGGTTGAGATTGAATTGCTTGTGTTTTTCAGGGCAGAAAAGAAAATTTAAAAAAGTTTTGTTTTCTTGCGTGTACCGATAAAAGAGAGCCAGTGTGCTGGGTAAGAATGGAACTGAATGGAAAAAAATCTGAAAAAAAGCCAGTCACTGTTTCCTTTTTTTTCGTAATAGTTTTTACATGGTGATTATGTTAAATAACAAGGAAAAATGCATGCCCACTGTCTACCTTTAAGCAGAAGTCTCAAGTTGAATCACTGAAGAAATACCTAAAAATAGTATATTTTAGAAACAATGTCTTTGTTTCATGATTACGTAAAGATATGTGAGAACATTCTCTAATATAAAGAAGTTTCTAAATGATTAACTGGGAAGTTGTCAATATAGTTTTTCTATTGCTTAGGGAAAGAGCTCAAAAGGTGCAATTTTAGTGTATTTTACGGGCAAATGCTTCTTTGCACAAGAAAATAAATAATTTATACCACATATTGAATCATAGAATCATAGAGTGATCTGGTTGGAAAAGACTTCTGAGATCATCAAGTCCAACCGTACCTGTCCCCTTACCAAGTTATGTCCCTAAGAAACTCATCTATCTGCCTTTTAAACACCTCCGGGGATGGTGACTCTGCCACCTCCTTGGGCAGCTGTTCCAATGCCTTACCACCCTTTCAGTGAAGAAATTTTTTCTGATGTCCAGTCTAAACATCTCCTGGAGCAAATTGCAGCCATTTCCTCCTGTCCTATCACCTGTCACTTGCAAGAAGAGACAAACATCCACCTCACCACAACCTCCTTTCAGGGAGTTGTAGACGGTAATAAGGTCTCCATTCAGTCTCCTCCAGGCTAAACAACCCCAGTTTCCTCAGCCATTCCTTGTAGGACTTGTTCTCCAGCCCCTTCACCAGCCTCGCTGCCCTTCTCTGAACGCGCTCCAACACCTCAATGTCCTTCTGGCCCTGAGGGGCCCAGAACTGCACACAGTACTCGAGGTGTGGCCTCACCAGTGCTGAGTACAGGGGCACAATCAGTTCCCTGGTCCTGCTGGCCACACTGTTTCTGATACAGGCCAAGATGCCATTGGCCTTCTTGGCCACCTGGGCACACTGCTGGCTCATATTCAGCCAGCTGTCAACCAACACCCCCAGGTCCTGCTCCTCCAGGCAGCTCTCCAGCCACTCTTCCCCAAGCCTGTAATGCTGCACAGGATTGTTGCGTCCCAAGTGCAGGACTCAACACTTGGTCTTGTTGAACTTCATCCCATTGGTCTCAGCTCATCCATCCAGTCTGTCCAGATCCCTCTGCATTCAAAATACCTTTTCAAGCTATACAAGCTGTACCCTATTTTTAAATTTGAAAGCATCTCTGCCTCTAAGTGTCAGCAAACTTTTGTAGCATTTATGCCCTGTTGTTCTCCATACTGTCCTTACTTGCCTGACTTTCTGTAAAGAGAAATATGAAATTCATATTGTGAGATTTTTATCATGAAATATTGGTAGTAAACTCTTGAAGATGTAACTGGCTTCTATTAGTTAGCTTTGGCAGACTGTGTTTCTCTTCTTCCCTGCCCCATATGTTTGCTGTCTTTATGTACAGACAGTTGTCATGCTCCTAATTTTTTTTCACCTGTGTATCCAGGCCAGAGTTCAAAATAAAATTTAGGTTTACGATTACCTAGTTTAAGACATGGGAAAAATAGAGCAGTCTCTGGAAATTGCTGAACAGCTACTGTCAGGAAACTGTACTGTACTCTTTAAGTTCATAGGGAAGAGGATGCATCCAGGTTTTCTGGAAGAACTGCAGACTGGGAGTTCTTGAAAGACCTTGAATTCTAGAACTCAGAGTTCACCCACATCCTTTTGGGGTTAGAGAAAACAGTCAAACCCACACAACATAAGTGGAAGTAGCTTGAAGAAGATTTTGCAAGTACAGTGAGGTCATTTGTATGTTGATGACTTGATCATCTTGGCTAAGCAGAACTGTGATTAACATGGGAAATGTGAAGAGGGACACACAATGAGCAATAATGTCAGAACATTTATTTTTTGACTGTGAACTGAAAGGAAGTAATTAGGTGTTCTTTAAAAAGAAGTTTAGTTTAATCTTAGTTTTTCCTAGCAGATTTATTTTAAAGTACCCACCTTGCCATTTCTCTGTGAGCATCCTTTCCCAGTGCCTTGGACCCTGCTTATCTGGATGGGTTTGTCCTCACCGACTTGCTCCATTGTAAGGGTAGGTGGAATAGACCAAGAATCAGAGGAAAGCATCCTCTTCGCCAGGTACCCAAAGCCAAATACCTTGCCAAGCTGCCTGGTGAGGTCACCCCTGTAAATAAGCCATTTCTGAGTGTGGGAACAATTTCTCCTGAACCCAGTGGGAGAGACCTGTGGGGACATCAAGTGATAAACCCGGGACCATGTGCTGCCTGCGAAGTGGTGCAGGGATAACGTAGACATCATATGGATAGATGGTGCGAGGAGACACTGGGGTGGAGGAAGTAACACTGTGCTACTCTCTTCCTGATGAGCTGGACGGGAGTTGGACTCAATGATCCTTGTGGGCCCCTTCCAACTCAGGATGTTCTATTATCTATTCTATTCTATTCTATTCTATTCTATTCTATTCTATTCTATTCTATTCTATTCTATTCTATTCTATTCTATTCTATTCTATTCTATTCCATGACGTGACGTGACGTGACGTGACGTGACGTGACGTGACGTGACGTGACGTGACGTGACGTGACGTGACGTGACATGACGTGACGTGACATGACACAATATGACTCGGCTCTCTTGCATTGGCTTAGGTACATAGAACCTGTGTGCTGCCATGTCCCACAAATTTCGGACAGAAACACCACGGCTTTTCCTTAAATGCTTACTTATTTTGCAAGGGCAGGTAAAAAAGATGAAAAAGATGAAAGCTGAAAAGATGGCATTTAGTAAAAGCTGAGGTCTGTGGATGCAGAGACCTGTGTGCTGGGAAGGAAGGGAAGCCATAAACCTTTGTGGGGAGTCTGCAGAGCAACTGGTACACAGGATTTTACTAAATGCACAGTAATTTCTCTCATTTATGACTTGTCATCTCTTACATTCATTGCTGGAATGTGCACTTGGGCATTGAGTGCCTGGAGCTTTGTCGCTCACATGCCAACTGTCCTCATGGTGCCTCATTCATGTGGCCGTGGCCAGAAATGCAGGTGTCCCTGAGCTTTAAGTCTACAGTGCTAAAATCTCACTTGAGTGAGGAAATAAACAAATACACATATTTTCAAAATGAAAGGTAACAGCTCTTCAGCCATGGAGGAAACTGAGATTACAATGTACATCTGTAACTGCTGAGGAAATATAAACAGGCTACACTAAATCTATACAAAGACTCCTGTTAACCCTCTTTTTTAAACGTGATTTGCAAGTCAGAGTCTGCAGCATAGAGTTGAGGATGTGTTTACAGTATCAGTGTGCTGCACAGGAGCATGGTGGGTCTCACTTCTCTGTGAAATGGGTCAGGAGAAGATAGGTTTGTAGGGGATTGTTGCAGGTCATCAGAACCACCCCCATCTTTCTTCCTCTCCCTGTTGCTGCTGCAGGAACAGCTCGCATGCAGATGAGGGAGAGTGACTAGGATTTTCTTCAGTGTGAGATCTTTGTCTGGCTCAGATATAGTTTGGCTGTCCAGTTTTTCTGACAGCTAAAATTGATATTTCATTGCACACTATTTAGTCATGTAATATGTAATGCTGTGAAGAGCTGAAGAACATATTCTGTTATGCCTAAAACTTAGATACTTTCCACACTAATGCTTAGAAAAGGACTTAGAATTACTATTATATAGGCAACTCATTGCTGCTCCTGTAAAGCTCATAACTCACCAGGTGGGAAAAGGCAAAGAAATGCCTGAAGGAGCATTAAAACAGCCAAACCAAGTATAACCAGCAGGCATACAGCTCCTGCCACTCTTGACACTGAACCCTCTTTCCCTTGAGCTATTTGGTGGTTTGTGATAATCTTTTATCTCAGTCTCATTCCACCTCTGCTATGTGCCTGTCCTTCAGCCCTGGCTAGCAAAGGGAATTGAAATAAAAACTGAAGGTGCTGCTATTTTCTTCTCCCCCACCCTTTTCAGCCCTTCTTTCTGTCTGGTTTACATGGTTTCTCCTACCTCCCTCTATGTCTCATCTGGGAGAGTGCAAGCCCTTTGGGCAAGCTTGCTTTCTCACACTCTGTCTGTTCTCATTCCTGGAACCACAGTGCCCAGAGGCTCCTGAATCTCTTGTATAAAACAAACCTAGGAACAAAGAAGACACAAAGATGTGAAGGGAAAAAAAGCTGAGCACCCAGAAGCGTTCTAGAAGAAAAATTCCCATCTGCATTACCCATTCCTCTGTGCAAACTTGAGGTACAAGGGGGGGATGGTTTCTGGCCAGCACTTAACAGTGGCCAAGGCCGTTTTCATCTCTGGGCAGTAATATCGCTCATAGTACCCGCTCCTGAATTTTGGGGTGGACTCCACAGCCAGTTTGTACATATTGCTGGCTGTATATTTGTCTCAAGCTTCAGTGGGAATATGCTTAGCAGAACAGAACTGGTAACCCCAGGGTGGATGCTTAGATACTCCTGCTTGTGGAAAGCTGCAGAGGAACTTGTATTGCAGCCTCTTTGGCTTGGTTCTTGTGTCTATGAAGAGGAGTGCAAAATGCTGCCAGCACCACAGAGAGTTGGAGCTGTGGGAGAAAACCATCTCATACTGACGGTGCAACAAGGAATTCTGCTGCTCAGGTGATATTCCTGGTGCCCATCCCTTCTCTGTGTGCCCTCATTTAGCCGATGAAGGGTGTGTAGGGGAGACTGAAGCAGAGCTAAAGCTTCCATGAATGACTCAAGGCTATTTGAGAGGCCAGTCTGGCTTCATCCTCCTCCAGTCCTGGGGTCACCTGCTTTTCCAACCAGCTCAATGAGGCTATCCCAGCCCCAGGCTCCCTGCATGCCCGTGTGTCATCCTTGGCACAGCTTCAGCTCTCTGGCCAGTGACGGTAGGGCTGCTGACCATGCCTCAATTGTCCAAACTAACCAGTTGCCCAAACCAACCAGTTGCCTGCTTCCAGGTCACAACATAAGTTGGCCAGTGGTATCATCTGCAGAGGTTTCCTTCATCTTGAATGTGTTCAGGAGTCTGTGCCCCTGCTGCTTGAAGCATTGCATGAAGCAATGCATGAAGCACTGAAAAGTAGCCAAGAGGAGTCTAAACATCTGCCTGAGACCACCTCCAAAGCTGTCCCACTCATTGGCATAGAAAATGGGCAGCAAAGCCGTGCAGGAGCCGAACAAGTGACACTGTCTCTTTTGGGGGTTTCAGTTTAGGGGCTAGGTTGTGTGCATGTGACCCCTACAGGTCAGTGAGTACCTGGAAAAAACAGACTGCACTGTTGGGTTAGGCCTGACCTGTAAGGGTGCTCTGATCTGTGCATTCATTTAGTGCGATGCAGAGCTGAATATGGTGAAACACTATTGTTCCTTGGGCTGCTTATGAAGGGGATTTCTGGGCAACTGCCTGGAAAAATTTGTTGTTTTCCATGAGAGCAATGAGGACATGTGCTGAGATTACCTGTGTGCATTACTTGGGTAGCACAGGGCTTGTCTCTTGGCCCTGTGGAAGGCTTTGGTTTCCAAATTCCTGACACCATTGACAAACATATATGCAAGATCAATACCATTGTGGAGTTTTTATTTGCTACTGAGTTGTTACATTTCCCTTTCCTCTATGCCTCTTGAATAATGTGTCAAAAGTGCAATTAATATTTGTTTCAGGTTTAAATGTCATGGAAGGGTTTCATCCCAAATACAAGCTCTGACTTGGAAGTTTTCTTTATCACCATGTAAAAACATTATTGAGACTAAATTTTTCAGGAGAGAGGGTGGCCTTGTACACATTTGTTTTCTAAAAACAGAGGTGAACCAGCTAAGAGTTTGTTGGATTCAGGACCTTTGCAAACAGCGTGACCTCAGATACCTCGTGTGTTTAATTTCCGTATTAATGCCTCCACCAAAATAAACCCCACCTAATCTTTTTTTTTTAATCTTCCTGCAGCTTCAGTCAGTGTAGAACATGTTCCTTCCGAATGAAAGGCTGTTACCCAGCACAGCACATGGTCAGCCTAGAACTGGCCTTCATCCTTCATCTGTAGGAGGGTGGTGAGTCCCCCTGAGGCAGCACCAGAAGCAGAGCCGGCTGTGCAAACACAGCCACAACAAGGCTGGAAAAGGAACCCCCTCAATTTGGGCATTTGCTCTCCCAGTTTGGTACTGAGATTTTTTTTTTTTATGTGCTGTAGAAAGACAGCAAGTTCCTCCTGGGGAGGCAAAATTCCCCTCCCAATAGGGAACTAATAACTGCTCGTACAGGCTTCTGATCAGCAGTTTCTGTGCAGAATTTCAGGCCATTGACACCTAGGCTTGGAAAATGCAGATGAGAGGCTACAAAAAGGAGTGGATCTTCTGAGCTGAATATTATGAAGAATGTGGCAGAAGAGCACTGTGTGAGTGCAAGCAAGCAGAAACTGCTAGGAGTCAGGGAGTGAGGAAATGGCAAGAAGTAGAAGAAGAAGAGAAAAAAAATAGAAAATGTGTCAAGGGAAAACGAGACAATAAAGGGAAACATGCCTAAAAAGAGGAATACAGGAATATAGCTTTTAAAGAAGCTGGGTAAAAAAAAGCCCCAAAACCAAACCACAAAAACAACAATTAAAAAACCCCCACAAAACACAGCCAAAAATAAGCTAAAAGCAAAGCAAACAGCCTAGGAGGTAAGTTAAAATTTCCAGCATTTAAGAATACATAAAATCAAAATGTATTGTTAGAGTATACAAGAAGATACATATGCAAGTGTGCCTGCATGCATACGACATATTTTGCTGTCCTACAGGTGTTTGTGTGCAGATTTCTGTCTGGATCCAAAGCAAATTGAATTATTCTTTTCTTGGCAAAAAGCCACCTGTTCTGGAGAGCAGCTTCATTTACAACTTTTTTTCCCCTGCTGTCGCACCACTTTGCAGCAGCAGACAGGTACTTGGCATTCTGGAGGTAGGATGGTGGCGCCTGGGTTCCCGGCAGAAGTGCTTTATCTTTGCTGTGACAGAGAGCATGAGGCAGAGCCCTGCGCTCAGGTACCGAGGCAAGAGAGGGGGCCTGGGGAAACCCATTTTGCTACTCTACCAAAGCCACCTGTGGTTCACTCACCAAAAATTGAGTGCGACCGAGGCTGTTAATGTAACAGATAAATGAGAAGGTTGGTTAACTATGAGACAGCTTTTGCCAGATCTAGATTTTCAAAAATCATGGGTTTTTTTCCTCCTAACTTTGCAATAAAAAGCCTATCTTAATTATTATAATTAAAAATAAAATGTTTTTCCATCTGTTTCTCAACGCTTTTTACACCTGTAAGCCTCTGGTCAGCTGAGCCACCAAATTCACATTTTCATACTTTTTTCTCCTTCACAAAGGTGAAATATTTCCTGAAAGAAAATCAGAAGAGCTAGGAAACAGACTTTGGACTGAGTGAGGGTCTAACCCAAACTCCAATTTTCATAGGAGTGCAAAAAAATCCCAAATCATGAGAGGCAGTATTGTTGTAACAGCCTCCCGAGTGACACTTATAGACCTGCAACCTTCTGCAAACACGTTTATCCTCTGGCTGCATCACTGCCGGTCTCTGTCTGAGACACGGGATTTGGACAATTTCCTGGGAAAGCTAGGGGTGTACTCCCTCCTCACCCTGCAGTTAGCCCTGGGGACAAGACACAGCCTGTGGCTGCTCTGTTGGCTAATAGTGGCCAGGCTTTCCCAACTTCTTCATCTCTCTCCCGCCCCCAGTAAAACCTAATATTAGCTCATGCACTGTTATTAATATTTCACTTATTCCTTGTTGCAGCAAATGGATGGTTCTGCTCAATAATTCATGCCTGGGTGTAGCCTATTAAATTTGTAGTGAGGTGTACACTTTCATGTTATTTATTTATCATTGCTTTCATTTTACTGGTTGTTTTCTTTTCCCCTGATATTTCATTTTTCACTTGCTTAAATGCTTCTCTTTCAAAGTTCATACTGCTTGCAGGAAATTAATCTTGTTCCTTACGCCTTTTAAGTAAGGTTAAGCTCTTACCGCAAAGGTCAAGAACCAGGCCATGAGGAAAATGTTTAGATGCAGTCACTTCAGTGAAGGAGATGCCTTTGAAGCAAATTACTTTGAGTCTTTGGGATCGAGTCTGACAGCCCAAAGTTCACCCCTGGCCTCAGAGCTATCTCCTTTTTGTGTTGCAGGGATGTATGGCTCCTTCTGCTGATGGAACAACTTGCTCCAAGGCCAGGGATTGATTGTTACCCCGTCTCCTCCTCTGCCAGCAGGCACTATTCTCTCCTAGGCTCCTGCATATATATTTTGGAGAGTGTAAAACTTTCTAGGCTGGCTGTAGGTTGAAACCCCTGCTTAGAAGTAATCTTTTGCTTTGCTTTGTGGAAGCAATCTGCTCACGTATTATTTTATCTCTGTGGCTCATCTTGGTTCCTAAATGAGGCAACCTGTCAGTGAAACCAAAATAAAGATTTCCTTAGAAGACTCAAAGACAGGTTTTCAGAGTAAAGGGCTGGGAAACCGAAAGCTGCACAAGCATGTAAAATCATAAACCAGCCTAGGTTTTACAGGACATTATCCTCTTGGCCATTCCTGTGCCCAACTCCAGGGGAAAGGGTGAGGTTTGGAGAGCCACTGCTTCTCAGAATGGCCCTACCAAAACAAACCTTTTCAGTGTGAGAGAACTTTTTTCTACATGTCTCTGTCTCCAGATGTGCCAGTATTCAAGCCTCGATATCCCTCCCAGCCCAAGCTTTTTTTCTGATTTGCCGTGGAAATTGCCATCTCTTCTATGTTGCAGAGGTTTCCCTTCATTTTCTTCAACCTGTGTAGGCATGGATCATCACCCTCCACGCTACCTTCTCCCTCCTCCTCTGGCTCCATGCAGCAGATGTGCAGGGTGCCACTGGGAATGTCGATACAAGAGGTCCATCGGGGTCAGTGGGTCCTGGCACGGAAGGTGATAGTTGCGTGGGGATCAGAGGGAAGAAGAACACAGTAGCAGGCTCCAGCTGGAGATGAAGCCCTGCAGGTGTAGGTTTGCCCCACTCCTTCCTGCATGAATAGATTGAGACAAAGAGTGAGATGCTCTTGTTGCACCTACAAGTATTTTGTGATATCGTTATTCCACTCCCAAAGAGCCAAGTGGCCATGTTGTGACAGGTTCAATGGGATGACCCACCATTGCTTTGCATTCTGAAGGGCTTTTCTGGCAGATGTAATGCAGGAAGAACACAAAAGGTATTATTTTCACATGCATTCTGCAAAGTCCCAAGTCTTCAGTAGTCTCTCTCCTGCAGAGATCACACAGGGCATTTCGGGATACTTTGTTAACATACACAGTCCCAGCAGTGGTTCAAATTACCTCCCCCCACCTGAGGACATGTCATCAGAGTAATGACTCCAGCTTCA
The DNA here is from genome assembly GCA_033556795.1 of Tapera naevia. Lineage (NCBI taxonomy): Eukaryota > Metazoa > Chordata > Aves > Cuculiformes > Neomorphidae > Tapera > Tapera naevia. Next base: position 30,754,977 of record JAUMJJ010000067.1, on the reverse strand, counting down.
CAAGGACTCATTTACCTTTCAACAGCATTTAAGTTCGCAGGGTCCATTTTCAGAAACAAGGTAGGCATTTCAGTACCTAAATCACTAGTGGCTACCTGAAGTGTCACCGACTTTCATAGGAACGAAACCAGGCTCACACGCAATAAAGGTGTGATTCAGATTACATCAGATTGTAGCGGGAATTAAATCGGTCCTCTGTACTTATATAAGAGAAAGATATTTGTTTGAATGGGATCACTTTTGAATAATTTCCATTAATTTTTATTTGCCCTATTTTTTCATGAATTTCCCCTCAAAAGTTCATTTGAGACTGTGCTGTCATTAAGACAAATATATTTAGCACAGTTGGCAGGAAGCTTCCGCTGTCAGCTTGGAAAATCTGTGCTGCTGTCTGCACTCTGCTCCCTGCCATACCCTTCCCATCCTGTGTATGTTCTTGGATGGAGGAAGTATCCACAACCTGTGGCTACATTGGCAGTGGCAAGGAAGATATTGCCTTACACAAATGTGATTTTACAGAATAATGGCTTTGGGAGAAACTCATTCTCTGAAGAAGAAGCAGCCTGCAGGAAGGTAAAATCTTGGGAGATTGCAGTAGGCAGTTACAAATACAAGAGCCAAAAGGTGGTCATGCCAGAAAAGTTCTCTAGTTCCCACAAGGATATTGTTCACTTACAGCACACCACCACTCCCTCCTAGGCTAAGGACCCCTGCAACTCCCCCCTCCAGTCTGCCAAAACACAATGCTGCCATGGAAGGTGAAGCTACCATACATCTTCTTAGGCAGATGCCCCAGTTCTTCCAAATAGAATTCCCATTCATTAGCAGAAACAATAGGTCTTGTAGGCTTTTTGGGATGCCACTTACCTTGGCAAGAAATCCAATCTTGATGATGGAAGAAAGCAGGCAAGTCTCCGCCCTTCTTAAGGCTCCCCAGAGCACCCAGGGATGAAAGGGAGGAAGGTGAAAGCCTGTTGATAGGCAAAGAGATGGGAATGAACGTACAGTGCCACTCAGAGGTGCAGGGCTGATGCAGAAGCAGAGGAGAGCCAAGGCTATGGGAAACAAGGCAAAAAGCTGTGGAAGAGTTTGAAGCCTGCGGTGACACAGTCTACCTGACCTGCAGTGAAGCGTGGCTGCGTTGCATGGGCATCAGGATGAGAGTGGCAGTGAGAGTGTCAGCATTGCAAAAGGTGTGTGGAAAGAAACGTCCTTCCAGCAGAGGGGTGATAAGGGGCAAGGCTTATGAAGTGTTTAGTGGTGACAACTAAGGGGAAAGGATTGTTTGTGACTTGTTCAGCTGTGGCTCAGGGGCATGGTATGTTTGTAATTATAATCCTTCCTCTGTGAGTGCATGTTAATTTAGGGTACTTAATTTGTAGAGTCATCTTGGCTGTTTCCTAATGTCGTTGCCTCTAACTGGCAGAACACCCTTCCGTAACTCTTTTGCCTTTCGTGCAAGTAAATCTCAAAGTAGCTGCACTGGGATTTTGGCCCTAAGACTGGAGCTGTAGGTCAAGTGTATTATTTTTGTAATGAATGATGGTAATGGATATTTAACTCAGTATCACCGTCCATCCTATCATAACGCCAGCTAGCCTGTTGCTAACCATAAGCATACTTTATTGCAAAATACAAACTATTTATATTGAAGAGTTACAATTCAGCACAGTTCTAGGAGATCGATAATATAATGATTGCCTGCAGTATCCTGCCTTGTGTAAGAAATTACATTCAAGAGACCATTGTCATATAATCACACATCGTCAGCAATACCACAAAAGGACATAACACAGGTACAAGTTAACCATATACAGGTAGTAGTTAACTGTTGCACCTTAGCAGTTAAATGCATTTCAGTGCTACCCAATAAAATTGTTATTTGTGTGATGTTGCAAGCATGCACAGTGCAGGATTTCAATAGTGCATTGTCATGACGGGACTTCAGCTGGGGCTATTTGTAAAGACTACTTAAATGAAATAAATTTTGGTGAGAAAAAATTATTAGGTACACAGAGTACCTAATTCCAGTAGGTCATGAAATAAGGCAGAAAAAGGGGAAGGGATTCATGGTCCACAGGGCAAATATATAAAAAACAAGTTTACACTTGCCTTATAAATCCATCATAATTTGAATTTCATCCCCTCTGTCCTTGTATTACTAAGTTTGTTCAAGCTTAACACAGCCATTGCCTCTTGGTGTGCATCAGTGCTGTGTACTGATGGCACAATATTAAGTTCAGTCTAAGTGAAACTAATATAAAGTACCATGTGCTAGGGTGGAAAACCTGAATCCTTCACCTACAATCTGCATTAGCTATAGTGACTCAAGAGAGGATGTTAAAGAGTGCTTAGCAAACATCTCTGGTAAGGAAACACCCATCTCTAGTTTTCCTGTGCAAGTAAGATGTTAGATTTAAAGCATACATCCGTTTGATGCCTTCTTCCCTGTCTCAGAAAAGGTATTGCAGCATTAAAAGAGCCACTGTGGAGAGTGAGAGAAATAATTAAGGATATAAAAAAAAAGTTGGAGCAAACCAGCAGGCTGGTGTTAAATAGCCTATAAAACAATGAAGAGGAGCCATGGCACGGTCTATTAAATAATGAAATATCGTATGGGAGGTATTTTTGTAATAGAAGGAAGTCATCAAATATACCTGGAACATGTTTCAATATAGTTATTAATAAAGTAAATGTACATGTGCTTCAGAGATGGATGTTAACTATGGGGATTTGCTCATGAGAAGGTTTTCCTGAAGCTCTCTACATCAGCATGTAACTGGTGGTCCAGTTGATCTGATGAATTGTGAATGACAGCTTTTTCATTAAACCATTCAGTTTAGCTATATTTTCAGCTGCCTGTTTTCAGAGGTGAAAGAAGTTTTTAAAAAAGCTGAAGGATTATTCTTCAGCCTGTGGAAAGTGGTGGGATTTCTCAAAATCCCTATGGGGTTGATGAATCACTCTATTTATGTTGTTTTTTTCAGTTCTGATAAGGTTTCTGCAACGCTGCATCATCAGGGCTGTAGGACCACTAATATCTGCATCAACCAAGCACTTTTATGATTGACTCTTAGCTGGGAAACATGTCCTTGAAATCAGCGTCAGTCGTGAGGTGATGTTGAGGAGCACCGAGTCCTGTTTGAGGCTCTCCTACACAAGAAAGGCTTGGCAAACTGTCGTGAGCCACCAAGATGGTCATGGGCTGGAGCACATGAGGTCCAAGGAGAGATCGAGAGGGTTGGACTCGTTCAGCCTGCAGAGGAGAGGACTGGGAGGGATCTTCTTGGTGTCTACACCTACCTCATCAGAGCTTATAGAGAAGAAGGGGCCAGTCTTTTGTCAGAGGTGCATACTGAGAATCAAAAGGTTACTATTCCAACCACACACAAGGAAAAATGTTTTCACAGCAAGGACAGTCAAATGTTGCCAGAGGGTTGCCTAAAGGTGCTGAGGATTCTCCATCCGTGGAGACACCAACCTGAGTGCCAAAGCCTGGCTTTGCAGCAAGCGCTGTGTTGATCATGGGGTGGGACTGCAGACATCATTGTTCTGTGATCCCAAAATGTGCCTGCTTTTAATCACCAAAGTGAGAAGGTATTTTGTGCATGCGTATGCGCCTGCATGTGCTTAGTGAGAGAGAAGGGAACTGAAGAGGGGTAAACCTGAGAGGAAGTGGTGCATGCCAGTGGACCTATTGGAGGGTGAGGAGGGACACCAGAGAAGGGTAAATTTCCTTATAAAGACAAAATCTATTTCACTTTGACGTTTTGTCACCAGTCACTTCCCTCTCTGAGCTCATTCTTGGGCTTGCAGTCTTGAGCTTGACTAGTTGCTCTGCAGAAAAGGGAAGAATTTCCTGGTCACGCAGCAACCTATTGTGACATACTACTTTGCAGCTCCCCAACCCACAAAAAGTTTAATTTTTTTAAAGAAGTTCTCTCCTTTCCATTGGATTTGCAGCTATCGAGAAGTTACTCTGGCAGTTTGGACCCACCACGTGAGCCTAGAAGGTAGGATCACAGTATCTGCTGTTTTTTTTTAGCAAGCTACCTTCATTGTGTGTACGAGCAGTTTAACTGCACAGGAAGTTGTGGTCACCATGAAAAGCAGTGCAGATTTTGTATTAGCATGAAGCATTTTCCAATTGTCTTTGCATGGACTTTCTACAGACATTCAGGGAAGTATTTGATGGATTTAATTGGGCAGAGTGGTCTTTGAGTAGAGTGGTAGTCTTTGAAATTTGCATTTGCTGGCATTTAATTAGTTTGGCAGGGTGTGATAAAATAAGAAGCCGTTATTTAGATTGTATAGTGAATCCCTATGTGAGGACAATTCTAATTCCAGTGATGAAAAACACTGATTCATAAAGCTAATGTATTTTGGCTCATGCTGTTTACAATACATCCTGCTGCCTGTATGGACATTCATACTAGGCTTTTATAAATGTAATCTTACTCTCCAGAGAATAAATCAGACTAATTCATTATGGAGCCTGACTGTAGTAACAACTTCTGTTTTTAAAATAGTGCTCTGTAGTGGTCCTAACATTATATTTGCCTTTGAGTATCATAGTTGTTCAAGCTGGTCTGACTTGTCCCTTGTCTTCTTTTGTATTTCAGCAAAGACTGTAGATGAATTCTGACTTGCAAAGGTCTACAGACATTTTAGGTGGTAGCATGGTGAACAGGAGCCTTTGGCCTTAAGAGTTTGCTCTGTAAGAGTGGTAGACTTGCTTTTTTTGTCGGATAGTGGTTTCCCCGTGTGCATTTCCTTTGAATACTGTACAGCTGATCCTTAAGCCTGTGAATAACTTGACATTTCAAGCAAATGGGACCTCAGGTTTTTGTCAGTGTAGCCAAAGTCAGAGACAATGCTGGCCAGCTGCCCCCTCACTGCTGTGGATATCAAGTGAAGATGGTCTCTAGTAAATGGCAGGCAAGAGTGTGTCATCAAAGGTACAGGTGGGTGCTCAGCAGATGGCCTTTTGATTATCTTGATAGAAGTAGATCACGCCCTGAAACCTCTTGTGTAGAGAAAGTCCTGAATGTATCGCCTTCCTCCCATCTTGCATGTCATGCAGGAGAGGTTTGCCCTCCTGAGATAGGGCCAAAGGGCCTGGAAGGAGTCAGGGATAGGGTTGAGCAAACTCTCCTAGGCAGATAGGAGATGTGGAAACCCCCTCCGTTGTGGGAAACTCCACTGAGGAAGGATGCTAGAGCCAGGAGGGACTGGGAAGTACCTGCCTGCCTGCTGGTAACAAGAATGGGGATTTCTGCTTCAGTCCTGACCAGATTTACTTAGCTCAGAAGCTGAGGACCGCACTCACACAGTAAGTCAAAAAAAGATATTATGTTACTGGTTTTGAATCTACATCCTCAACTGAAATCAAGTAAGGCTTGGACTAAATACTGTTATGGTTGTAAAATGTTTGAGATCCTGTATGAAATTTATTGTACTTAAACAAGTCTAGTGGTATTGTTTCTCTCTCCCTACTCACCGGATGTACCATTGCACTGTATTAGGCTACCATTTTATTTCTGATCCTGTTTCCTTCTGGTTTCAGTCACGAGCAGCTTAAATGCAACTGTGTAGCATGGAGAAGATCTATCTTGATAGACATCCTACAGTAAAAACCATCACCATTGTTTTTTTCTAAAGTATGGGAGAACTCAAGACAGAGATTTAGTAAAGGGGAAGGAAGGAGATGGGGTAGATTAGGAGAGTACAGTGCATTCAGAAATGTAGCTGATTTTCATACTCTTAGCCCTTTCATGCAAAACTGCAGACACCAATGAAATGCTGATACAAAACATAAAATACTTACCAAAATGAAAAATATTTATGAAAAAAAATGAGTTACTATTTAGGGTACTGAAACCAACTATGCTGTAAGACGGAAAAGGGGGTTCTTCATTTGTCGCTCTGTGCATCCTTGCAGTTATTAAAGGGGAAAACTGTAGGATAAGAAATAAATCACCACCCCTGGGTGAGATAAACGGGGTGTCCTGGACATGGAGGCAGTGCCCCCAGGGAGCGGCCATGAGGGGTGCCTGGCAGTGGGAGCTCAGGGACCACACCACAAAGCCAAATTATTCTGAAGAGGAAAGGAGCACAAGAGGACCGTGACTCCTGCTGTTCCAGTTTCTGCTTTGCTTCCCCAAAGACTCAAAGATTCTATAGATTCCAACATGGCACCACTGCAGGAGCAGCTCCCAAGCAACAGGACAGCCCGTAAGGAGGGCCATGTTCAGATGTGGTCTTCATTTTCTGGTCTGTTTTTGTGGTTGGAAGGGCCTGATCATTCAGGGGTTTGCTAAGCCTGTGTGAATCCCTGCTGAAATCAGTGAGGAGTCCTGCAAAACTGAGGACAGATTACAGGTCCCAGAATGGGAGCAACAGCAAGAGATTAATAAATCCAGGTGGAATCAGTCAAATGCAAATACACATTTATATCTAAAAATAATATATCCACCTCCTCTTTATAGCTGGAACACTTTTTTAATATTTTCCATACGCAAAAGAACTGTTTTCCTGCTAACAAGCTGGAAACACAGACCACGTTCTCCTTTTCTTGTATCAGATATTGGGCTTTCGTAGGACATTCAGGACTGAGTCAGTACTTCATGACCTGACCTTCTGCCATTGGGCTGCACTATGATGATTACCTTACAACAGTAGGAAGAGGGGCTTTTGTGTCTACCCCAGATTTTTTGTCCCATCCATGATCCTGGTCATAATAGGGCAGAGGTGATGTGACTCCTCATACCCAAATCCAGAGCAGCCCCTGTAGATGCTCTCCTCTTCCCCTATTTTAGTTAGCAAAGGTGGAATAGAGTGGGGCAGGGCTTTTCTGGCCAAAAAAGACACCTGCTGAATGACTGAAGGTCTTTGTCAATTTGACTTGGTTTGAAACCAGTTTTGGCCACCAAAAAAAAAAAAATTACTGGAAAATATTTTAGAATCAAAATGTTCCTTTTTCTATGGAAGAGTGTTTTCACTTAAAGCTAGTTTATCTTGGCAAAGGGAGAGAGAGCGTAAGTGACCTGACCAAAAATGTAATGTACTAGATAAAATTTTTCTTTTAAAAAAATATTCTACAGACTTTGGTTGAAAAATAATACACACATATGTGCTGTCTCTCTGGTAGCATTTAGCTGACAGATAAGACGCATAAGGAGCTTCTTCTGTGTCTTAATTTCTTTGAAGTATTAGCACTCCCTGCCACTGAGTGGTATATGGGAAAGAGATCTCCTTTTCTCTGCAAGCATTGCGGATTTTCCCTTCCTAAGCCCTGTTAACTCATATTTGATTCAAAACTCAGGCATCACATTAACAAATAAGGTCCTTTATAAAAGGGAACATTGAGAAAATAAGTCATGGTCATCACCATGTTGCTTTCCGAGCAGCAATAAATATCTTTGTGTTTCTTCAGACTGTACACAAAATAAAATACATGAAGTGTAACAGTTAACAGTTTCAGTGCCTGCATACATGGTGAGATTTTGCTGCTGCAGGTGCCAGTCTTTTAAAATGCCTCTGAAGCAAAGAGTGTCATTTAGTGTGGGATAAACTGCAAACATTTATCACGTACCAGGGAGGAACTATTTTCTGTAACTTCACAATAACTTCTCTGCGTATTTTGTGTTTTGTATGCTTATTTGAACAGAAATATCCCACACAGATTGAAGGTACTGTAATATCCATGGTATGCATTGCTAATAGAGCCAAATATGTTTCTGTGTACTTCAGGTTTTAAAATGTAACTAAACACTTTTGAGGAAATTAGAAAAAGCTCTTATCCATGTGTGTATCTATAGCTACTTAAATAGGGAAATAGTCATACCATAGAGTGCACAGCTTGAAAAAGAAAATTTTTCTAATGAACCACATCACTTGTTCAAAGATGCTGAAATTCTTCATCCTTCTTCAATGATTTTCAAAATTGTTTTGCAAGATATATATCTCATAGACATGTGGTTCAAAACTTGATGGTATTGGCTGTCAGTCCTGACTCAGAGTAGCTGGCTAGCTGAATAACTCATGGGGGAGAACAGACATATGGATTTCAGTTTTTATCTTACTTCATTAGCAGAAAAAAAATCTATCACAAAAAAAAAAGGTCATGCAATCTGCCTGGAAGCTGTGACACCAAACAAGAGTAAAGGATATGGATGGGGTTGTCTGTCTGTCTAATACAGCTTGGATACCCTAGAGCCCTCTGCAAATCATCAGTGCTCCAGCCCTGTCAGTAAGGCAGTAGTGCCGCTTTGCTGTGGATACAGCATGGATCACCCTGCTAGTGCAGGGACACAAGCACATTATTTTAATCTGAACTGTGAGAATAAAACCAGATAATAATAAATGCATGAAAGAGAAGCATGATAATAACAAGTATGCTGAGAATATGAAGTTCAGTTGGGAGATAATCCATTCTGGATTATGCAAAAGAATGTGTTGGGCTGACTGCCAACAAGACGGCTTTGCCTGTTGCATTTTAGGGTGAAGTTTTGTTCTGATGAGCACAAGATGAAACTCTAAAATTGAGGAACTACTAGGCTACACTGTTGTGGTTATAGCATTGATTCTTCTTTCAACATGAGATCCACTGAATAATTTCTTTTTCTCACCCCTTAGTGAGAAGGAAAATGACAAAAACTTGTCTCCAGAGGGAAAATATTTATCTGAGCCTGACACGTAAATATTCTATTTTCTTGTCTCTTCCTCAGTCCTTCCATACTGTAGAAAATCATCTGACTAAGACACAAAATTTGAACAGAAATGAACGTGGATATATGGATTTACGTGTGGGGCCTTATGAGAGAAAGGTTAAGGGAAATATTTCTGGGGTGGAATATGCTATCAGGGATATTCTGATGAGCGACCAGGAATCAAGAGGTGCAGGAAGTATGGGACAAAGATTGATTATTTTTTTCTGGCCTGCAAGATGCTTCAGATCTATCACAAGAGTTTGCACAATTCTGAGGCTACTTCTCTTAGTCCTGCCTACTGGTGGCATTGGCCGAGGCAGCTGTGCATTTGGGAAGGATTGCTGGTGGTGCCTCCTTGATATCAGCTAGGAAGGAAAGGCTAATGCAGAGAAGAGCTGGGAAAGTATTCTCCACCCTTATGGAAAACCACACCTTTGAAAATTGAATTTGTGGATGAGAGAAGAAAGAGAAAAGGAACTGGAGTTATGAACTCTGATACGAAGTACAAGGCAGAGTTCTGTGTGTGGAGAGGGGCACAGTGGTACTCTGCTCCATGCAACTCTAACAGCTATGTTTTGCAACAGCAATTTCCTTGTTTCATCACTTCCAGAAAAAAATAAATAACTTTGAAAAGAAAATAGCAGAAGAGATAGGAAAGTTTATACATGACAGGGAACACACATGCAATCCTTTACCGGATCCATCTCCAACAGCTGGAGGGATTGTTGTATTATTAATGAAGTTAAAAAAATAAAGCCCTGATTGTAGAAACTGGGCAAATATTAGTCATTTATTCAACTTTCTCAGCACCATGTTCACAGTTAAGTCACTCCTGATAACTCAAATTTGTGCTTATGAAATGTAATGCTGCCTATGAAATTTGCTTTTGTTTTGGAGAAAGGTACATCTTTATGTCTAGCTGTAAAGTGCAGTTTCAAATCTTCAAGGTTTTCATTGCCTTGCTTGCAGTAAAATTTAAACAGCAGAGAAGCAGAGGAAAATATGAAACAAAATAACCATTTAATACAAGTCTTGGAAACCTTTAGGTTTTAATGGCTTTGCCATTTATTATTTATATTTCATGGTGGGTGTGCACTTTGCCAAATAACACATAACCAGGCAGCTTCTCAGACTAGGGCTTCAAAATCGAAAGAGCTGAAAGAACATCAATATCACTGTGTTTCAATTTAGCAGTAAAGTTCAGGTTTGAGTTTATTTTAGTTCTTCCTTTATATTCCAGACTGAAAATAGTTTGTTGTTAGATCTCTTAAAACATTACTGTGATAACAGGTTCTTCTGAGGATAAGGTCAAGTAAAAGGAAGCTTTACGGCATGGGTATAATGTATGTATTGGTCTGGAAAGGATGGCAGGAAAGGGAGTGCTTTGTAGAGGCTCTTTTCATATTGGTGTGTTACAATACTTAGCAGCTTAGACCATTTTCCCTTTTTTACATTAACCTGTAACTCAACAGTGTTCTGGGGAGGAAGGAGCGTATTTGCACAACTTTATTTTTGCTTTTGAAATAGTGGGTTTATGCTGTTGGCAAACAAGAACAGTGTCACTTCCCGGCAATGTGCAATCCGGATATCCTGATGCCATCTGAAGCTCCGTCTGTCTTAAGGAGTGTTTTATTTTCATTCTGAATTTTTATTACCTTCCATTTCTTTCTTGTTGGCAGTTCCACTGTCTTGCTCTGACCTGCACAGCTGTATACCCTCCTCAGCATCCTGCCTCCACATCTGAGCGTATGTTGACTTTCATCTTGTTCTCTCTAAGGAACCTCAATACTTTTGCTGATCTTTGATCACGGCAAATTCGGGATCTTTCCTCCCAGCTGCTGCTGCCCTTCAAAAACTCATTTACACTGATAGCTAAACTGTTTGCATTTATTCCTTCTCAAACTCCCCTCCTTCTTGCTATGCCTCCCCCTTGCCTAGCTTTTCTCTTATTGCTGCACATCTCTGTGCTCCAGGTCATTTCCTGGTTCTCATCAGCTGATTTTCCCTTTGCTCCTCCTGCAGCTTCTCAACAGCTATTCCCTTCAGAGAATCTGCTATAACTCATTCATGTTGCCTGTCATCTCCGCATATTCTCCTTTTGCTATTGTACCATCCTCTAAATTTTTTCTCTGCATCTGTCTTATCATACTCATTTTGCAAACAGTTTGGAGCTAGGCGGTGCACCATATGCTTACAATGCCTTCTGGGTTATCATTAACTGGACTATTCACCCAGGATTGTTGGATGCTGTCTTTGATGGGATGCCCAAGATTTTCAATTTGCATTGAGGATGGTGAAATGTTGGAAGTGCTTTACCCTTTGAAGCAAATGACTCTGCTCTTGGCTAATTAAATCAAAGGAGAATGTTGAGCCTGACCACCCCAACCATTATCCAGAAGCATTTTACATTGTCTAAACATCATCATTTACTTTTGATGATCTAAGAAAATAAGCACTTTTTATACTGAAACGTAGGTTTTTGAAAATGGATTTGCTCCTTTTTGCTTTGTGTTGCTAAAGCTTTGGACTCCTACCCTCTTGATTTCCCCGTGTTTTGTTTTTACTACTTGAACCATTTAAAAAATGACAGTAATTTTTAATTGTAACTCTGAAACTTTTAATCTGAAAATTCTGGGTTTGATTAATTGAGTGTAAGTTTGAGGACTTTGACACACTTTGCAGGGAAGCCTACAAGACCACAGCAAAGGCTTTCAACTCTTTCCCTACCTTTATTGCAGTCCGTTGCCAAAACCAGGACTAGTGGTAACCCTGAAACTGTGTAGAGGTGGTGGCTATAAAGGGATTTTCTTGCTGGTATGGATTTTGTGTGGCAGATGCACCGCAATGGGCACCAGTGTCGAGCCCTCAGAGAGATGATGGGTTGCGATGCACTTGACCTGCCAGAAGAGATGTGCAGATGGCAGCATAGGGCTGGCTGACAGAGTGTGCCTGTCCAAATCTTACTGCTGTGGAAAGAGAAACCAGATTTTCAGTCAGCGATACCAGGCATTGTTAGATGCTGGAGATGACAGGCTGAAATCAAGAGATACTAAGGGGATGAAAATTTTGGAGAAACTGTTGTGTGTTGAAGCAGGCAGTGACGATACCTCCACGGTCTGAGTACAACCATGCCTTGGGTGACTGAGGACCTGTTCTTGTGCTCAGTGCAGAGATTTATTTGTTTTCTTGGCTGAGTGGAGCCACTTGTTACAACAGAGTGGATAATATTGACCTAAAAAAGATGTCGGACGGGTTCATTACGGCAAAGCCCTCCATCCTATTATGTATTATTATATAAATGCCCCCATGCAAACGTATGTACTATTAACAGGATTCTCTATATTTAACAGATCAGTTACTTACAGATCAGAGGCCACAACTTCTTATGCAATCAAGAAAAGTCCATTAGTGACAATTTTTTCTAAAGATTAGAAAACTCTTTACAAAAGCAATATCATAGGCAACAAACCTGTGGGGCTTTTGTACCTGTTAAGCTCTAGAACAGTCTTAATGCTATTAAAGGTTGTGTTGCAAATTATATTGCTTGATCAAGTGGAAAGTATGATCTTGCAGTGGAATGTGGTTTTTGTTGCTGAAAGTGTAAGTTTTTCATACACTCAGGTGCATTTTAGGTAATCCACATGTTGCAAAAAACACACAACATGCAACAGAACAGTTAGTAGTAAAAAATCAGAAGCAGGAAAGTTACCAGGATGAAGGTGGTAAACTATGAATGTAATTTTACCATAGTATACATAACCCACGTTGCTATTGGATCGGAGGGAATTTTACAGGTAATTCTTGAAAGTATGGCAGTTAGAACCACTTTTAATATTATATATGTATTTTGGTATCAATCACCACCTCCATCGTGCTGAAAACTGCATATGAGTTCTCGTGCCCCAAGAGCAGCTGCATTATGGATTATGCTGCAGTTCTCTACTTATGAAGGTTGGAGTGAATGAACAGATTTTTCTCTGCATGGTACTATAGGGAGATAGCAGACAAAAAAACAAATACGTGAGATTGCCTTTGGGCTATTTTAAGGCCATGTCTATAGTGGTTCTCACAGATGCAAGGAATCAATGCTTGAGTTCAGGACAGCATTAAATCTGAAACACAGATAGGCTGTACACAGCTCTGTGCCTTTGTAGAGGGCTATAGCAAATCTGTAATATTTTAAATTATCCCCGTATATATTTTTATAAAGTTTGGAATTCAAGACTCAAGGATGCAGTGTTTGGTTTAGTCTGGTAATGAGGTATTTCTGATTTAGTCTTTTCTCATTTGAACACTAGCTACAGCAACCGCTTTCCAGGATCAACTCAGGTATCCATTCCATTCTATTCTATTTAAATAGCTGCTTGGTTAATTAATACTTAAAGAGACATAGGACACTAGAGTCATTCTCACAAATATACAATAATAGACAGTCTGTCTCCTGAATTGTTTCCTCATGAATAGATGCAACTGACAGTAGGTGCATAAAAAAGCAGAGGGATATAATGTGCACCTTTTGGCAGTGCATTAAATGATGTGACAAACGGAAGTAAAATTTCCCTTTCTGATAAGTAAGAAAGGTGCCTAGAAAGGGGAAGCCTAATCCTTCATCCTGCTTTATGTGTTTGGTAAGAGGAAAGGCAAGAAACTCCTTCCAGCCACCCATTCCTAAAGTGCCACCCAGCGTCAGGCACTGACTTAGGTACTGTGGGGGGCAAGTCCCTAAACTCTCCTGGTAGCCAGGATGAGAAGTAGCCCTCTGGAAAGCCTGGCCTGGTGCTCTGAACACTTTGTGAAGTGTTTTCTCTGTCCATCTACTCTGTAAGGGTGACCAGCCTCCTCGTTAGATACCCAAAGGTAGGCAGTGCAAATATCCCCGGGAGCTCTGGCTCCAACCCAGAGCCCAGGGGGCAGACAGGGCTGATCTTCTCTGCCAGTGCTGCTGAAGAAGCATGGGTTGAATTGTGCTTCCAAAAGGGGAACAGCAAAAACCAATACAATTTTGTCAATTTTCTCCATGAGAAACAAAAGTTAGCAGAGTAGGATTTAATTTCAATTAAATTAATACAAATAAAACTATTGAGATTTGAGCAGGGCCTGGCAAAACAGCAGAAGGGACATGGATTTGTATCTCAAGTATGCAGGATGTTACCTCTTCTCTTTATTTCAGGATGCAGAGAGGAACTGGGTTTTCAGCTATGGGAAATTTCTTTGAGACTTTGAAAATCCAAGTGAAACCCTCTCTTTTTCATCAAGATTACAAACCAAAAAAAGGCAACAATTAAAAACAAGTGCTTTTTCTCTTGCAGACCTGCCACTGGGAGAAATAAGAAATGGCATCAACAGCACACTTCTCGGAGGAGGAGATGGCAGAGCTACAAGAGGCTTTCAGCAAAGTCGGTGGGTACAGCAAACAGGAAATATTCTGCAGAAGTGTGAAGCCGTAGCAAGCTCTTCTCTCATGTACTGACCAACCATGAGGAAATGCAGCTCGCTCCAGCACTGATCTGCTGTGTCACAGAAACCACAGAGAGTCCTTTTCCTGCCACTGCAGGCCTCCTAGATGAAACCACATCTGTGAGCTGCAGAGCAATGGCGTATCACCAGAGAGAGATGGCAGGGCAACGAGCAGCAGGGTTTCTGAAATAACCTAAAAATCTGTACTAGAAAACCATGTTGGAAATACTCTCAAGTGTTTTCCTAAAAGTATTGTTTATTCCTGGCAAATTATTTGGAAGACAAAAAGGTTTTATTTTAATGTTAACTGAATACCCCACTGGGGAGGAAGAGTCTGGAGAGGACAAATGTGGAAACGGCTACAAAATTTGTAAAACCTTTCCTATGAACTTTCAAGCCCTATATATTTTTAAAGTGTGTGTTTCCTTCCCAAGCCTTTGAAGGTCTTATTATTTTGTGTCCTTCAAAGTCACGCAGACTCATCACTGTCTACCCAAATTCTAAGAAAAATTCTTGTGTTTCTCACAGCTCACTTAACTTTTATTAGCAGATCTGTCAGCCTCACTGGATTATGTGTTAAACTTGTCCTTCCTGCTTCAGGTGATGATAGTTTATTTCTGGGCACACAGCAGTCTAGGCTAGCAATCTTACTCATCTAGTCACAGTGTGTGCTGAGTACCTGATTCACTGACAAGGCATATGTTGGAAGGAAGCTTTTTCTCCTCTTCTAGCCTTTTCCTTCTTCAAGCCCAGATCCTTTTGTTGTATGACTCCAGAAATGGATAGAATGCGCTTTGCAATCTGTATTAATCTGTGCTGCTGGTGCTGAGAGCCAAGAGCCTTTTTGCAGTGTGCCACGCGTGACTTGCGTTGCAATTTACCACACAGGAAATCAGCACACACTTCTTTGAAATCACCTCAGCCTCTAGATGAGGAAAAAGAGCTTGCAGAGTAAGAAACACACACATCTATAAAAAACAAATACATACATATATGACCATATACAACTACATATATAAAACCATGTACATAACCATAGTGTTTTAACAGAAACTCACTTGCAGTAGTTTCAGTTTCCTTTTTTTCATTTCTGGAGACTTGCACAAACTTGTGGAGAAGAAAGGGCTATTTAACCCGTGTTAGTGATCCTACCCTAGGTCTTGCAACAGGCTCAGCAACATCACAGAGAAACACCCAAGTTTTTATTTTAAGAATGACCACACGCAGTTCCAAGCCTCTAAACTCATGACTTTTGATGATACTGGATGTAGAAAACCAGATATGGCCAAAATCACAATTTATATCTATGAATATATGTGTATGTAAGCTTTAACTCTGTATTGCATCAACTCCTTTTTCTTTAGCTGTTCTGTAGACAGGGTAATGGCTCTATAAATCACTTCCAGGTCTGTCTATAGGTAAACCTTGGAAAGTCAATTATAACCATCTAAACCTAGGTTTGTTAAGATTTTACTATGTCCAAACCCTATACATTCATCACTATGAGTTTTTGTTTCTGATTGTATTTTTTTTCCTAGATGTGAAAGACACCACAGTGGTTGAAAATATTTGATTTCAGGATAACAAATCTTTACAATGCACCTTTCCTCAGGAACAATCAAAGTAACAGCCTTTGTGTTCATAAAATTTCATTGGGCTGCTGTAGAATCTAAATGATTTCTTTAACCTTTGCAGATATCAGTGGGAACGGCTTCATCCACGCCAATGATTTAACAGATGTGTTGAAGGCAGCCAATCTCCCTCTCCCAGGATACAAAGCCAGAGAACTCATCCAGAATTTGACAACTACGGGGGATGGCAGGATAAGTTTTGATGAATTTATTTCAGTAAGTAAGATGTTATTTATTTCAGTAAGTATGATGCCAGGCAGGATACTCAAGGTGATCCTGAGGGCATGGCAGAGGGACAAGCACTGGGTCTCATGGGCACCTAGTTAATCCAAGGAGTCCCTTCACTGGAAAAGATGAGAGCAGGAGGTAACTGAACTAGAAATCCTGCAGTCAACTGAGAAAATTTACATGAATGCAGCTGCATATTGAATAGACTTAATTTCTTTCAGTTTGGCTGATGCAGTGGGATAAATTTTCTCAGTTATAAGTTGCAAAAAGATTTTGTTCTGATGATCATGAAAAATTTCAGCAGACTGAAACTGAAACCTTCATGGGCATTTGTTCTGTTACAAAACCTTCTTCTTCTTCTGGTTTGAACTGTGACAAAAGCAAATGCTAAGATAGTGGAATTTCCCTTGGGATGGAGAAAGGTTTTAGCTTGTCCTTTCTTCAAGCCAATACTGTTACAGGCCCTCCTCCTGCACATTTTAGCTCTGAGTTTTCGTACCATATACTTTTCAGTTTCTTAGGTAATCTTTGTTCTCTGCTTTGGAAACATAAAACTGTGCATGATCCTGTTCTACCATGAAGATACACAGATTTTACACAGAAACCCAGTGAATAATATGCAATATGTTCATATTATATAATTTTAAAATTGTCTCTTTTGCTTGAAAGATTTTCCAAAACCTGAAGAGTGATGATGTTGCTAAGTCGTTCCGAAAACAAATCAACAAAAAGGAGGGGATCTGTGCTATAGGTGGGACATCCGAGCAGTCCAGTGCTGGCACTCAACACTCTTACTCAGGTAGGTACAGCTGTACTAAACTGATAACAACTAGGAACAAGTGTGCCCTGGGAGATCTTCTGCACCTTATCTTGGGGCAAACCTAGGTGCTCTGGTCTTGGTGATCTTCAGTTGCTGTTCAGATGAGGCTAGTGCAAGACAAAGAGCTGTGGAGGTAACAAAGCACTGGAGCAGGCTCTTTGTCAAAAATAGCGTGAGCCAATTTACTGGGGTAGACACAGCTGTGGTTATAGGAGGAAGCTCCAGCCAGCTTAACTCTCCTTACCTTAACTGCATTGCAGCTCTGCTGGAGAACAGCCTTCTGGCACAACTGCAGCTGCACAAATACTGGCCTAGTGCTGTCCCTGCTCGCCAGTGAGGCAAGGCATGGGTTCCCTGCTGTTGCTGACTCATTTCCTTGTACATCTTACCAGTAGTCTGGTACTCTCTCTGTAAACTCTCCTGTAACCAAATGGTTCCTTATCTTTTTCTAAAGAGAGCACAACCACAACAGGGCTATTCTCCCAGCCTGTTTCTCCAAGCTGAAGGTTTGGGTTGTTTCTGCTGCCCCCTGGGTGCAGCCCACTCTGAAACAGCTCCACAGGGAGGAGGTCCCACTCTTGGCTCTATTCTCCAGGGGCAGGGGCAGGAAACTGACTCTGGGGAAGGAAGAGCAGAGAATGCTCCCAAAGACTCTACCCATCTGAGCACAGAGGACACCTTCTCTGAGCCACTGGGAGTGGTGTGAGCTGCTAGTGATACAAGACAGCTACAGTGCTGCCCTGATCTGAATGCTCCTTGTCAGAGTCCAATACACTCTGGCCAGGCTGTTCTAGATATTCCACATGTGGAGGCTGTAATGTACAATACAGAACTCATTTATTTGAACTTATTTGAAGATACGTGGAATTTCAATTTAAATTTCATTTAAATTATAGTGCAAGTACAAATTATGCTTAGCAGAGTGTAGCAACTGCAACATACAGTTGAATCACATGAACTTCATTACCAGCCTCTATAATACGCCTGCCCACATAACAGTTAGCAACCCCCTCAGTGAGAAGGGGTATGGAAGGAGTATTAACCAGCACAAGCCTATTGCTATCTTCAGCTCATTTGCCTGTCTCCTCAGAGACTTATTCCTTTGTAGGGGTTCATTTGTTCATCAGTCACACTGTTGGGAGAGTCTTCTCCCTCAGGAGTTCTGCCTTTGTAAGTAAAATGATGGTAGAATTGTTGCACAGCAAACTTACGCATTTGATGTTGTGTCCACAGAGGAAGAAAAGTATGCCTTCGTCAACTGGATTAATAAAGCCCTTGAGAAGGACCCTGACTGTAAGCATGTGGTCCCAATGAATCCAGAAACAGATGACCTCTTCCAGGCAGTTGGTGATGGCATAGTGCTTTGGTAAATAATACCTATCTTTCTTACAAATGGGAACTGTGAGTCTGCAGAACCTCACATCTCTGCTTAAATGGAAGCTGCTGATTTTACACTAAGCTCATGAATCTTTGCAGATTCAGGGCCTTAATAATGCTAGTGGTTTTTTACTTCCTTTCTTTTTAAAAATATAAAGCTTCTTTTCAAAATTTTCCCTTGCCTCTGGACCCTTGCAATAAGAGGAAGTCAGTGAAATTTGAGGAGTTACTTGGGTTTATTTTTGTCCAAGGATGTTTAGGGGTTTATACAAACCTGCACGAGACAGTGAGTACTCTCACAGAAAAATTTACTGCACAATAAACTTCTTGCACAACTTCACCCTACGGAATACTTGGCCTCACACCTACAGTACAATCTGCATGTGACCCAAAATAATCACTCAAGTGTTGCATGTGCACCTGTGTGTGTAAGTGTAAAAACAGAGGCTGTCTATATTTGTTTAAAAACTCTCCAGCTCTTTGACTTCTCCTACAGCATAGTGACAAATGTCATATAATATTTTGTGTGCACAGAGCTACTACTGTATTTCTTGTTGTTTTTTCTTTTATTTCCAGTAAGATGATCAACTTTTCAGTGCCAGATACCATTGACGAGAGAACAATCAACAAAAAGAAACTCACGCCCTTCACAATACAGGTACTAAAATGTAAAAAGATGCGTTGCTTTTCCCTTTAGGATGCTTTGATGTAATCACTTAGAGCAAAGGCTGGAGATATCATGGTCCTGCCCAACACAATCAGGCAAAGTTATTTATTGCAAAATGAGATGCTCAGATCCACATCATAAAAACATACAGACTTATATTTCTGTTTCTTTTGAAACAGATGAGCAGACTGACTAAACGCACCGTGTTTGTATTTGCACTTAATCCAATGCATAAAATTTACCAATGCAAAACTTTAGAAACCTTTGTGATAGATGTCATATGAATGCAAGAGCAACTAGGTGATAAGGTGACCAGTTCCAGCTGGAGTAGCTCTCAGAAGGCTGAATCATCCTCCAAGGTCACACAGGCATGGTCGTACACTTGAATTCACAACTGCTATATTGCAGCCTGGTGTCCTCACCAAAGCTTTAACTGTGATCCAGGAAGTACTGTGGTGTGCAACATGCCTGAGATGGGACCATAGCCTTGCCTGTCTTTCACAATCCATGCTTTTTCACCTTGGATACTGAAACCTTTCTTTATTTCCATTACTTGCACATGTATGTGATCTAAAAATTTGACAAAAAATTTGTCTCCCGTTTAAAGTTTTTTTGTGCTTCTCACACAGCAGTATGTAGAGAGTTGTTCTTATATGAACAGCATCTGTGTGTCTGAGTACAGAATATAAATAGATACATGGAATAGATATGAACCTAACCCAGTTTAGCCCTCAGCTACTCTGATTTGATGGAACATTAGCCAGGCTCAAATAAGCTCAGAAGCCATTAAATTGGATTTTTATGCTGTATACCACATTTTTCAGTTCTAATCATTTTGGTCAGCAGCATAGCTTAGTGATGCAGCTCAGATCAATCCCTGTCACACGTAGACATGATTTGATCAATATAGCTTCCACTTAAACTTAACCCCTTTACAGCTGTCTGGTGGAGAAAAGGTAATTAATTTGAAATGCTCCAATTTTTCTAACTTATGGGCATTTACACTGTCTCTTTCTCTGTGTTTTGTATCTAATTAAATCTCTTTGTCATGCCAGCAGTGATGAAATTCATGTGAAAAATTATGAACCTGTGTGATAAAGTATATTTTCCAGGCTTCTTTGCTTGCTTTATTTGCCCTCTGTTTACCACAAGACCTATTTGAAGAGTGCAGACCGGTGGCACAGATTTTCTTATACCCTTTGTTTTAAATGGGAAGGTAGTGGCAAAGGAACTTAATGTTCCTGAAACACCACTTTCCTTCTGCCCCTCACTGTGAATCACAGAATCCCTCTGCTTCCAATGAACACTCCTAAACCACGACTCCATACTCCAAAGTTCAAAAAGAAAATTTCCAGTTCTGACCTTGGCTGAACTGCAAGGCTGAAAACTCAACAGGTATATTCATACTGATTTCTATGACCATGTGCTTTTTGTATACATTGCTGGGTAGCAATGTATTTCTATCTTAGGTGTTAGGGCTTCTGCATAGTGCTTAGGGAGAACTGAGTCTGAAATACCTGCCAGTTGACTGGATTGTAGCTCCCTCATTCCTCCATGTGTGCAAGTCTGAGTGGAGGAGATCTTGCCTCATGCTGGAGCTAAGCCTGCACTTGAATATCGGCTTGCCTGGCTTTGATAACCAGGATTGAGCCCGGGCATTGCTATGAATGCAGATGTATGCTCTAAGCTGCAGTGCCTTGTGACATGGTGTCTTTCACCTTCGCCAAAGAGATCCTTTCCATGTTTGTGTTGGGCCCCAGCACTGACCTGTTATCCCAGGGGAGTCTGCATTCCCCTGCTCCCTGTGGTTAGATGTGTATGTAAATGCATTCACAGTGAAGCTGCTCACAGTTTTGGCTGTGCTTCCTTCCTGTATTCTCAGCTCTCCGATTACTGCATCATTCAGAAGTTCTCTTCTTTTCCTAGGAAAATCTGAACCTGGCCCTGAACTCTGCTTCAGCCATTGGGTGCCACGTTGTTAACATTGGAGCTGAAGACTTAAAAGAAGGGAAACCCTACCTGGTTTTGGGTCTTTTATGGCAAGTCATCAAAATTGGACTCTTTGCTGACATAGAGATTAGCAGAAACGAAGGTACGTATTGGCTCTTGGTTTAAGTGCTCTGCTATTATCACTGAACAGCTTTTAGAATAAGCTCTTTTTAAAAAGAAAATCTTAATTCAATTTTTTATTCAAATCTTTGTCGCCTGTCTTCTTGACTACTCTAATTTCTCTTGTTCTTCACAAGTTCCAGCACTCCAAATTCCAGGGCTGTGGGTAGGCTTTTATGTGCAGAACCAATCTCATGCTCATTGGATCAGGAATGATGGTCTACGTCCAAATATATCGGTGTTCTGGCACTAAATCTGGGACAAGGAAATGCTGCACTGCATTCTGGAAGCTTTGCTCTTTTCTTGCTCTTTATGAAACCATTGCCAAACATCTCCTCTTTCTTTGTGAAATCAGAATTATAGAATCACAGGATATTTCAGGCTAGAAGGGAACTCTGAAGGCTCACCCTGGATGTCCTCTAGTTCAGCCACCCAACTACCCACTTACAGCAGTATAAGTCTTGAGGTTAGATAAGGTTCCGCAGGGCCTTTTCCAGTGCTCTCTTGTGCAGTCTGTTTTCTTACATCTAGTTGGAATTTCCCTTCCTGCACCTTGTGACTGTAACTGAAAACAATACTTGTTCCAGCCTCAGACCTCTTGTCAAGTTAAATAAACACAGTTTTCTCATCCTTTTCCCAATTATAATAAATCCCATCCCAACCATCTTGGTCTCCCTCCACTAAACCGGCTGCAGTTTGTCAATGTCTCTCTTGTACTGGTGAGCCCCAAACCAGACCCAGCACTCCAGATGTGTCTCACCAGTGCCAAAATTCTCTGTGAAATAGCTCCAGCTTCAGGCTGTGGGTGGGTACATGCAGTTATGGAATCACAGAATAGAACCATAGAATCATCTGGTTGAAACAAGACCTTTGATATCATCGAGTCCAACCGTACCTGCCTACTACTAAACCATGGTCCTAAGAAGCTCATCAACCTGTCTTTTAAACACCTCCAGGGATGGTGACTCAACCAGCTCCCTGGGCAGCTGTGCCAATGCCTGTCAACCCTTTCAGTGAAGAAATTTTTCATAATATCCAGTCTAAACCTGGTGCAACTTTCCTCTTGTCCTATCACTTATCACTTGGGAGAAGAGATCAACACTTGCTCTGCCACAACCTCCTTCCAGGGAGTTATGGACAGTGATGAGGTCTCCCCTCAGCCTCCTCTTCTCTAAGCTAAACAACCCCTTTTCCCTCATCCGCTCCTTATAAGACTTGTTCTCCAGCCCTTCACCAGCCTCATCGCCCTTCTCTGGATGTGCTCCAGCACCTCAATGTCCTTCCTGCAGTGAGGGGCTCAGAACTGTACACACAGGACCTCATTTTACTGCTTTATTCACTACGCCTCTGGATAGTACACTCAACCAACACTGACGCTCCTTTCCTCCAGTTACCATGCAGGCGTTACCTTCATTGCATCACTCCTTGCACATTTCTATCCCTTTCGTAGCCAAAGCCACCAGTTTTCAGAGTTCCCTGTTCCCATTCCTTTGTTTGCCGTACTCTGCTTAATAGCTGGTTTTGCCTTTTTGGTATTTTCTCCTTCACTAATCAGACTTCAGTTTGTAAGTGTAGACAAGCAAAGATAATTTTAATTTCTTTTCAAGGGCTCTCTTTCCCTCGTAGCCCTTCTCTGCAGCTGTGCTTGGTGAAATTTCCCGTTCTTGAATATGGGAAACTGTGTTTCCAATGAGCTCTCATGAACTCCTAGTATCAAGACAGTAATATATCCCATCCTCTATGGGAAATACCTGGGATGCACTTATACCATGTTTAGTTTTCCCCCGGTCGTATCACATGATGGCTCAGAGTAACTCAGAAGACATCTAATACATTCAAATGGTTCTCATCCTCTGTTTGTACAAGCTTTTAGCTAATAGCAGTTATTCATATTAATTCCTTAGAGAATGTCTTGAACATGACACTATCAAATTACATTCCATTTTTATTACTGTCATCTACTTCTTTCTATCGGATTTCCTGATCATCCTCTGGATTGACTCTGCCACCTAGTGAATATTATCAACAAACTTTTAGCACATTGCTAGTGTTTTTGCCAAGCTGATAGGTACAAAAACAAGAAAAATATTAAACAAAAATCAACCCATGATCAACTCCTCAAGAATCCTTCTTCCACCCTACTTCTTCCAGTGTTAACACTGTTCTTTTTGTAAAATCCACCATCTACTTTGAAATGTTTCTATTGTCCCCTTCTGGTTCAGTTTAACCCCATAGCACCCTATATCAAATTATCTATGGAACTCCAGATACAGCAGGTCTCTACTGTTTCCTTTATATAGCAAATCTGTATTCTTTCAAGGAATGAAAAAAGATATCAGAAGGAGATCAGAGTAGTGTGACACATTCTCCCTTTTTATCACACTAACAATTAGTTTCCGTGTTATTAGTTGTTCTTTTCAAAACTTGTTGCAAGGCCTTTCATGCTCCAGCGATCAGCTGAACATCCTGCAGCTGCAAGAGTTGATCCTTTCCTCTTGCCTCTTCCTCCTTTTATGAACACAACTATTATGCTAATTTTTCTGTAGAAACAGGGGAGCTTCTCCAACTGACAGATGAGTTGATCCTACTTGCCCATAAGCCTCTGAAGCCATGTGCAAATTCTTCAGAATACCTGTGTGGATCCACCTTCAATGTGAAGCTCACTGAGATTTCTTTCATCTAAACTGCAGAAAGCATGTGTTAATGTTTTCATTCCCATTTGGTCTCTGTGCTCAAAATCATCATCTTGTCATTAAGAACTCAGGCATGGAAGTTGGGTAGTTCTTAGACTATACTGAAATTGTCTTACATTTCAGTATGATCCACTACTAGATCCACAACTAACAGTTTTGTCTTCATTCCACTGGTGAGACCCTTTTTCTGTTTATGATACTCTCTGTCATGCTAACCCAACTTGAATTTTGGAAATGCTCTGGTCTCTCACTTTCAGAACTTAGGGTAGCAAAATATGGAAGAGGGAAAACATTCTCCTCTACAAGTATTCATAACATCATTTTTTTTTCTTTTTTTTCTCTGCTTAGCCTTGATTGCTCTTCTGAGAGAAGGAGAGAGCCTGGAGGATCTGATGAAGTTGTCTCCAGAAGAACTGCTGCTGAGGTGGGCAAACTATCACCTGGAGAATGCAGGATGCAACAAAGTCACTAACTTCAGCTCAGACATTAAGGTATGAGAAACACCTACCAACAGTAGCAAACCAGCAGCTCCACACCCTGTCCTCCAAACAGGGACCATGAGTGAAACACTCCAAGCACCTGAGGCTGCTCTGCCAGACACATGGAGCTGGGTACATAAAATAATTTTAGTGCAGTTTACCTTTCTGCTCAGCAATATTTCTCCTCTTTGTGACTTCCCAGCCATCACTGCCTGCCCCGGTGAACCAGCTGCCTTGCAAAGGAATGGCTGCTGGCTCTTGACAGGGCATACAGAATCTACCACTATATTTTCAGTTCTGTGCCTTCATTCTTCTCCTCCTTCTTAAATGTCCTGAAATGTCTTTTGACCTGGCTTCAGTTTGAAAAAGGCTGGACCTTATCCAGACATATAACTATGTGTAGAGGAAGAGCAGTATAGCACCTGGTTTATGTGCTCCTCTGTCCCAGCCTTTGATATAATCCTGCAAGCACTTACCTGCAAATTTTCATTCGTGAGACTATTCAAAATAATACAGCTAGATGAGGAGGCTCTTGCAAGGCTGGGTCTCTAGTCTGTGCCGCATGTACTTGGGACTTCATGGGCTTGTGGGTACAGACCTTAGGATAGCTTTCTCTGTAGGACTTTAATTCCTCCTAGACAGATTTATTTGAACCTCAGTGGTGCACATTGATGAGTTTCATACACTAAAGCTACAGTGTGAGGCCCAGCCAGCATCCCAGGGTTGCAGAGGGTACATCAGGGAGGGTATCTGAGTTGGCTTCCAGGCAAGCCAAAGGCTGGCTGGCACACCAGCGTCAGCAGCCATGACTCGACCTGCCTCCTCCTAGCATAGCATGGGAAAAGCCCTGCTCCAGAGATACCTGGTGTAGGCTTCACCAGGGACTGAAGCATGAAAAGTCATTTACCATAACTTACTTGACATACAGAAAAAAAAACAGGGAAGGCAACAGGAGTTTTGGAGAGTCACATCTGACAATACAGTTTTTATTGTAACAGCTTTTCAGTTTACTGGGTGGAGATGACTGGAGAATATCAATGGAAAGGGAAGGAAATGCAGTTCTCCCATCTTTCTGTAGGCTGACTGAGAGGACTGTAATGCGATTGATTAAATCCTGTCTGCAACTGAAAGATAAATCACACTGTATTTACAGTTTGAAAATAAGGTACACATTTACCTCTCAGAGGCCAAGATTTCAGCCTTTACAGCTGTTTTCTAATCATGTCTCCCTGCCTCATTTCTGTTATAAGTAACCACTTGCTAGATATGGTGAGTAGTAATACAGATGTGTAAGGTTTAAAATAGTTCAGGTAATCTATATTTTGAAGAGTATTAGTTGGTTTTAGTCAAGTCCCTAGACACTAATATGTAGCTTTATTTTCAGTTCTTTGAGTTATTTCTTAAGTGAGAAAAATATGCTCCACACAAGGAAGCAACACTATGTTTCACAAAAGATTAGAGACAAAACATGTTAAATCTTTGTCTTGTTCCTGCCCTTTTGCCTGAAAATGCTGATACTGTTATAAGTTTTAACTTTCGCCCTTGAAAACTGTGCTTTCTCTTCCATAACTCTTCCAGTGTTTCTTTGAAATCTGCTTTAAACTTCTGCTTTCTCCTTCTGCATTTTCTTTTATTAAATGCTCAGCAGCCTGACTTCTACAGCATTATAAAGGTATGCATTTTCTTACCTCTAATTTAATGTTCAGATTAAATCAATTCTAATATCTCTTTGTTGTTTCTGTCCTTTTTGTAAGTGCAATACAGCATTTTGTCTTGTGTTGAGTGTTCTGCAGCATATATATATTGGCTTAGGGAAGAAGTAGATCTGACAAAGTAGGAAATGCTGAGTGCTTCCTGCTTAATTAATTTAATTATGTAGTCCAGTGGTTAATGCAATAAAAATGAAGCATGCAGGCACATTGTTCAGGGGAGCACTGGCATGCAAAACCTGAGCTTTAGATGTAATTTTTCCTCCCTTTAATTTCACTGTCTGTCACAGGACTCAAGAGCTTATTACCATTTGCTGAACCAAGTTGCCCCCAAGGGAGATGAAGAAGGCATTCCAGCTATTACTATTGACATGTCAGGATTAAGGGTAAGATGAGATAAGTTTAGAGTAAGTAAGTGCTGATATTTTCTCTCTGCTGCTTTCATTGCTGGCCAACACAGAGTTGCACTGGGATGCCAGAACAAGAAAATCCTTTTTAGCATTGCAACATGATCTTGTATTTCACAAATCAAAACTTTCAAAGAATTAAATACTGTATTTTGCCTTTCATTAGATACTATTGCTGAAACTTTAATAAGCATTGGACCACACCGATAAACTTCTAACATAGAAAGAGCATATTTAAATGCATTTATTTGGGAATTTCATCAAACCACCCCCTTTTATATGGAATATAACTATAAAAGCAGTATGGTGAGATGGCTGGATTGTAGGTAAAGCCCATTTCAAAAATGCAGGCTTGCTGTTAGTAGAAATGGCAAAGGAAATAGCTATAAATCTGACAAGGAATTGCTTTAACAGCCCCACACTTAGTGTGGAGACCTTGAGTGGGTCTTGCATATAGTGCCAGGTTGTGGGATGAGGCTGATGGACCCGTTTTCTGCTGGTATAGGAGAAGGATGACGTCCAGCGAGCGGAGTGCATGCTGCAGCAGGCGGAGCGGCTGGGCTGCCGGCAGTTTGTCACAGCCACCGATGTTGTCCGGGGGAACCCGAAGCTAAACTTGGCCTTCATCGCCAACTTGTTCAACAAATACCCTGCCCTGCATAAGCCAGAGAACCAGGACATAGACTGGAGCTCTATTGAAGGTAACAAAATTGCAAATAAAGGATGTTTCTGGGCACCCATGCCACAGTATCCCCATTTCTGAGTTCATGATAGCTTAACTTGAACTTCTGTCCTTCTGTATTCACTGTACTGTTAGTACAGTCAGCCTTGAGAAAGGGAGGCTGCTCTTTACCTCCGTGTAGCTTCTAGTATCCTGGGGGACTGTTCTGTGGATGTCAAAAGACAAAATACTTGTTGGATGTTTGTTGAAATTAGGCATCCCTTTAATTGAGAATGTAATTTAAAAATCAGACCTTGCGTAAACTTGTTGCCTGCTTGCTCCGAGTTGGGGTCAGGACCACTATTGTACAGATCATTTGCTAAGCTTCGTGTCCACCTTTCTCAGCTTCATAGCAAAACTGTTCATGCTATGGCACAGCCTGTTCTTGAATTCTTGAAAGCATTGCAAAGCCAATCTGCCTAAATATAATATATAGGGTATGAAGAAATATTACGTGCTGCACTGTGCTCTCTTATTTCACGTGTCAACTAGTGTCTCCAGTTTATGGTTCAGCAAGCAGTAAATTCTGAGTTATGCTTTCATGACACAACACTGATTTTACTGAAGCGTTGTGTTTTGCAAGTCTGTTGATTGATGTATCTGTTGTTTTAGGTGAGACAAGGGAAGAGAGGACGTTCAGGAACTGGATGAACTCCCTGGGTGTTAATCCACGTGTAAATCACTTATATAGGTAAGAGAGGATATTACACTTCCTATAGATGATAAACACAGCCAACAATTTTTTTACAAAAGCATAAAAAATTTTGGACCCTGTAAAAATATATGTTTCTTTTTTTTGGGGGGGGAAACTAAATTTACCTCTAATAATAGTTTAATTGGGTTCCTTTCTTCTGTTCTTTGGACAATGATAGACCTTTTTAAGTGATTTAACTTTTTTATTGTTTTCAGTGATCTCTCAGATGCCTTGGTTATCTTCCAGCTCTATGAAAAGATCAAAGTGCCAGTAGACTGGAATAGAGTGAACAAACCGCCATATCCTAAACTGGGTGGCAACATGAAGAAGGTACAAAAAACTGGAATAGCTCCAGTGGCAATGCCTTATCCTCAAAGGATGTCTATATCCTTTCAAACAGCAATGTGGGCACTCATGTTACTCTCAGGTTGCAAGTACAGCATATTAAACGATTTTTTGGCTAGTCAGTGAGTCATTTTTCATCCTGAAAAGGAAATATACATTTGGCTCACTAGCTCTGTTGACAAGTAAACCATATTTGTAAAGCAAAAAGTCTTGACACCTTTTGTGTTAATATTTAAAAACTGTTACAATGCATCTTCACCATGAGTCATATGGCACCAGCTTAATTGCAGCTGTCTGGATCACTGCCCTCCACATCAAATGAAGACAGTGATGATAAGCATTCCTGACCAGATGCCTCGGGAACTGATCACAGACTTGCTGCTAAACATGCAACTTTCTCCCAGCTATCTGTATGAGTGGTTCCATCTAGTAAAGCCAGAGTGATTAACTGACCTAAAATATTGACTGGGGCACTAATCCTTTACCTCAGTGCAATGTCATGATGCTAAAGGTACCTATGAGCCATAAAATTGTGTTTTCCAGGATAGTCCGTTTTCCAGGCCCTGATGATGAAGTATAACATTTCCTTCTATGTCAGTGTTCACCATGGTGTTTTTGGGGAAGGAATTGGCTGCTGGTAGTCACACAGCTGTATTATCACAGAGCCCTAAAAATCCTGTTTGCCCAGGAGGATCTGGGCTAAAGAATTTAAAGTAGAAGTGGATGTCTTGCTTTCTTCTTTTTCTATATTTTGGATTCATACTAACTGACTCTGTCATTAACAGCTTGAAAACTGCAACTATGCTGTGGAACTGGGAAAAAATCAAGCCAAATTTTCCCTTGTTGGCATTGCTGGGCAAGACCTCAATGAAGGAAACCGTACACTCACGCTGGCCTTAGTCTGGCAGTTGATGAGAAGGTATGGCAGTCGGACACAAACTTCAGAGAGTATTCTCTGTGCATGTGTGTTTATGAGCTCCATAATCAGGTGTAAAGAGTTCCAGTGGCTAGGAAACGAATACAGATTAAATTCAGTCTATAAAGCAAGGCGTAGGTTTATAATGGAGATAAATAATTAATTATTCTACAGATGTGGTGTGATTACTTGCATCAGTTTGGAATGTCTTTCTATGATGTATGCTGGCATATAAGCAAAATATTCCAGACTTGTGTTTATGCAAGTCAGTCTTAGATGAGCATAACAATTCTCTTTTGGCCTTAAAGCCAGTGTTTATTTTTGTAAGCAGTGTGAGAATGAGTCCTTTATGCCAAGATCCACTAAGAGGAACCTTTCAGGAATTTTCAGTACCAAAAGCTGGAGATGAATTAGACCCATTAGGATAATTATCATAGAATCATAGCACTGTTTAGGTTGGAAAAGACCTATAATTCATATACACTGAGAGTGTGTAGGAAGTAGGAGAATATCAGGTCTAAGTGAACAGTTGGGGGTCATTGAAGTCAAGCTGTGCATGTAGAGCATTGTTCCGAGTTTACAGTAGACTTTGAGCAAATGCAGGTATTCTGATTTCGGTCTTAAGGTACACCCTTAATATCCTTGAAGACATTGGTGGTGGAGAGAAAGTCAATGATGAAATCATTGTCAGCTGGGTCAATGAAACACTGACTGCAGCTGGGAAGGATTCAACCATCTCCAGTTTCAAGGTACAGTTTTTTGTTGAAAGTCCCTACTTAGGAATCTTCTATTCAGTGTGTGTGTTTCTGTGTATTTTATGTACATTGCCTGTATATAGACATATATATACACATATACATGCACACATTATATTATAATATAATGAACTGCATAGTTTGATTATTTTTCATTCTCTTCTAAAGGAATGTTCTGATACAGAGATTTTATTTGAGGGGCTTTATTATGGAAAGGTTAAAGAAACATTATATGAACAAAAAAGGAAACAGCTTGAATGCCAGTTTAACATAGGAAATAGAAGTATGGGGCCAGAAATGATGACTGGAATTAAGCAAGAACTGCCGTGCTGTCAATTATTTAACAACAGCAATTACAAATGATAGTATTAAAGACAAAAATAGCAATATTTTTATAATCTGGTAATACTGTTCAGGGTAGTGCCCTATTTTATAAAGTACCTTATAAACACAGAGACAATCCAATTCCAGAGAGCTTCCAATTTTGCTAATGTATCTGAGACGCTTCTGAAGCTGGGGAACATTCAGTGGGCGTAAAACAGCAGTTTGCACCAGGCAAGGACAAATCCATCAGACTTCATGTAATGAGCCCTGGAGTCACACAGCTGGACCTCCTTGCACCTCCCATCAGTAGACATGTGTCAGTGCCATCTCCCCACAGGAAGCAAACTCACTAGCTCAGCATCTCATCTTTTGATTTAATGATGTCTCACCCACTGGAGGGGGAATAAAAAAAATCCTTGAAAGAGACCTCAGTCTGCCTTAGATGAAAGATCATATTAAGCAGCCCTTTGTGAAGATCTGAATGGTGTTTAACTGAGCTGTCTGTTGCTTTTGAGCCTAGACTCTGGCTTTGTGGGAGAGCTGTCATCCTGTTCTTGTATCTAATTGTATTTTTCATCTATTCAGGATAGTAAAATCAGCACCAGCATGCCAGTCCTGGATCTCATTGATGCCATTCAACCAGGATCAATCAAATATGACCTCTTGAAAACAGAGGACCTGAATGATGAGGAGAAACTAAATAATGCTAAGTACGTTCCTACCAAGTGACGCTTAACACCAGTTACCCTCTCAGGCTGTCTGACTCTGTCTTTGAAAACCACTCTGCTATCATTCTCATCTGGCACAACCTCAACTGAGAAATACCTCCAGAGTTAGAAGCATGAAGGATAGCAGTTAGGCAGTAAAAAAAGACTATCAAAGGAAACGAAGTGTGTAATGCTATAATTCCTGCTTTATAATTCCCTTAAAGGGATCAAAATCACTTGGCTTCACAAGCTCCTATTTTCTCTTATTAGATATAAAATTCTTTCAGAGATCAGGGAACAATGCCAAGAATAGTAAGTCACAGGAACCAGTGATTAGAGGTCATGATACCTCTTTCGTCACATACAGGTGTAACAAGGGCATATTCAAGACAGAAAGAGGAGAAGAGGGTTCACGCTGTAAAACTGTTTTTATGGATATGGATGTGGATATTGATTTTTTTTGCTAAGTGCAAAGTATTTCCCATCAGAGAGCAAATCCCGGGGACATTTCCCTTTCCTCTCAGAGCTATACATGTCACCTCCTGGTCTGATCAACAGTTTAGCTTCTCCTTTGCTATGTGGCATCTATGAAAGACAAAAGGATGACTATAAAGCAATCAGAGCTGCCATAATTTTTGTAAAGATTTTTCTCACTGCTCTTTTCCCCTTCCATTTTCTACCATCTGTTCTTTTCTTGTAATCCTACATGTGATTCTCTCCGTACTTCTTCATCCCGTGCTGATGTTTTCCTCCTTTGCTCTCCCTTTCTTTCCCCACCCTACACATTTCTCTGCATTTGGGGAGGAATTTCACAAATGTATGTGCTCTGCAGTGGGAAGAACCTGGGATTTTCTAGCATTTTTCATTAAAAAATAGAGAGAAGAGACATACCCATTGGAGAACACAGTCAGTAGCTGTGCAACAGTGTAGTCTGAACAGGGAGATGGGAAGATCAGGTTGCAAATTCTGAGTATGACTCAAGCAGGAGAGAAATCCTTTAATGTAGATTTTCCAACAATATCGACCTCCACAAATGTCAGCCTCCTGCTTTCCACCTCCATGAATTTATTCACATGCGAATACTGAGGTTGGGGGTGAGCAAGACAAGAATGGCTGCTTGTTAGGATAATCTTTCAGGGGATGGAAGACTAAATGTTTCGTACCAGACTTTGACCTGCAGTCTCCCGTGCTGTAGATAATCTGTGCTCTAAGCACCAAGGAATACACACTTTATTAGAAATCAGTTCTTTATGAACCTGTCTCTTACCTTCCTATAGAAAATTTTAATTTTGAGGAATTAGTGAAAGTTCCCAACCCATTGCGGTACTGACGATCTAAAAAACTCCTTAACACAGGTAAAATTAATGCTGATGCACTAATTTATTTATTTTATTTTTTTTTTTCACCCCTGCAATGCAGATATGCCATCTCCATGGCGAGAAAAATTGGAGCAAGAGTCTATGCCCTTCCAGAAGACCTGGTTGAAGTAAAACCCAAAATGGTCATGACGGTGTTTGCTTGCCTAATGGGAAAAGGCATGAAGAAAGTTTAAAGCACAAAAGACTTGTACCGATGTCTAGTATTCACCCTTTTGATTCCCTCAAACAGGACGCTCTTCTCTGTACTAAGGAAATATGCAAGGTGCTCATGCTTCTAAGGCACAAATGTTATACATGGTTCTAAATCATACAAAAGTTATGTATCCACGTGTATCCAGGAAATGTTTTGTTTTGAACAGTAATATATGCTTGATTTCTTTGCCTTATTCTCCACTTAGCTATATATAGCCATTTCATACTCCTGAATAAGTTTTCAATAACAAGGCCTATACATATCCTTTTATTAATGGATAGCGAGGTTACTTGTCAGAGGTCACCCGGAGATCTTTCTCTTGGGAGGAACAGACAGCTTTTAGGGTTATGAAATGTCATATACTGCTTATGCCAGCAAACGTCTTCATGTTTCTGGTAGCATTTCTGCCATACTTTCCTTCAGTTTGCACCTCGGATAACAAAAGGTATTTTCCCAAGCCAATGCAAGTATTAATGACTATATTTTTGGAACGGTAGGGTCCTCTTAGGAAATTCCTGTGGAGTGAGAGAAGTGTCTGGAGTCTGCTATGTGTTGGTGGTATATGAACTGAGCAGTACTTTTCCCTGCAAGTTATGCCTCTGTCATCGGTGTCACTACTCACAGAGTACATTACTGTACATCACTGGAAAAAGATACCATAACCTAGTCCTCCAAGAACAACCAAACTCTGGAACATTTGCAAGAAAAGCTCTCTAAAAGATAATTCATATTTTATGTCATAATTCACTTAAAACATAAGCAGATTGCAAAGCATGATAGAAATTAAAACCATGTTAAAGAAACTAAGGGGATAAGTACTTGGTTAGTAACCAATAAGATAAGAAGTGAACCAAAGTGATGAAGAATGATATATTTATATAGTGAATAAAAATTAAACTCTGTTAACTTTACAGACTTGCACTCAAAGGGCTGTGGCCCTGACTCAGGAGAGCATTTAGATGTGTGATTGCATATGAAAAACATACTAAAATGCTTCCCTGAACCCAGGCTGGGATCCTAAATCAGCGTAGCTTTGTGGCTATTTGTCAGTTTGCCTCAGTGGAGGACCTAGCCCTGTCTGCAGATAGTCAGTGGGATATATTTGCACTGAATCTCTTCCTTGGCATGAGTCATTTACTGTTCTGGCCCTTACGTGGATTTTACTGCGGTGAAATGCAGAAGGAGGGAATTTTGCCTTAAAGCAATCCCGTTGACACAATCTCAGTTCTTTCCTTCTCCCTTCTCTCCAGCCCCTTCAGAATTGCCTTAATAAAGAACCAATATTCAAAGATGTGAGATGTCTCTCCAAATAAAATGTTCTATAAAGCCAGATGTGCAAATGGGGAATTGTGTATCATATAGCTGAAATAGGGACAGATTTAACAAAAAAAGTCACCATGGGCTCACTAAGGATATGCCTTCCATATTGTTATTGAAACTGCAGTTTGCAGAAAGCAGGAAGAGCTATTTCCTAGGTAATTTCTGTATATGTCACTCTGAGACACTGCCAAAGAGGGGACACTGTGCTGGCTGCAACCACATCCTGATGAGGTACAATTTTCCCCATTCAGCACAATACCCATCATTCTCTTCTTTTGCTCATATACCCATGAACTTTGCTTTATTATGTATTCTTCAATGTAAATGTACTACTAGGTTTCTGTACCCAGAATGGATACAGAATGAGGTCAGATACTGCTCTCGATGAGATCTGAGTGCCCTGTTCCTCTCATGAACGTATGTATTTAATTCAGGGTGGGAAAGGAACAGCATCCCAAGACCGTCTTTTTTTGGTCACAACACTTCCAAGTACTGGCAGGGGAGGAGAATATCTCAGGTGTTTTATGAAGGAGACATCACCCCAACATATTGCTCAGCAAGGAGAAGTTACCAGAGTATGGACCCTACACTACTTCTCCTCTTTCAAAGTATAGGACCCACTGCTGCTATACAAGAGGGATGGGACTGAAAAGGCAATGCTCTTTCCCTTGTGTTGTTTGACTTGGGAGTCCAACAGAGGTAAACCAGAAAGACAAAAACTGCAGGTAGAAACTGTGACCATCAGCATGTCCCTTGGGTGGGACTGACCACGTAGTTTGTGTGAGTTGCCTGCATTCTTGTACTTTCACAAAGTGCGGAGGCCATTTTTGGTTGGATGGACAGTGCAGATCTGAAAGGGCCTGGTAATCCTGCCTGAATACAGCCCTGCTCCCAGCTCCCTGTCTTGGGGAGATGCTCTCACCCTAGACCCAAGGACAGATGTGAGGGTTAAAATAGACAATGGATAGGAGATAGCAGCAGCACAAGGTTGCAAGGAGGGTCATTTCCCTTGGTCCCAAATACATCCTGGCACTTGCTATCCCCAGAGAGAAGGGGTTTTCAGAAAAAGCATTTCTCATTCACCAGCCCTTAGCAACTCAGTGTTTTTGCACAGGGGTAGGATTTTGAGAAAAGCCTGCTGAGGCAGGCAGGGAGAGGAAGCTTTCACACACCATGCATTTTCAATAGGCAAGATGTAGGACTTCAGGGTCCCTGGAGATTGAAATCTGCCTCTAGCTCAGGTTCTGGAGAGGGGCAAGGTGATGTACAACGTTATTCAAAGCATGTTTTGTGAAGGGAGCTACTTTTTCTCCTCCTCAACATCCCAGCACTCGAGCCAGGCACTCTGCTGCTAGCTCCTTGCTCCCAGGCTGCATTTTGAGGCACTACCTCTGAGCCCCAGCCTGCAGTTCTGCACCAGTGCTGAGCCCAGGCACCATTGTAGCAGGGAGAGCTAACCACGAGATGGCAGTCACTCTATCTGGAGTTTTAGAGACCAGCATATGTGATCCCTGAAAATGCTTTCTTCTGGGAAATGGATAAAAAAAAAGATATTTAACCCTCGGCAAAATGCTCACACCTGCCAGTGTGCAAAAAGCAGTAAGTGTTGTTGGCAGGGGTACTATAGTGAATGCCTTACCAGGTCTTGATCCCTATCGCCATAACCTCCCATCAAAAATACAGCTGTCATGGACCCAAAAGTGTGTGAATAGCCCTGTGCTCACACAGGCGTATAAACATTTTAAGTTTTCAAGGTACCTCTGTTGAACTGGATTTCCTTGGGCTTTTGATGGATTTGGGGGTTTGCTTTCATGAGCTGGTAACAGTAGCCTGTAATAAAGCTTCCAGCAGCTGCTGGGGGGTTAAACCCATGACAAATACTAAAAAAAGAAGAAAACAAGCAAAACCAAGATCTGGAATTTTTTGCTGTTGCTTTTCTCCAACTTTCTCCATCACTCTTACAGAAAGCAGCTGTCTTTGGGATTCACTCCCAAATCAAGCTGGCTTTGTAAGCACTTCCATTATTGATTTTCATTGCATAATTAATCATAATTTTCAAGGCTTCAAAAAGGCTTAGACATTCATATGAATAAAAATAAAGCATCAGCAGTTAGACTAACTAGGGCAAAAAAAAACTATGAGGGCAATCAATCCACATGCTTCAGGGCACAGTCTGATCACCAGGTAGACTCAGAAGGAAATATCCCCCCATAGTGCAATAGAGAATAATTAGGTGCATGATATGGATTTTACACCTTCTTGTAAATCATCTATCCTGGCTAGAAATCATCTATGCTGGCCTCAGAAAGGGGACAGCAAGCAGCATGGTTGGCTGCTGCCCTCTTGTACAGATAGAGTCAAGTTTCTGCTTCCTCCAGAGATGAAACTGAACCAAAACCCCAACCTGATATCACTCCTCCTTCTGTATGCAAGTTACTTCTGCTATGAGCCTGATCATTAACTTCAGATTTTGGTGTTCATAGCTGTCTAGCCATGCAACAGCTCCTGCTTGGGGAAAAAAAGGACCCTGGCTCTGGCAGATGGATGTGAAAAACACAAGTAGCCCTGGTCCGACAGCAAGTACTTAGCTACTGCTGCTTTCAGCTTCATGAAGAAATGGATCCTGTTGCTTCCAATACTGCAAATCCATGAGCAGAGTTTCTACTGAGAATCTTCAGCTCCCCATCTTCTGCTGCTTCTGGCACCCTTCTCAACTGTCTGTCGAACGAACTTGTCAAGAATTTGGTGGCATTTTCTTCCAAGTCACTCAGCCTGTGTGCCACTTTAAGCCCAGTACTTTTCAGGCAAGTGGACAATGGGAGCAGCGGAGAGTAGCATCATTGAATGCCTGAGCCTATTTGCCTACTGTGTGGTAAGCAGCATCTGAGATAAAATTTATAAATAAACCTAAGAAGCTGTTCATTAACCAAGTCAGTAAATAGGGGACCTCTGTGTACTGGTAAGGTTCTCATTTTGTTCATATTTTTTACATATATCAGTGTTGGAGACAGTTCTGCCACCAGGAAGACTGTATTGATCTCCTGATGGCTTGTTTGCTGCTCGGGAAGTAACACACAGTTCTGAAGTAAAATTACTATTTTTAAAGCATTGTTTTTCATCACACCTTATTTACTTCTTGTGCCCTGATCACTTTTTAAAGGCAACAATGTCTTGCAGAAAACCTAATTTGCTCCCAGGGTGCAAGCTACTGTTGCTATTATAGAAAGCTACTATTGCTATTATAGATCCCTGATAAATTGTCCAAGGGTGAGAAAGGCCAGAAATCCCATAAGCCATTGTATATCTGAAATTTGAGAAAAGGGCAGAAAGCTACATAACCAGTCATACATATAAGCACTGAACTCCTTCAGAGCAGGCACTCATTTTGTGCACGTTTTCAGGATCTAACAGAACAAAGCAATGAATAACTGTAAACACTCAAAGCATGGAGAGAAATCCCACACATCTGCCCAAGAAATATTCTAGCAGGTGACTGACATGCACAATGCTGCTTTGATTCAGGCAGGCAAGAAAGCAATGGCCCATTGCCAGGCACCTCTGACAGCCTGAATTTGTGGCTCTTCATTGCAATTAAGCCAACGGGACACCTCAGAACACTTCTTGGTTTGCTACTGAGGTAGCAAGGTGTCTCTTGACCAGACCTTTAGTAAGATGTCCTTCCCTTGATTTTGCAGACTTGGAACAGAATACCCTGCATGTCTGAGAGGTGGTGGGTAAGCTTTAGGTGCATCAGTCTCTCCATGCCTTCTCCTCAACACCTGTGTCTGCTTGGGTGCTACTGAAACAGTCCTGTGATAAATAATTTGGCAGTGAAAGGCTCAAAAAACACATCAGTGAAAAGTAATAGAGATCTCTGAGGAGAAATTAAGGCCCTCCCCACCAGCCCCACCTCCACTGCCTGCTGCACTGTCAAATTACATTTCACGTGAGGGAAATGTGGGCTGCAATACCCCAGAATATTTCAGTCACAATCCTTCTCAGACCAACACGGGGCAATGCTGCCCACATGGTGACCAGACCTTGAGAATGGCCAAATGCCTCTAGAAACTTCCCAAATTCACTGCTGGAGCCAAATTCTAGGAATATAAGTTCTGCTAATTGTAGAGGTTGTGAGCTGTGCTAATGGGACCTGTACCGTCAGAAATATCCTTGGCTTGCCAAGTTTTATAACATGTGGGAACAAGCTACACATAAAGGTTTAGCCTTTGCCGACCTAGTGGCATCCATTCAGGAGCAGCCAGAGGCTTCGAACTTTAAGTAGAGAAACACATTCTCATAAGGTCATTTCACTCCACACTTCTCATACAAGTTCTGGGCCCGGGGATACCCAGCACCGTGACAGAAATCCCTCTCTCGCTTACACTGATCTCCTAAAAGTTTGGAAATGACACCTCAAACAGGAATCATGGGGCTCTCAAACCATGGCTCTTGAATGCAGAAGCTTTCAGCACAGATGCCCTCAGCTGCCAGAGCAGTCTGTGCTGGAGTAGCCATACAACAGTGTCACTGCTTTGCTGGGGATCTGCATGCAACACTGGGAGTGCACTGTAAGAAAGCTCACCTCTCCTCTTCCCCATCCCTGTATGGGTAGAAGAAAAGTAATGTGCCTACTTGGATGTATCTGTACAAGAGCTGTTCTGCTGGGATAGTGATGAGTCTCTCTGCAACGTGGATCTGCTTGTCTGATGGTCAGTATGGGCTGAGAGTGAGATGTGTCTCTGCAAGGCTGGGAGCACGCCAGCGAAAAGGGGTAAACCAAAGGGGGCAAGAGGTTTGCTCCATGGAGCTTCTTTCCACCAGCATCCTCAAACAGGTCCCAGCGTATTCCAAAAGCCCAAAGGGTCCACTCTTCTAACCTCTGCTAGATGCTGTGCAGGATGTAAGCAAGAGCAAGCAGTGAAGAGCACCAAATACTGTTGATGCATTCAGAGACAGGCAGAACACATCAGCTCTCCAGGAACAATTGCATAGACGGGGACAATTGTGCATCCATTCACTTGCACGTTAGCCAACATGTGCTCTCTCTATGTGGTACTTGGAGCACTTTTCTTGAGTGCTGAAAAGCTCTGCGTGAAGTTCTCCTATGGCTCCCTTTGATATCCTTTGGTTAACAAAGATAAACTTGCTTTGCAAGTGCTCCTTGTTAAGATACTGGCAAATAAATCAATACCTACTGGCAATAAAAAAACATGAGGCACTTGGACAGCATGTTGTTTGGTCAGGAGTTGATAGCAGACCCTCAGGAAACAGAGCTCATGAGGAAAGTGTTAACCAGTACAGACACCTCCTCACCTCCCCAAAACAGCACATACACTACCACATCTTTCTCTCTGCTGACGCTGGAAAGCTGAACAGCAAGGACAGAAGAACAAAAAGTGGATGAAGTAGGCTGGCATAACTGAAGACTGAAAACTGCAAAGTGAGCATGTATTTTCAGCCTCTGCTCATACCCATCAGTCACGATTGAAATCTACTACCTGTACAGCACTCGCCTGGGGATGAGAAGTCC
Source organism: Tapera naevia (assembly GCA_033556795.1). Taxonomy (NCBI): domain Eukaryota; kingdom Metazoa; phylum Chordata; class Aves; order Cuculiformes; family Neomorphidae; genus Tapera; species Tapera naevia. Next base: position 30,715,805 of record JAUMJJ010000067.1, on the reverse strand, counting down.
GCTTCATCTCAGGTTAAGCCATCTTTTTTTAGCACAGGAAACAATTGATTTTTAAATTTGGGAATGACATGAGGAAGAAATGCCAGAACCACGGAAATGCAGATACGGTCCAGATTTTCCCCTCCTTGTGGTTTCATGGGCTGCAAAATTGTTTCCAGAATGAAATGACAGAGGTTGGTGACATTGGCCATATATGTAAATGATCACAGTGTCCTACGGAGATTAATTGGTTCATGAATAAAGATGAGGGGCTGAGGTGTGCAGGGAGAAATCATTTATCAATTATATGCCTTGGAAAACTGAAAGATGATGCAGCCTTAACGGCTGAATGGGTTTGAAAGAGAGACTTGTAAATTGAGTTCTAATTCTGTTCTACTGCATTCATAATAAAAAGCTGTTAAACTAATTGCATCCTTGTGTGGTTCGTGAGCAATGGCACTCAGCTGCATTGCACAGCAAATAACAGATCGGAGTTAATTAGACCTCAGTTGTCCTTTGCCTCATGCAGGAAGGATGCTAACAGTTTACCTTTGGCCTCGTCAGTAGTGATAGTGCACCAAAATAAAAGGGCAAGAGCTTGCAAATATTTTTCAGGAGATTAATTTTGCATTTGGATCTGAATTTATGAAGGACAGCACAGATACACCTGGCTTTTGTGTTCTGCTCCAATTACATGGACCCATTGGTATGATTAGCTGTCCCTGGATGGACTCATTGCTTATTAACTGGAAACAAGAAGATTCTGGAAGATTGAAATAATAGCAGAATATGCTAATCCCAAATAGGGTAAAGGATCTGAGGGATGTGGCTGCTGATAACAGTCAACGTCTCCTGCTCCTGCCTGTTCTGTGTGTTTGTAAACAGGTTTACTGTTACCAACAGACATATCAGCCTATCATGGGCTCTGGCACATGCCGAAATTATCTGCTCTAAAAATTAGGACCCGATCATCAACTTTTTAAACAAAGCCCACACATGTCCCAGAGCTGCTCTAAAGGTTAAGAGAAACCAAAATAGATCTAACTGTTCCCTCACCACTGCAAGGCTTCTGGTCACATCTGCTTCTTCAATACTTGGCAGCCACCAGTTCAGCATAGCCCATAGTCTACTCTGGGTAGAAGTAATAATTAATCCAGGTGTAGCGAAACCTTTGAACTCAGCCAGAATTTTTAACCAAGCAGCTCTTCATCAGGAACCTTTGATTAATCAGAAACAAAAAGAGTTGCTGGGAAAGATAAGTTTTGAAGAATTTCTGAATTAGATAAAAAACATTTGTTCAAGAAAGGAAGCTTTCAAAGTGTGGCAATCGCCCCTTATAGCAATTCCTAAATTCCATCTTACTTCCTCTGGATCTTAAAGAAAATGCATAGAAATGTGAGCTGATATTCAATAAAATTAAGAAAAACTTTTAAATTGAGTAAAAATCAAACAACAGTTGAAATATCAAAATGAAATCTTTTGATTAACTCAATTGCTTTTACAGTTGCTCTTCACAGTGCTTTTTAAGACTGCATTTTTCCAATCACATCTTATCTGGGAAATAATTCCAGGTTCTCAGAAATTCTTGATGGTTAATAAACAATTAACTATTGTGGGTAGAGAAATCATATCTTAATTTATTACTTTGATTGCCCCAAACAAATTGCTTTTGACCATAACAAGCACCTGAAGTGTCCAAGCTGAGGGAGGGAGATAGAGATTCACTGGAACAAATGCAGCCTCCTGCCTCCAAGTGAGTCACTGCAGCTCTGGTGGCCATTTATAGGACCGGGTGTTTCATTCTCCTCTGAGATGTCTACAGGAGGTCCCAGATGAACTGCTCCTGAAAAGCACCCACTGCTCTGCAGTGCCTGTACAAGCGGTGAGATGGCTCGCTCAGGTATACCGGTCTGCACGGTGAAGGGCTAACATTAGAGGAGCTGACTGTCTCTTCCTAAGCAGATGAGATGAGCAAATAGTGTGAATGTCAACATAAGTCAAAGGACAAATTATAAACACTAACAGCTGGATGGAAGCAGGGAAGTTGATGCTTGAGTCTGGTGTCTAAATACATTCCCATCCCTTTCTATTACATCAGTAGTGGGGCTTTTTTGCTGGTGTCCTGCCTGGGCACAGCTAGAGCACTCCTCAGCAGCACACAGGGCTTTGGGGGTAATCAATGTATAGCTGGTTGCTCATTAGAGCAAAGGGAAGAAATACAGTATAAATAGATCATATCAGTAAAGGAAATATGACCTGCTCCGAGCCTGAACTGTAACAAAAATTGTCTTTGTGTCAGATGTGTGCCACACAGCACAGCAGCTTTCCAATATCACGTGAACCACCTTTTTGCAACCCATAGGAAAAGCAAACAACATACAAAAATCTCTGACACCTTTGTCCAAAACTTTCTTCTCAGGTAAGTATCAGGAAGTGTTCCCTTTTCCCACTTAATTTACACTTTAAAACATAAAGAAATTTGATCCCTTTCTTTCTTTTATTACCAGCAATCCCACTTCATGGGCTTTTCAACCTCCTTTGTTACACCTATCTCAGTTGACCCAATTTTTCTTTAAATTCATATCTGTGCATCAAACCTTTCCAGATGAAAGCGTGCCTGAATGACCAAAGTTTCATCTCCTGTAATTTTTCCTCTACTGGCAGCTTCCTTTTTCTTATGTGAGGGAAGAATATTTGAACCATTGGTTTAAAAATCAACTTCTGCGGCAGAGCACTGCACACTGCCTTTGCCAGGAATGGCCTCTGTACCTTCCTAGAACTTCCTATTTATTTGAACAACATCTAGAAAAGATAAAATAGGCACTACAAAATCTAGGTAAGGTGTCACTGATTTAGCCTCCCATGAGCTTTTTTTTTTCCTTTCCCTTTGGTGTGCTGAACTCCAGTTTGGGGATTTTCAGTGCTGGTGTATTTTCACAGAGACATTAACCTCAGGAAGGGATTAGCTCACTGAGGAGTGTGATTCCTCTTTGCTGACTTTAGCCATCTAAAGCTTAGCTGTTTGGTTTCTCAGAGCAGGTCTGCTCTCCTAAATGAAAGAGAGCCAGGACTGAATTTGATCTTCAAAGCCCCACTGCCTGCCTAATTGAAGCATTGGTTCTGATCTAGACCACTCCAGAACCTTTTCAGAGGAAGTTAGTGGATGTAACCTAGTCCGCATTATCTAACCTTAGCCCCAGGACTTGGTCCCCAGCGTTTTTCACAGTGTTGTATGTCCAGAATCCTAAGCTGCACCTAAAATGTCAAACAATCTAGTTCCTTCATTCACTCCCAGGTCTTGGCTCCCTGGTGTTCCCATCGTGGGTCCTTGGTTCTCTTCTGGAATGAATGCCTTCTGAAACAAAAACACATTGGGTTTCCGGGGTCTACTCAGCTGAAAAACCTTTTATATCAGACAGTATGGATGAAACTGCCCCAGGTCTGATTCCCTCATTCTGCACCTATACAAGATGCCCAGCCAAGGGCTAACATTAGGGTGGGGCTGATGCTAGAGAAGTAAATGAGAAGTTCTCCTCTGCAGGCCACAGGCTGCTATAGGGGCATTCTATAACCAATGCTAAGCCTTGAACTGTTATGTTGGTGTGTGGAAGATGAGAACTTGGACAATGTAATAAGTTTGTCGTGACCTAGCAAAGTTGGATTTACTGTTTAAGCACAGAATATTTATGGAGATCATCTATTCTGGACACGTCAAATAAATAAATTCAGCTTTTCTGGACAACCATGGATAGAAATATAGGAGGTAAATCTTGGGGCATGCAACAAAATAATAATAAGATAGAGTCACTGGTACCTTTTCTCGAAAAGCTAACCCAGTATGACATACAGAAACTACATGGATGCCAGAATGCTACAGAAAAGAAAACAAGGAACAACACAAACAACTGAAATCCTTGGATGGTTTGGGTGTTAACCAAAGAGGTAGAGGTCAGACGGAGACCTAGTCAATGTGCTCCTTCCCGAACCAGAGGAACAGCTCTCAGCAGCAAGAAAGCATCTTGTCCAACTTGTTCCTTGTTTTCTCTTCTAGTAAATGCCAGCAAAAACAGCTTTCCTGCTCAGAATTTTTCCATTCAGACTTAATAAGCTCACCTCCACACTTCTAACATAGCTTCACTCTTTGTTGTGATGCACTCACTGAGTATGAGTGATGAATGCAGAGCTTGTTGCTGGTCCTCTGTAAATATTAGAGGAACACAAAAGTTTTGTGCTTGGTGCTCTTTCTTATGTCTGTGGTTTGTAGCCACCATGAAATGACCCAGAGGTTGAGACGATGAAGTGACTTGTCAATATGAAAGTGTCCAAAATATACCTTATCCCTTTGGGGATGAGGGACATCAATATGAGCAGGACCTCTCCAGGGAGCTACATTATATTGACGTAACCGCCAGGAGCTTAGGGATGAGGTGAGAGACAATATTAAATTTTAACCACTCTTTAAATAATATTTAAAAATCAATATTTTGAGTCCTGAACCCTCGGCTTTCCAATTGCATTTGGTTTCATTTTGGATGCCATGAAGATGAAGTTTTACCTCCTCTTTTTTACCCTATTTATCTGGATTCAAGAGAAGCACATCTTTGCTCTCCCAAGGTAAATACCTGCTAGTGCTACTGGGTTTTGAGCATGTGATGAGTAGGTAAGGGAAAGCATTGATGCAAAATAACTCCAAGTTGCATAAGAAAACATTTGGCAAATGCTGACATTTATTTATTGCTCTTGTAATTGGATATGTGGTTCGATTTAATGTATAGATGGTGGAGGAAATGAAATTATTCTAAGTCTTCTTTGCATCCATAAATCCTATGTTTTTAATCATATTAAAACTATTCTTTTCAGTCTAAGTGCAAATCAATTCTGTTCATTCAGTGCTTGTGAATGCCAATAAAGGGCATTCCGAAACTTAATGGGAAAAAATAATTTGCTTCATTTGCCTTAAAACAAGACCTTAAATGAATTACTTCTTGAGGTAGAAAGAGAAACCATTTCAGAAAGTGCTAACAATCTGTTTTCTTTCTAAAGCAGCTTTTATGATTGTTTTTGCAGTCATAAATCATTTTTGAATAACCATTTGGTATTTGTACAATGTTTCAGAAGGAGCTTTATTGTTACCTATCGATAAACTTCAGAAATGCCCTGAAACCAAATGATTTCTTAATACATGAGAACATATGTCAAAGATGAAGACGGACAAAGTGCTTTTAGTTTCTACATGTACAGCTGGTTCAAAAACCTGAAATGTTTTAATATGTAGAACTAAATGATAAGGCCCTCATGGTGATATTAAGCAAATTGAACAACCTACAGAAGCCACGATTAAATGTAGCCTGCTCCCAGGTCTGAAACACCTACACAAATAAAAGTGAATTAGGTTCCCCACTACAAACAAGTAGCAGACCTGTGACAGGTGACAGGTGAACAACCCTTGAGTTCACACCTTAAAAAGAGGATTATTCATCTCCATTTGTGTTGCAATCATATTTTGTTGTGGGTTGCTACAGAGATGTGAGGGTTAAAGTAGGGGGACAGGTAAACAAGTATTTAGGTGAATTCAGTGGAGTAATATTGCTCTGTGGTACTTGAAGGTTCATTTATTTCATCTTCGAATAAAACACTAAATATCTGACCCTTACAGAACAATTTGACATTTCCCACTGGAAAGCATAAGCCTAAATCTCTCTGCCTCAGTTATGAAAATACCTAAATTAATGAGATTTTAAAGGGCATATATTGTATCTGACTTTTTACTTTTATTTGAGTGCTAGTGTTGGAGGATTTAACAATCACATATTAAAACTTCCCTTTGCAAGGTTATGATGTGATTACTGCATCCGAACCTCTAGAAAATATTCTGAACATTGTGAGATGTGTGTGCTTACAACACTGGAAAGACACCTAGCTCACTTGTAGGGAAAGGGCAAGCCTGGGAGCTGTTGGAGAGCCAACAAGGCAGGAAAAAGAGAGACCAGGCAGGCAAACAGATTACACAGTCCAAGAGGACAGGAAAACATGCTGGCAGCACTGTTCTAGTGACAGCATCTGCTGAGAGCCAGGTTAAGATGTTCAGCTGAAGACAACTAGGGAGGCCTCTCTTCTGGAGATGTTAGTCAGAAAGAACATACAAGGTTTAAATGAAGCCAGGCTATGAGAAGCAGGGCATGAGTACAAAAAGTGAAAGAAAACAGGTGTTTTCAAGGTGAACATGTTCAGCTGTACTGGGGCAGCAGGCAGGGCAAGGAAGCAGAGGATGAAGGGCTGGTCATGAGATTGTTACAGGAAGCAAAAATTAGAGCTTTTTCTAACAGGAGTGAGGTTGAAGACAGATGAAAGGGGGTATAATGCCAAGTTGAAGCAGAGGAATTGAGAACCTCAGCAACTACAATTTCAGCTGTTAAACATAACTACAAATGAAAGGGTATAACTTGGATCAACTTTTTCAGTGTATTCGGGTCCTACCAATGAGATCCATAAATTCACTGCTAGCTATCACCTGTCCAGTACTTACCACACTCAGTTGAAATATTTATGCAACAAAAGGTAGCCTACAAGTACATGCCAACCCTTTCACTATGACACTCTTAGGCTGTGGGACTCATAGGGTGAGAAAATACAACCTCAGACATGAGAAGACAAACTCACTTTTAAAGTAGCCCCAAACCAAAGCTTTGGAATGCACTTGCCAAAATAAGCAGGCAAACTGCCAAACCTGCCTATCCTTGATGGTTTTTTTGATGCTCTGTCAAATAATGGTAGTGGCAAAAATAGGGGGCATATCGTTGGTTCTGCATGAGACACAACAGTGGTCACTTGCAGCCTGGCTAAAAGAAGATCTGATTTCAGATGCTGCCAGGTCTCTGCTTGAAATCTGTCACAACACCACCACAACAAATTGTGACAATCATATTATGCAGCTTGAAAACACTAGTTTTGAGCCCCCTGCCTGTTTTTTTCAGGACTGTCTGTGCAGACAGGGCTGGCAGGGACTTCCAGAGTCCCTGGTTTATGCACTGCCACCAACTGCACTTGATTAGAGCACCAAGAAACACCTCAACCCAGAAAATGGAACAGGTGTCTGTCATTCCCCTGAGTCTCTTCTTCCTATATACGTCAATTATTTTAATTACCCATTCAATGCAATTTTGAGCTACCCGTCTTGCAAGACACTGACGGTCAAGGGTGGATTACAATGCAAAATAGTATTTTTTTCTTCAGTTTCATTTCTGTCACCAATGGTGGGGTCAGGCATGGAGTAGCTGGGAAGCATCATCTCATGTACAGCATGTCTGGACTGTAGATTTCATGTAGAAGTTAAACATAAGTTAGTGGCAAAGACTAAGAGGGCGACGATACAGACCAACTGAAAGCATATGTGGCAGAGGGACAGAAATGAGGAGATTAGAAAAACAAGACTGGAGTAGGAATGGTGAAGGTAGTAGCACATACACATCTATAAAATATCACGTTCAGCTTTTGCAGGAGGCTGGAAGGGCTCATGTCTCTGCTGAACAGGGGAGAACAGGAGAGCTGTTTTCCTGTTACAAGCTATTTTTCCACTGGTGCTGCTGCATGTTGGATTAGGTGGGACTGGCAGCTGTCATGTTGCTGCCCGCTCCCAGGAGCAATTTCAGAGTCCAGCAGTAGATACCAGCTATGAAAGCCCTGCACCACCTCTTTCATGGGTTTTACTGATTGGCAGAAGTAGAGGCTGGAACAGGGCTCAGCATCTTTGCTACTGAATCTTCTTTGAGTTCATGGCAGCCAAGCCAAGGAAGATGAGAAAAGCCCACTTCTCTACTTATATGTGACCTAGAGTAGTTCCAAGTACCTATGCTTTACTTTAATAACTTTGTTTCTCAGGGATGAAATTTTGTGGGCTGTCCCAGAAACAGATGAACAGGTTGAAGCCCTTCAGGATTTACTGAACACCACTGAGGTAAACAGTTCCCTCCGTTTCTCTGATCTCTGGGCCAAATTCTTCCCTCAAGTGCACTAATAGAAAGTTTTAGCCCACTTTCATTCTTTTGTCATAATACAGCAACTCAGAAAATACTTGGTTTTAATTGTTCTGCTACCTTCTGACTTGTGTAAGATCTCTGCTTCATAATGTCACAGTAGTGAGCTCTATCAGAGCTCAGATGTCTGCAACTGATTTTGTGTACCAAGACGCCACAAAACTGGCAAAGCACCAACATACAGTAAGTAGAAACACTTTTGATGGAGAATTTCAGCTCTTTAGACCAATGCAATCTTGACCTATATGACTTGCATAGCATCGAAAACCAGGACTGGATTTTTGTGTTATATTTATTAAAGCAGCATTTAGAAAATAAAAATCTCTTAAGCAATACTTCTAAAAATTACTTTAATCTGTCTCTAAAGAAGAGCATATTTAAGTAAAATGAGGTATCTCTTCCTTTTCAAAAGCATTTACTCAATCACACTCTCACAGTCTGAAGCCAACACTAGGCAATAAAGGTGTAAACATTACCTCAACCAACGTAGTTTACAGGATGATTGAGGATGTGTCTTAGATGACTGAGAGCTTTTAACAGTGCCTACGCCCAGTCTTTCTTTGTCTTTCTTGGCTCCTTTTCATTTTATGTCCACCCTGAAACCTACTTGTCTACTGCTCTCCCTCCCAGCATCTTCTGATCCTTCCCTTTAGTTCACACAAACCTTGATAAGCTTCCTTGCACTTTTCTGCCTCCGCATGTCAACTCACACATCCATTTCCTCTACTGTACAAAAATAAATCTTCCCTCTTCCCTCTCTTCCCACCAGTGTCATTCTTCATTTGCACAGAAGCCCCAGGAAGCCATGAAGAACAACAGCAGCACATTCAGTGCAGAGAGAGCAAGCAGTGGTTTCCACAAAGTCATTTATGTGAATGCATAAGGGTTATAAATTACCCGTTTTTTTCCCATGGCTACAAACTGGGCAAATTATAGGAAGAAAATGGAAAGGGAACGGAAGAAGGAAACAGAAAGGGAAAGGGAATATATAAACAGTACCTTCCAACAAATTTTAATGGTCACAATCTAGCAAAAAAGAAGCATTTGAAAATCACCGTCTTAGAAGAATTGTCAGGCTGATTATAGGTGCTACTCCTGCAGAAGTTGGAAAGCAAAAACCGAAAACAAAGGAAATGCTTTGTTCTTACAGCACACACATTGCAAGTGATGGGTGCATCAGAAGGCCCAGATGCAGGAACACCTATAACAGAGTCTTCTGTAGTTGCCCCTGGTGCAGCTGATGATGGGCAAAGAGACCAATAATCATATGCATTATCAAAGTTTCCCATTTACCCCCATTCATTGCCTCTCTGCCACCTGAACTGTGTCAATCCGGAGTCCTTAGCTCCCCTTACTTTCCATTCAAAGAATGCCTACACCAAGGGATCTGAACTGGTGCACATCAGTGCAGACATCAGGCTAGCCAGGGCAACACAGAAATTGATGCTGGGGAGCTAAACATTCAGCCTGCTTCTTGGATGTTTTTTCCAAACAATGCTGAGCCATAAGATGCTGCTGCTACCATGCCAATAATGTCTGTGCTGTATACACTGAGAATAGCTCAGCCATTTGTATAGTACATTGAAGTAACATATGCAGGGACCAAATGTTTTGCCATTTATTGTTCCAAAGTCTTGATTAAAGGCATGGATGAGCTTTTTGTGTGAATTTGAAGACATGTTCTCTCTGAGAAATAGTGAGTCAAGCAGCTGAAAGCTGATATACACCTGGAAATATGGTGCCCTAAGTTAAATATAATACTCCTGTTGCAACTGCACCAAAAAGGGAAAAAAAAATAATCCCTATTGTCTGTTAACTCTAAGCTGTATCTCTTAAAAAATGTGTCCAGGAATTATGTCAACTTTTCCACATTGTAAATTCATGCCTAATTTTCTGTTCACTGTCACTCCTAGATCTTTTGGCAGTATTGCTTCTGATGTTTCAGTGTTTTATTGAATATGTTGGCTTCTGATTCTATTATTGTATAAGATCTAATTTTACCAAGACAAATCTCATTTTCTTATTTTCCTCCCATTTCTAATCTCTGAATTGCTGCTTCAGCTTGACTTATATTCAGACCCCTTCTGGCATTTATTTCCTCCCTGATCAAAGTAATAAGTGAATACAATAACTACAAAGACTGGTCTGATCTTCATTAATTCTCCAAATACCCTCAGGGAAAATAACTCTCAGCAGACTTGAAAACATGTAACATAATAACCAGCTAAACATATCCATTATACTAGAAATACTATCTCAGAAAAGGTTATGTTCCTGTCTTTGGTCTTGATTTATGAATTTATGTGCAGAAGTCATTATAAACATTTCTTAAATACACACTTCTCATTTCCAGCAGTAGCAGAATGCTATAACACAACACAGGGAACATTAAACTGCTTGTCACGAGTGCTGTCCTAAATTGAAAACATATGCTTTCATTATTTTCAAAATACTTATTAAATGTCAGTAAGAATATTTTTTGTTTCCTCAGCAAAAAAAAATAAAATGTTTTTGGAAATGTTGCAGGTCATTCTCTGGCAGCCTGTTGTGACTGAGAATATCAAGAAGGACAGAGAAGTCCACTTCTATGCTAGGGCATCCAGCATAAATAGCATAAAATCTCAGTTAAGGCGACTGACCATCCAACACAGGTATGTATTTTTTATTTGTTGCTATGATTGTTTCTGTAAAGTTGTTAGCCATTTATTCAACAAGAGATTGTGCTCTTTCTTTGTTATTCAGAGTCTCAATAGGAGATGTTCAAGCACTTATCGAAAAACAGACTGTCAATGACACAGTCAACCCACGCAGATCATCATCATATTATGAAAACTATCATTCAATGAAAGAAGTAAGATAATTTTGCATCCTCTCTAGATTCAAGGGGTGAAATTTGTCTTATGGTTGAGAATGGAGATAGGGAAAGAAATTATCAACAGGTAAATAATTATCATTGTATTGCTCAACCACTGAGAGTTGTATTTACTGCAATGCCTTCATAGAGAAAGAAAGAAGCACCAGAACAAATCTCTCACACGTCTTGCCTTAAACTGCCATTCAAATGCAGTCAACACAGAACCAAAATAAGGTTGGAGAACAACACATATTATTTAAAACACGAAATGAATAACAATTTAACTAAATAGAACTAAACAGAAATTTCAGGGCTATAATTGGACTCAGTTGTGACTGGATCTTACTGTTTGTTTTAAGAGACATGACAGTCAGGGAAAGGGTAAGTGGGCTGAATTGCTAGTTTTTCTTTACGTTCAGCTAAAAAGGTAGGATTCTGGGAGGAAGAATAAATTTAAGTCTAGACCACTTTCAGAGATGAAGGAAAACTATTGGTAGAAGATCCGTTTACTAACTTCATCCTTGCAGATATATCATTGGATAGAAGAAGTATCAAAAGCCCATTCTGACCTCCTCCAGAAAATATATATTGGATCATCATATGAAAAACGACCACTTTATGTTCTGAAGGTACAGCTGTGACTTACTGCAAAAACTTTTTAAGTACTAATGTAAGCAAGTGATGGGATTTGGCCAGAACCTTTCCTTACATCAATACTTCTACACATAATTTTATGGCTTTTTAGAAGTTTCCTAAATTCTTCCAGTATGGTGCATTACCTTTGTAAAGGCATTTGACCACATTAGGTTCCTTGTTGGGTCACAAAGCACATCCAGGCCATCATCCAAAGGCTTGAAATACTGGCATGGTGGATACCCTCCTCTGTTGACTATGAAGCCAATTTAATTTCTTGTCCTGCATAGTTGGTGATCTACTCTCTTGCCCTTAGGTCTCACTTCAGTCTTGGTGCTTATGTCAGGAGCTTGCTGTATGCAGTCTGAATAGTGCTCTCTTGACTGTATGTGAATGTAACTGAGAGCAGTATCCTGGCCCAGGAGCAGCCTAAGATCTCCTTACAAGACAAATGCTTCTTCTTCCATCTCAGTTACCCTTATCGCTTTTGATTTTATATGGCACACTTTACAAAGGGGACATTTTAATATAATTTCTCTTTTGTCAGCTTTCTAAAAGCCAGGAAGAATCCAAAAGTGCCATATGGATTGACTGTGGTATTCATGCTAGAGAATGGATTTCTCCTGCTTTTTGCCTATGGTTCATAGGCCACGTGAGTAGACAATCACATTGAAGCAAAGCAAACCATTTTGATGCTATTTACCTTCTCCGTCCAGTTGCACTCTAAGCTCCACAATGTCTTAATCCATTTAATCCCACAGCACCAATACATGAAACTCAGGTCTAAGTACATATGTAGTGGTGAGTGTGTGTGTGTGAGTAGATGGATGTATGAGTGTGTAAGAGAAAGTCATACAGATCAAATGCAAAAGAGTTCAAATGTATTCTCAAGTTTGAAAGAAACTTTTCAAAGTATTTGCAGTAAATTCAAGAGACTTTTACAGCTATGAATGGTCAGAGATGGAGAGGGCATGCCAGGATTCAAGGAATGATCTTGGCACTAGGTCACGCAGCAGATGGTGGCTCATGCCCATATTACACCAGCTGGCACTGCCTGGAGTAAACCAGAGGACACCCAGAGTGAGCTCAAGTGTCCTACAGTCCTTGGCTCTTCACTGCATGCCTACCTAGAGCATCAGGCACTTCACACTTGCCTGCTCCAGACACAGCATAGCTCCACATCAACACGTACACCAGCAATCTCTACCTAGCACTTGCCGTGGTGTGTCACATGCTAGTATGCCTACTACTACTGCTTCCTCACCTCCTGCTTCTGCATTTTTTATTTGTACTCCTGACCTTTTCTGGATACACCTCACTCAGAGAATCAGGCCATGTAAGCCAACTTCTTCTGAAGGTACCGCTCCTGCTAGAGGTACTCTCATTTCAGACCTCCAGCATGCGATAAACAACTGCCAGCCACGTGCATAGTACCAGTCTACGGAAACTAGTAAATCACTCACGGGATAAGGCTTAGCCTGACCAGTCTTGATGTGCAGCCCAAGACCAATGGTCACATCTGATCTTTAACATTTTTAGAATCTACACTGCTCAGGATAGTGAACAAAGGTACACCAAAGATATAACATTCATGGTTTGCACCTGGATCTTAACATATGTTGCCTTGGTCTTTTTGAATTTAAGGCATTTCTGCTCAACTAATTGTGCTGAGCTGCTGACTCAGTTCCTAGTATCAACCAAGAAAAGGCTCCTATGGCCTTTCTGGCCCAGACAAGGTTGCCCAGTTGCCCAATTAATGTCGTGAAATATTATTTATTGTTTCTTTTTCCCAAAAGCAAAATTCACCATAAAAACAAGCTAGATGAGACCGGAACTTCACAATCAGCAGTACTGTAGCCAGAAAAATGACATAGATGGGGCCTTGAAACACAAATTATAGTTTGGCCATGATAGAACTGAATAATGATAATGATAATAAGAAAATGTGTTTATTTCTGTCCTCACTCATAACTATGAAACCTCAATGACTATAATATTTAAAAAGAGATTGCAGGTCTTAGGGACAGACACAGCTGAATGTACCTTGTGACCCATTGATAATCTCAGCCTTCAAGGTTCCCTTGGAGAGAAATGCATTTGCCCTTTTCACATTGCTCCAAATAATTGCCAGCTGTGCTGTCACTTTGCCAGTGACACGTCCCTGCAGCATTTTACAGAAGTAACAAGCTGAACATTTGGGTTCTCCATCCCCCTGGTCTAATCTACATGTTTTAAATTCAGATTTCACTTCTGTATCATTTCATGAAGAAACATTTTAAAATCTGACATTAACACGCATCTACACACTCACATTAAAATCACTAGCTCTCTCTAGCAAATGCTAGGCATTCCTTATAATGGGTTCACTCTTTATAATGTACTTTTGTTGTTAAGATTGTTGAAAGATTGACATTTCTCATTTAGTCAGAGAAAGTCCATTGCCTGAGGAAAACTAGGAAGGATTTAAAATGAAAGAAGGGGTTTTAAGTAAGGCATAAAGAACAAAAAGGTATTATTAAGGATTTAGTCTATTCAAATACTAATAAAACCACTTATGTAGGTTAAAATTTATTGCTGGGTGATGGATTGACAACTAGGTTACGTATCTCTAAAGCCTTCAATATAGGCTGTGAGGCAAAATTAATAACGTAGATCTTTCTGGTTCTGGGTATCCAAGTGCATTGAATTCACCATGAAACCAGAAGAAATCATGTTATGTACAACAGTCATTTGAAACGTTACTCACTATTTTTGGGTTTGCTTTATTTTATGCTACTTTTTCTGGTATTTTGGGTGGGAGGGAAGGTTCCTTTCATTTATATCAGCAGCAAAAGCTCATATCTTCCTATTAAAAGGCTTCAACTGTATCTTATGACCACTTGTTAACATTAAAGCACTGCAGTGTATCTGATTGACTGTATCATTTTGAATCCTATCCTCTCCTTGGCACTTTTAACCAAAGAGCTACTTTGCTATTTGGCAATTTCTGTGACATGATGCACGTCTACCAGAAGGTCGGCTGGTGTGATAATTGCACAATTATTTTGCATATGCTATCAGATGCTTTTCTAGGAACTTAAGAAAACCACTATTATGAATTATTTTAATATGTTTCTCCTGTGCTTTATAGGCAATCCATGTGCGTGAGAGAGACCAAACCATGACAACACTTCTGGAGCACTTTGATTTCTATGTCATGCCTGTGATTAATGTGGATGGCTATGAGTACACGTGGACCCACCCCTCTGTACGTAGAGCTTTTTTACAGGCTGTGCAATGTACTGATGTGCTATTTATGGGAACTAATAGTGTGTGTGCTTAGGGTATAATTTCCATCCTGGAACTGCACACCCCACTCTTGATTACTGCTTAGAATTGCTGCATCTCTGCCCTATTTACACCACAGGAAATATTGCAACTAATTGATATTTGACCCACGGTACCTTTGTGTCTTCCAAGGTGCTGGAAATGCATTTGGAAATGACAGAATCTCACACTGGGATATTAATACTTCCAGATGTCAGGGAACACTTGTGTCAGCCTTCAGCAGCAAGGTTACAAGTCGAACAGTGTGCTCCATCAGACAGAGCACAGCCAATAACTCACGTCTTCCTCCTGCAAGATAGCCCTGTTCTCTGAGTACTTTTTGTTTCAGATAAAGGTACAACAGGTATCTTTTGTCTGGTATTTTATTTATTGGTTGGAAATTCTGAGTTGCTCTTTGACTTTTACATCTTTCAATCAAGTTTAAAAAAAAAGCCTTCCCCACTCTTTCACTCATTTGATCTTCAATCCAGTTGGCTCAGGTTGGGTTTATTATACATATGCATCTCAGCAGCTGCATAACAGATTTCCAACTTCTCATGGGCTGTCAACAATGGGTACAGAAAGGCTGGACTTAAACTCCCCAAACTAACATACTAGGCCAAACAGTTTGTCTTCTCCTCTCCTTCCACAGTCCAAATACATTGAAATTAAACCAAAAGTGATCATCTCTCATCTGACCCAACATTTCATTTCATCATCCTTTGCTGCTTGTATAAATGAAAGGAACTTTCCCTCCCACCCAAAATACCAGGAAAAGTAGCATAAAATAAAGCAATCAGATTGAGATTTTATAATCTTTCTTGGTCTTTTCCCCCTTCTTTGGCCCATGACCTGTCAAAGTGAAAACTGGAAGTGAAATCTAACTAATAACTGAAATGGTGACATAATTTTTCCCTAAATGTGCCTTGTGTATCTCTATCCATAGAATCGGCTTTGGAGAAAGAGTCGTTCATCGCACGGCAACAGCAAGTGCATTGGTACTGATATGAACAGGAATTTTGATGCACACTGGTGTGGTATGACATGATTTCCTTCTTCTTGCAGTCTTCTTGCTTCAATTGTAGCCTTTAAAATTCTTAATTTTGAAAACATTTTAATCTACCATTTCACAGTGTTATAAGGACAAATGCAGCTGAACAACTTTTACGAAGCAGTGAATAGTTCCCCAGCTTGAGGCACTTTTTGTTGGGACACATGATTTTTCCTCTCCAGATGCCACACCAGTGACTAACCTCTTCCCAGCACAATGACAAGACTGATGGGGACCAGGATCCTATATCCTGTCCCTTCCCTCACACCATAACACACTGGATGCAGGCTGTGTGGTAGGAGGAAAGAGGTGACTCTTGCCAGGTCATCCAATGCCTGTTGCACAGCCCAGCTGACTTGATGCTTCATTGCATCGTACGAACTGATCACCTCAGTCATCTTTCAGTAATGCCTGGCTGACCAAGATTTCTTGGCTCTCAGTGTTTGTTGTCAAGGCTATATTACATTTACTTACCCAAAGGCACTTCAGTATTTTACAGGTTTAATACAGTGTGCAGAAAAGCTGTCTTAAAATCTACCCTATTGATCAGATCTGTCTTCACTCAGTACTGACACTAATGTCCAGTATGGCTTTCAGTTATTTTAGTGAATTACTACACTGGAAATAAAGATGCTTATTTACCATCCGTGGTGATTCTATGGAGAAAAATATACTTTTTCTAGGCACAAAATTATAAAGCTGGGGAGTAAATACATTTTAAAAGTAATATTCAGTATAAATACGTCACAAAACAGAGTTTGGAGAAGTCTGAAGAAGAAACTGCAAAAAAACTATGTGATACAGATATTAGTTTCAGGGAAAGTTTGTCACACTTTTGGTGGTCAAAAACTTCTGAAGCGAAGAAATTATTCTACTCTACAAAGAGCAGAAGAATAGAGGTAGATTAGAAAATGCTTCTTTTCTAAAGAAGTCTTCGGACAAAACGTATACCATTCTTACAGGGCAAAAGCAGAACATCTTACTTTAGTAAGCAGGGAAATATTCATGCTGTTTTCAGCCATGCTATGCTCCTCTCTTAGACATAGTTGAAAAGAGAAGAGAGAAGCCTCAGCACCTTACAGGGTCATTAGAGAGAAAAAACCTTTTGTGCTGATCAATCTAAGCACCAAAGTCAGGTGCTTACAATAACTTAAGCAGATAAGAATCTACCTAGGTTTCTATGCCTTTTAGTTACACAACCAGTTAAATGCTGAAAAACAAAACTCTGTTTTTCCTAATTAACATAAAAATATTGTTTCTACTTAATCAGATAGATTTTTCCTTAACATTTGATTGCAAGGGTTGAACAGATTTGATCTATTAACTGTAGATTTTCCATTATTGTTGTGTTGCTGTAGCTGTATAAAACACCATGAGTTCGAAGGATGCTCCAGAAGAACCAGGTTGGAGTTTTCGTCACTTTGTAATAATGTTGTAATTATTATTAGCCATGTCATTTGAATACAATAACAAAACTGTGTTCATGGAAAATGACCACAATTCCATGGGAACCTGCAATTTAATCTCAGTTACTCAATTTTAAACAGAGAAGAGTTCTTGTCAGGAGTGCCAAATGTTCAGACTTCCATTGTCTTCAGATTTGCTTGTGAACATAGCACAGAACTCCAGGGTTTATATCGATGAATTTAATCAGAGCTATCATCCCACATTTATCTTTTCTTCCTCTTCAGCTGCTCAGATAAAAACTATGAACAGACACAATGTTCTCATGGTTTTTATGAAGAGTAAAATCTACTAAATGCACTGATATATTATGCTTTTTTTATACTAACATAAAGAAAAATTACTCCACTAAAATCTATGTGGAACGAAAATTGACCTGAACTTGGTTTTATCCATGTTTGCCATATCATTTCTTTAGCTGGTTGTTCTCAATATGATCAAGGATTTAGGAAAGCTAACAGAACATTAACTCAAGGCTGCCAGCAAAGAGATCCTTTTTTTGTCAGTTGTTCACTTCTATGGAAAACAGGACAGTGTAAAACTGAACATCCTCATTTTTCCGCTTTTGCATGATTTCACATAGATACCAGCAGTTGCTTGCATTTTCACATACATGAATTTTCATGGACTGTCGGTGAAATCCCCATTAATTCAGCAACATTAAGAATTATACACATGTCCCAGAACATAAAATGTACCACAGCCCTCTCTGCCCCAGTACCCTTGTTTATGACCTCCCAGCCTGCATCCATCAGAATCAGTGTCTCTGCCAGTACTTCTCCCCCACAGCCTGCTCTCTTCACAGCATTACTTCTGCTTTGTCTGCTGCCATTCAAGGATGTAGGCAACCTGAGGGTTTATCTTCAGCCATTGATATTATAAAGAGGCATGTAGCATCTGTGGAACAGTTGCATGCATGAAAATACAGGTTTATTTTTAACATGGACAGCCTGGTACCACCATATCACATAGTTTTTCTGTCTATCACCACAACATTTCACACAAAAACATCTGTATAGAGCCTTGTAACTTTTAATTAACTAAAGCATATATATATATATATAAAAGTTGATAAGTTTTGGCGGGTCCATATATGCACCCCATTTACTTTGTGGCATGCTACAAGTCTTCCCTAGATATCATTGGCACCAGAATATATTTCCTTCTCACCTATATAATATGATGAGAGCTTGCCTTGCTTCTACAGGGCTGCTACTCTGCAGATGTAACTAGTATCATTGATTTCTGGAAAACGGACATCTGTTAAAGTGTGCCAGTGCCCAGGGATGAAGAGAGTCTTCTCGGTGTTAAAGTACTCAGTGAGCTTTATTCCCGTATTAGATTTAAGGATAAAACATCCATTGAAACTACAGAGAGTAGCGAAGGGTAAAATTTACAAAATTTATTTAAACATGAAGAGCTGACATTTAACACAAAAGATTCTGACTGCTTCCAGAAAGTTATTTGGTCTTATTCTGAGGATAGAAAAAATGGTGAATCTTAATTGTCTTCTTGCTAAACCATTCCAGTTCTGCCTGGTTTTCCTTATTCTTAAAAACCTTCATTTTGATTTGTGTTTCTTCAGCTTCCAATTGGCAGTTTGCTTTGCCCCGAGATTAAATAATCACTTAAAACTACCTTTTCCCTGTAGTACTTCTAGATTTTAAGAAGGGTTCTCACCATCTTGTTCTTGATGAATTAAAATAGAGCATACTCATCCTCTCCCTTAAGACTATTTATCCAGTCTTTGAACAACACTTTTTCTTCACCTTCTCCAATTTTTTTTCAAGAGTACAGTAAATGAGAAGTTTTAGTAGGCTCACATTGATTTCTGCAAGCACAGGAGTTCTTTCCATAACATGGCAGAGTCCATGATTTCTTATCTATTAGCATCATAGTCTGCTCTTTCGTTAGATGAACAGAAATGCAGAAGGGAAGAAGTTAAGAAGTAACATTGCGTGCTCTTTATTACAGGGGAGGGAGCATCTCCCTACGAATGTCATGAAACATACTGTGGACCCTACCCAGAGTCTGAGCCTGAAGTGAAAGCAGTGGCTCGCTTTGTCAGAGACCACAAAGACATCATTAAAGCCTACATAACCATGCACTCTTACTCCCAGCTAGTATTGTTTCCATATTCTTACACTACAGACAAAAGCAAAGACCACGATGAGCTGGTAAGTCTTCCCATCCCTTCAAGTTTCACATTTGTTTCAGAACTTCTTATCCTGCTTGGTTAGACTTATAATGAAGGAGTCACAGTGCTTTGAAGTTCAAGAATTAGGAAACAAGATTTCTTCTGATGCTTTGAAGAACTGAAAGAAGTCTTGGCTGTTCTTGCTCAGCAAGCATCTTCTGAAGACTATGTAAATTGAAAAGAGTTATTTCAGATTAACAGCACATCATCAACCTCTGATACTTCTAAACTGCTGCTAAGAGAAGAGAGCAGTGCTTTCTTGACAACCTGAAAAGATGTTTGTGCAAATTCTCGATTATGTTTTTTGGTTTATGCAAACTCTGAAATAACTTGGGTATGTTATCAAAAATGCACTCCACATACCTAAGTAATGAGATATTTTGGTGAACACTTGCTATTTATATTACAGTGGTTTGCAAGGGATACTTATTTAAAATGGTCCTAATGGTAGGATGGAAAACATATCCTGCTTATGTAGAATTTTATATGCTTGAGCCACCAGATCACATGGTAAAAATTCTCCTAGAAGACAAGCAGATTTCAAAATAGAAAAAGTAGCTGGTGCTTTTTCCTATTGATGAGAAAACTCTGGGTTTGTCTGGATCTGGAAAGGATAGCCAGGCTAAAATAGGTAAGTAATTAAGCCACAAGAGCTTCTGGACAGCTTAGTAATATTTTTCTTATGTAAAGACATTAAGTCCCCTAGAGAAGGGAATTCCCTTTCCTGCTCCCACTTTTGGTGCTTCCTAAGCTCCAAGTGCTGAAGAAACGAACTCTTTTATTTGCAGCAAGGGCTCCTGCCTAGCAGTTAGAAAGGAGCAGAAATCATGTAAAGGGGACCAGAAAGCAGGTTTGCAGGCTTTGGGATTTGCCCTATGGAAAGACAGAGCATGTCTGAGGTGAGCAGGTTATTTCACATTACATAAAATAAAGACAGGGAGTAAGAGAATTTATAAAGCTGTAAGACTGACATTCACACATACTGTTGTCTTTATTATTGCTTTTCAACCTCATGCATCTCCCATGTCACTTAACAAATTTTATTTTTTTAAACCATATTAACCCCCCTCTATTTTGTTTTAAAAAATAGAATGTTGTATAGATAAGAGGGCTTACCTAATTAATGAATTGGAATTATCCTGCTTCATTAGACAAATATATTTCCATTGGTTACTAGTGCCAGTGTGTTCAAAAGAGGAAATGGAAAAAATCCAGTAGTCTCAATAAGGATCACACTAAGCCCAAACAATATATATTCTTACGCTGTCTTGATGACTGTTTAATTAGCTGAAGCTGCATCAAAAATATGCAGTTGTAAGTAAAGATTAATGATGCATTTTTGACTACCTCTCTGTAAAGAAGAAAGACATGCACTGATTCGAGGCATTTAAGTCTTCTTCATGGCTTAAGAGCAGAATTTGCTCAATGAAAATCTTTTTTTTGCTGTTTTTGTCAATAGTACATGAATGAAGAGTGACTTAAATGCTGTGGCAGAAAATGAAAAATAGGAGACAAATGTGAACAAATGGTTTGATGACAGTTTGGTGCCTGAAATGGGTGGTAAGGTCCCATCTATATCTTTTATCTAGCAGAAATGCAATCTGTAGCACGGGTGTATGCTGAAAATTTTAACCACATTCTATGTCTTTTCAAGAGCCTTTTAGAAGAATATTTAACTAATGTAAAATACAGAGCACAGTGTAAATAAACTCTCATTGCATAAATATTAATTAGTATCACAAGGATATAAAGCTAATAAAGTTTTATTTACTTTCAGGAAAGCCTGGCAAAGAAAGCAGCTAAAGCTATAAAGAGGACAACAAGGAAAATCTATAGAGCTGGTCCTGGTGCACAGACAATTTGTAAGTATGATTTTTACTACAACAGGCATGATAGCATATCCTTGCTAGCATCAGAAGACAGTTTTTGAACAGAAAACTGGAGCTCTAGTTTCAGGTAACTGTTACATATTTTCCTTCTTCACACAGATTTAGCTCCTGGAGGGTCAGACGACTGGGCTTACGATCTTGGCATTAAGTATTCTTTTACTATTGAGCTTCGGGACACGGGAACTTATGGATTTTTGCTTCCTCCTCATGAAATAAAACCAACTTGCTTAGAAGCACTTTCTGCAGTCAAAGAGATAGCTCAACACGTTCTTCAAAATCTGTGATGTTGAATGTAATTTATCCCAGCGTGACTGCATTTACTTAGCTCAAATAATAATAAAAAAGCTTGCTGCTTTATTACAATTATTTACATACAGGAAAAAAAAAACAGAATGACTGAAACTCATACAGTTCATTTTAGAATACATTAGGTTTTTTCAACCATACTTGTATACCTATACCTACAACAGCAGTTCAGTGCACGACATATGTATATATAGTGCACATTATAAGGGGAAAATAGCATAGATAATCTTATGTCCCTCTAGATGGTGGGAACTCCAGGTGTAGCATTGAACAGGCCTTTGACTGACATGCTGGGTAGATCCCATCCATAGAAGAGATTCCTCCATTTCGGTCATTTAAGCTATTACAGTGTTTTCTTATAGAAGAACCACCTTTTTCATAATTTCTACTGTCAAAGGGGAAGGATGTTCTTGCTGCATGTTTAGATAAAGGCAAGGACACACAGGTGGCCAAATCACTAATACCAAATGGGAACTGCCCACAGGTTCCTCTGCTACAATTGGCTGGCAAAGTTTATTTGTACTGCAGCCAAGGCATGTGAAGCATAGAATAGGCCTGAAGTCCAAGATGGACATGTGGCGCACGGCAGGACCAGCCTGGATATACTCAGGTTCACTTGGATCATCGACTCCTCCATGTACAGTTGTCTCCTGACCTGGCATGTTAGCGGAGAGACGAGCACATAACCATTTGGGGGAGGTTATATGTGGTGCTTTATTTCGAGGCCCCGGGAACCAGAGGTATGCACCCAAATCTGGTTCTGAAACCGTTACAGCGCGACCGCATTTTATTCTCTACATGTTACATCACCTAATGTATATTCAACAGGTTACAGCTAATACATATGCATATATAGATTACTTCATCAACTAATTGTTACTTCTCTGGTGCCAGCTTTCTTCTGTTCTTCTTAGTTAACTCCGGTATGCAAGGTCTTCTTATCTCAACCGCAGGCCCAGTCTCTTTATCTCTACTGCAGGTGCAGACTTGGCTTGGATAAGTTTCGGGTACTTCACAGAGTTCTCATGAGAGAAGAAAGACTTTTTGTCTAAATAACCACTACTTCTAATAATCACTAACACACTTGAAGTAACAGGATTTAAAACCATTATAAAATACACATTTAAAACCTCTATATTTAAAACCACTATATTTAAAACTATTATAATCACTATTTCTTCCTAAATAATATCAGACTAATAAAATCTCACACTTTTCCAACAGGCACACTTGTTAAATGTGGGAACGGTGCTGAGGATGAGACCCAGACAAAGACCCTTGCCAGAGGGGAGGGAAGGGATGCAATCCAGAGGGATTTTGGGAGGCTTTAAGAGTGGGCCCACGGGAAAAACTGGACACGAAGTGAAAACAGGCACTCGCAGCCTATAAAGCCAACCGTATCCTGGGCTGCACCAAAAGAACCATGGCCAGATTGAGGGAAGCGATTCTCTTTCGTTGCTCTCGTGAGACCCAAAACATTCTATGATTCTACGATTCTGTGATCACCCCCGCAACCCTGATGGGCCTAGGCCGAGAAACTGGACTGGCAAACCCAGGGCTCCGAGCAACGCTTGGGAAACACCCAACACCCCGCTCGGATTGGAGCGGGAGGGGGTAGGAGCAGCGCGCCCCGCCCTGACCCAACATGGCCGCAACGCCGCTTCCGCCTGGCCCGCCCATTCTGGACGTCACCCCCGGCGTGCGGCGCGGGGGCCGCCGGGAAGGGGCGCGCGCGGCGGTGGCGGCGCCGGTTTCCCAGCGGCCCTGGCGCGCGGGGCTCGGGCGCGAGCGGCGGGCGCTGCGGGGCTGCGGGAGCGGTGGGCGCTCCCCGCCTTCCTCTCCGTGTCGCTCCGTGCTCAGGCCCGGGAGGACGGACTCCCCCCTCGCCCCCTCCCACCCTCTCCGCCCCGGGCGGCGGCGGAGGAGGCGGCGGGGAGCGGCGCGGCAGCGGAAGGAGCAGGTGAGTGCGGCGGAGCGGCCGGAGGTGCAGGAGGGGCGGCCATGATGGAGGGGGTGGGGGTGGGGGTGGGGGTGGGGGTGGTGGTCGTGAGGAGTGAGACGGGCCTGGTACCCGCCCCCCGTCGTCCCCGCCTCGCCTTTGGCCTGGCCCGGGAGCGCTTGGCCTTGAGAGCGGAGACGCGGGTGATACCGAAAATGCCGGCAAATAAGCTCTCTAAGACTCGTTTTGGAGTTTTAGAAAGCAGCATCCTTTACTGCAGCGCTGGATACATGAGAGAATGGTGTCCGTCAGTCACGCGTAACGAGACAAGAGCTATGGGTGTAACAAGAGTTACCGAACATATTTCCCACTCATGCATATTTATAAAATTTCCCAGAAATCTTATGCATATTCTGTTACTTTCCAAGGACTAATTTTAATGTTGTTATGAACTTCACAACAGCCAAATCTGTGCTGATTGGAGTTTTGGAGCCAGATCTCTGTCTGACCTTGCATTTTGGACAGGGAAAGACTGCAAACAGATGATTAGAGAAACAGACACATCTGTTTCGCACAGATCATGCTTAACAGAAGATGTTATCATTTCTTTCTGAATAGTGTCTGAAAAAACACTTTGAGAAAAAACATACTATAAAGAAAACATGCTACCAGAGGGACATTCTGTCGAACTTTCAAAAAAATAGTTACTTAGATGAAACTTAATTCTACTTTAGCTTAAACCAAAATATTCCACTTTCTGTATTAATAACTACTTCTTCTGTCACTGGTGGGGCCCAGGACCATGGCCGAGGGCCTCCATTGGGGCAACAGTTGGTTGGTTCCTGAAGGTGCCGGCTGTGCAGCTGCTTGCTCAGGGGCGTTCATGGAATCATAGAATGGTTTGGATTGGAAGAGAGTTTAAAGGTCGTCCAGATCCAGCCCCTCTGCCAAGGGCAGGAACACCTTCCACTAGACTGGGTTGCTCAAGATGCCATCCAACCTGGCCTTGAACACTTCTAGGGAAGAGGCAGTTCTGTCAGTTGATGGCTATGCTGGAGACTGCCTCCCAATGCCTGTTTGTGGTTTTGTGTTTCCACTTCATTAAGGCTCTTCTCCCACTTTCTAGCAGTAAAATACTTTCTGCTTAGTGCAGAGAAGCTGCTAATTTTGCTTGTATGAATTCAGTCACCATTGTTTCTTTAGACAGCTAATGCCCATCCCTTGTAGAACTTTTAAGCTGGGCATGTTGGGTTAATGTTAGAGATAGTCTGCTTAGGTCCTCACCTTTACCTTCTCTGCTGGATTCTCACTCCACCACTGATTTCTTGTTGAACTTCTGCAAGACTAAAGAACAGATTGTGACAGAGAGTGGATTAGCAACCGGAACCTTAAGGGACCTTGCTGTGGTGGTGAAACACTTACCCTGTGTCTGTGCAGGCGGGAGTGATCAGCCTCAGCCCATGAGCTGAGTGTACTTGAAAACTGTTACAAGCGTGGCTATATGTGACTGTGCCTGAGACAGTATGCCCTGCTTCTCACCACGTTTTCTTGCGTGTAACAGTATGCAAATGTGGTGATCCAGTTTATGGTTTGAAGATAAAGTGCACACAACAAACATGATAGGAAGGCTAAGTAAGCCTGGATCTCTGCACCGGTCTGTGTAGATAGTCGCTTAGTCTGGTAAAACATCTTTGAGTATGAGGACTTTATTAGACAAGTTATGGCATACTGTATACTTTCTTTTTTTGATACTAGGACCTGATTTTTTTATTATGTGCCTGTAGAAAGCCAATCATGATTTTATACTTGTCAAAATGTAATTAGCAGTTGTTTATTGCTGCAAGTGAAAAATAATCATATGTTAAAGAGGGAATAGGTTCAGGATAGTATTGTGATGTATTAACAGCATGGAGGTGTTAAAGTAAAATTGGAATAATTTGTAGTTTTCTGTCAAACAGGCGTCTTTGAGTGGAAGGGTGGTAGACGGATATTGCTTAAATGTGCCACCAGTATTAGAGTATTTGTTTGAAAGTTGGTTAACAATGCATTTTACTGTTTTTAGTATTATTTTTAGGTAGTAAACTTGTGAAGCTCCTTCAAATATCAGTGTTTTGTTAGTATTGTGATATGGAAATGTTAACATTGTAATCAGAAAAAAAACCTTTTCAAGTGAAAGCCCTTCAGTTGGAGGAATGAAGGGGAGCACTGACATTTTCCTCTTTCCAAGCTGTTATTTAGTTGTCAAGAGGTATTTAGCTCATCCTAGAGTGTTACCATCAGTTTGTGTCTAGAACTTCTGTAGGATTTTAAAATTAAAATTTTGCTTGCTATTTTAAATGGCATATTATTTATTACTTTGCAGGTAGGATTTTCATAAGTGATGTAATGTTTTAGCCTGTGTGTGGTGTGCACATTTGCATACACAGACATTGACATGATTCCTAATGATGTCTTGGACTTCCTAAAGAGATCTTATGTCCTTACAATTTTTAGCATACTTTGCTTTTGTTCTGTTACATCTCAGTTTCTCATTTTCTTGTTGAAGCAGGATTAATTTTTGCAGAGTACTGGATTAGGTTTCTCTAACAGAAAAACAGATGTTTCTGGTGTGTTTCTCTTGATTGTGGCTTATTTAATATCATACTTGTATTGAAGGAAAATATTAAGCATGCTTGACACCAAAATGTAGCAGTACTGATAATAAAAATACAGAATTTCACTGTCAGTCATATCATGCTTAATTGATTTCAGTTAATTGGTTAGTGTCCACTAGGTCTATCAATATATAAGATTTATTTATGAAGTGAAACTCTGAGATATAATTTACTTCAATAGTAGTATAATTAAAGTCATTAACAGATTGTCTCTCACTCTGGAAAAGTTACTCCATTTAAAGAATAGCATAGATGCGCCTGTGAGTAAGCTATCATAGTGTTAAAATATTTCTAATTTATTATTAAAAATCTCTGTTGACTTATTTATATATGAAAAAAGTGATACTTTACAGTTGAAACCTTAGCTATAGAATTTATGTTAGGAGTATAAAGTTAATTTCTCTTAGCTGTAGTAAGCTGTTTCAGGAGTCACAGACATTTCAGTTCCCTTAAGTGGCTTTATCAATGCGGTGTCATGGACTGAAAGTACATACTTTTCTACTTAGAATTTTTTTTTGAAAAGCCATGGTAATAATTATTTGAAATGTTGAAATATAAATCCATAAAACTGTCCTCAGTGATACTCAGTGCTGCCTAATCCACGTGAGTGTTTGGTAAGGAGATGGTAGTTCTGAGACGCAGGAGTTTGATGGAAAGGAAGGTCGTTGCACTGGCCATCGGTGTGACATTGATAGCAGGACTGTGATCATCAAGGGTGAAGAAATGCAAGATGAAAATGTGGGATAATTGATCAAGTAATGGGGATATTTATGGGGTGTCCCATTTAAATGGATTGTCCGTTAATTTGCAGTCTGAAAAATTTGGAAACAAAACACGTTGTTTAAACAGTGTGAGGGGAAATAATTATAAGCAAGGAAGCTTGTCAGTAATATAAAACTGCCATTATGCATCTGAGATTTCAACGACAATATTGTTTTAATAGTCTCTTATTTTTCCCACTTGCTTGGTCTTTGAAGAATCAAAGTGAGAGTGACTGCATTTTCAGATACGGTCTCAAATGTAATGTTTGACATAATGAAAATTCCTTGGCTTGCCTCTGAATAACATAGCTGGACTCTAATCCTGCCGCCTTTTGAGCAGCTGTATTCACTTAGCAATGAAATCTCATGCAGTTCTGGTTGCAGGAGTGGGACCCTCCTGATAATAGGCGTATATAGAAACAAGTATTCTGTGCAGTTGCAGCACGCTGGTTTTGTTTGCTCAAAATAATTTCTGATGAAATATCTCTTCTGATAATACAGATTCTGTATACCAGTGGGTATGGGCCAGAAAGTAAGGACAGAATTGACAGAATGCTACCCGAAATAACATATTTTTCTTTATGCATTCCAAGGTTTTACTTTACTTAAAATGTTGGGGGTTACAAACCTTAGAAGTTTGGGGTTGGATAGTGTTCTCTTTATTTCCTTATAGGAAATTATCAGCCAAAATATAGGGAAGTGGGTAGTTGGAATGAAATTCTGTTTAGTTATGATGATGTTACCCCCTTCATCCTCTCCTGTTTATAACTATCCTTTTAAGCCTAGTCATCATCATAACTTCTGTAAGAAGAACGTACTATTAGCTGGGTAAAAAGTAACATTTTAAAAAAAGATGTTTTGCCTCTGGTTCTTTGAAAATAGGACAGTCAAATTAGGAGGCAAAATGAATGTTAATTTTTTGTATTTGTATACTGCTATCATGTCAGTGTGTACTGTACTTATGTATTAGAGGCACTCATTTTATCTGTCCTTTATGTGTTGAACCCTCTCCCTGTGCCATTGCCAGTGCCGTTCTTCTAACCCTTTTTATTTCAGATATGGCTTTTTTTACTGTAAAGATTTAAACCTAATTCAGCATTTGGTATATGATCATTTTATTAAAAATGCTTTTGCATGTGTCAGTCAATTTTTGTATCCTGTGTTAAAGGGTGAAGCTGCATGAAAGCTTACAAATGCAGTTGTTTTTTTTTTTCTGAAGTACATGGGAAACAATCCTGGAATGGAAGGGTGCTCAGCTAGGTGAGGTGTGGTATTGTTTTTGCTTTCTAACTTTAATGGTTTATCCTGTCAGACTTTATAACTACTGCTGCACATTGAGCTGTCCACAATGACTCCTAATTATTGTTCTGAGAAGACTGGACTAATTTGAACTCATCAAGTTTTTAGACAAAATCATTTCTCCTTGTGTGTATTACATTATATTTATTTGCATTTCATCTGCTGTTGTATTACTTGGTTTTCTGATTCAATTAGATCTTACTGGAAATCTATATTCTCCACGGTTCCTACTAATACAAATAATTTCCTACTACTGGCAAATCTACTGTTTCACTGTCTGCTTCCACTAATTGTTGTTAACCATTGTTTTTAATGTCTGGTATACCACATGGTTAACTTCTACCCTCTCTGAGCATCTTGGTTAATGTCTTGGTTACCTGAACCTTACTTGCTAGATTGAATTCTTCAGATAATCAGAGACTCGGAGAACTAGTCACTAGAGCTGAGCTGAGAAATTTCGCAAGTTCATACTGTAAGGTTGCTTTCTTCTGTTGTTTATTAAAAGTTAAAGTCCATAGCAACAGTTCCAGCAGTTTTGTTTGTAGAAAGCGCACAGTTGTCAGATTTCTAGGGAGGTCTTGTCATTGAAGTAATGGTAGGATTCAGATAATGGGGTTTCACCGAGGTACAAGGGGGAAAAGTAACCCAGATGTTTCAAAGTGTTAAGTGTAAAATACAGGTTACAGCACTGTTATGTTTTATGTGCGTTTGTCCACATTTATACATTATGAATTTTTTTGTTGTGGAGTGGAACCTTACAGTCTGAATGCTATGGGAGCTTGCTGCTGATCAGATTAGTGAAAATTTGTGTTAATCAAATCTGATGGGTCTTAGTTTAAATTTGTATTAATCTGACTGTATGGATGATCTTTTTGTCATTTGTAACTTGTTTGTGTATGATAAAACAGCTTACGTGTGTGTGTTCTAAATGCAGTAAGATGGATAGGAGCAGAAGAGTCAGGACATGAGTGTTTGGCTAATTATATTATACTGACTAATGGGCTCTAAAATGATGGCACTTTTCAATACAACAGAGGTGCTTTTTTGAATTGTAAGTAAATCATCCAGCAACTGGAAGGTTTTCCCAAATTGATTTTATTTCTTGTAGATCATATAACATGTAAAGAATGGACAACAGATTTAGAGGCCCATTTTACCCTTTTTCTACAGCTTATCTGTAGTGCTCAATATATAGATCTTCCTTTTTTTTTTAATATGGTTTTCTTTCTGTATTCATTAACTCCTTCCTTTCTCAGGTAAGATAAATTGTGGCTTCTTATTTATGAAACTTACGCTATATTTGCTTCAGAATCTGATTTTCTTAATGAAAGTGCATTACTTGAGAAGCTTTAGAAGTGTGTCACTATTGTAGGGTTTTTTTGGTTTTTGTTTCTTTCTAAACTCAGATATTTCCAAATAGCTGTAGAACACAAGCTAGTAACAAACATAGACTGTGGATGATACCAAGGTAGTTTTCAATAGGTTGTCACACACAACAAAGGCGGCGGGGGGGAATGGAGTTATACTTTTAGGAATTGTTTCTGAAAATGGGAGCCATTTTTAGTGGTTAGAACCTGTTACTGAGAGGTGAAGTTGCTTGAGTTGATGCACAAAAATACATGACAAAGGAAAGTAACTGTTCTGTGTGGTGTTTGCTACCTAAGTGAATAACATATCATGATTCGTGATCTTTCCTAAAAGGAAGCTGAAGAATCCAAAGCTGGTCATAAAATAAAATTAAAAATTGTCATTATTGTTGTTCAGTTGACGAGTTCAAATCAGGCATTCCTTGTTATTTGATACATTTCACTCATTTTATGGCTTTTTTCTTTCTTCATCACCTCTGCAGCAACTCTTACAACATATATCATATCATTTTATTCATATGAGTTCAGTGTCAGTAGTCCCAAACTGAAGGATTTTACAGTTTTGCTTTTTTTTTTGGTTGAAGTAGTACAAAATGTCAAAAATTAGAAGGAAGGTCACAGTGGAAAATACCAAGACCATATCCGATAGCACGTCGCGAAGACCCAGTGTGTTTGAAAGGCTTGGACCCAGCACTGGAAGTACTGCAGAGGTGAGTTATAAAAGTGTTCTTCTTTTCCTCCCCACCCCAGCATCTTTTTTTCCAGGATTTAGATGGTGGGAAAGAGTAGCTCACAAGTGCCAAATATTCAAGTGTCACTGATGCTAGTAAAGGTGAAAAGAACTCCTTAATGCTTGGATGTTCAAGATACTAATACTAGAAGTTTCAGATAACGTGTGTTGCCCCAGCTTCTGGAGAGGAGCCGTAGTACTGTACATATTAATACTATTTCCACCAGCCTAAATTTTTCTCTGCCAGACCTGATGCTAATTGTTGATTATTTTCATTTAATTAGTTACATTACTGGTGGACAGAAATTACAGATAAATGGGAATTAATGTGGAGTCATTTGTTTGTTCTGCCACACTCACACCAATGGTATTTCCAGAAATGAGTGTGAAATTCACCCAGTGATGTCTGTCTCTTAGACACAGTGCCGTAACTGGCTGAAGACTGGCAACTGCCTCTATGGGAACACATGTAGATTCGTACATGGCCCTTCACCACGAGGTAAAGGCTATAGCAGCAGTTATAGAAGGTAAATCAAGAACTCACTTTGAATTCTTCACATGCTGTAGGAAAATAGCTTTTGGAACTGTCTTCTGTTTGTTTTTTTTTTTAAAAAAAAAGTAAAATGCTGTGGTGTGCCTAATGGTATGTTTTATTGATAACCAATTGCAATGGGAAGTTGCTCAAAACAATTAATTTGGTAACTTGAAGTGGGTTTTCCCAGGATTTTTGTGTGTATGTAACTTGAAAAAATGGAGTCCGCTGAATGCAGATTAACTTTTATGTTGCTTAAAATGGGAAGTTCAACTACTTTAATACTTTTTTTTTTGACGTAATGTCACTGCAGCTTCTGATATGCCTTTCTGTCCTTTGCTAAAATGCTGTTTTGCAAGTACTTTCAGCAGTACTCACATATTTGCAGCCTTTCTGCCTTCGCTATGTTGTTTGAATAAGGTATCTATCCTTTCTCTCCTTTTGTGATGAAACACTTCTCTTCAAAACATAGTTTTGTGACTTTATCTGTCATGTATAGAACAAATATCCTGTATCACAGGAAGAGATCCAAAAAGTTACTTCATTTTTCAGATGAGAATATTTATTTGCCTCTTCATATGTTACCATAATTTAAGGATGTTTTTTTCGACTGTCCTTTGTGTGATATAACACCTTAGTTCACAGTATATGAATGGGGCAGTAAATCTGTAATATTCTTGCTATCAAGGACAAAAATATAGTACAGTTTTAGTATAGTACCTCTTTGTATGAAAGTTTCACATTTTACAAGCAACTGTACTTCATAATGCTACAGTAATGTCAGTGTTACCTCTAGATTATCAATAGGCATATTGGAGCATCAAAGTTTAAAGGAACAAGAAAGCTGACGTGAGGTTAGCGTTCTTTTTCTTATTCCTGTGGCATACTCTCAGGATGATCTTGACTTTGCTTGTTAGATCTTCCATTGCTTCTGAGGTGGTAGCAGCTGGGATACAAAATATATCACCGAGTTTAATGTTTTTTTCGATGTGTAAAAGAGTCTGTTCTGTACTGAATGTTCCAAATGGGAAAAAGGAGTGATTTACTGGTAGAGATGAAATTTAAAAACTATTAGAATGTCACTTTCTCCTTGATTTCAGTATTTGGAACACTCAGTGTGTAGTTCTGCTTGGTCATTTGAAGAAAAGTCACATTTCTTTTAATGATTAAGGCTTTGTTTCTGCTTCACTGTTGTTACTGACATTTAATAATAATGTGTATTTAATACTTTTTACTAGGACTAAATGAAAGAGTCAAATAGCAGATCTTGCCACTTATTTGTGTGATAGATTCAACATTCAATAAAGGTGTTCTTCAAAATGAAAAGGGGGAGGAACTCCCTACTTACCCACTACCCTCCCTCTCAAACTGACAAATGAGAAAAACATGCTTGTTTTCAAGCTGATAGCTCTTGGCCAGGCACACAAAAAGCTGGTTTATGTACCTAATAAAATGTTGCATTTTCATGCCATTTAACAATACAAAGATGTTTACAAATGTTATCCAAGTGTTTTGAATGCAATTTTATTGGCTTCTTGCAAGACAACCTAATGCTGCTTCCACACCAGTTCAGTCCAAGCAGTATTCCTGTTAAAGTATCTGGGACAAGATAATGGCAGTGTGTCTACATGCGTTCAGCCAGGCTTGCTGCTGAAGTCTTTTTTTTCTACTTTGCAAGCAGTTTGGTAGCAGAAGGCGAGCCTTGCTGCCTTTCTGTCTTGCCCCTCTAATACCAGACCTGTCTCAAATAAATCTCATTGGTTGTGGTTTTATCTGACCATAATGCCTCCCATAGTTCAGAACATCACCAGACAGTAGGAAAACTTGGCTCTGAAGTGTGAAAGAGACTCATAAATCTAGCTTTGTTACAACTCAGCTTCAGGATTAACGCTGTGTGTGAAGGTGCTGTGCCACAAGGAATTTCACTCTCTTGCTTCATTATAGATTGTTGCTTGTTAGTTGCTTGGCAGTTTCCTGCCTGTTCTTGTATACTATTGTATCATCCCTATCTTATCATGTCTTGGCCTCTTCATTCTGGATCATTACACTGGATTTAAAAAACAGACCAAACCAGCAGTAACATTAGATTAGAACATAAAGATTTTTGAAAGGTTTAAGTATTGTTACATGGGAAGCCAAGAAATGGAACAATGTTTCATGAGCATTCAATTACAGTATATATATTATACGTTAATAATTGTCATCTATGTATACATGCGTGTGTGCTTGCACACGCACAGACACAGATATTCTCAGATAGGTGTGTTGTAGCGTGTGCCTATGGCTAAGTTGTTCTCTGACATTGTAAGAGGTACAGAAGCAAACGACAAGGCTCTTATAAACATGTATTTCCTAACCAAAATGACTGAATATGGAGAACTGAACTGCTACAGAAAGTGATGCTGTTTAAAATCACTTAACTGCACTGCTTAAAATTTGAAATTATGAAATTCTCCACTTTAGGCCTTATCTAAAGGATGGTCCCCCAGCACAAAATATTAAGTCATTAAAGATAAATTTTTCATTGAGTAATTTTCTTCTTTCACTATTCAGTGACAATGCTGTGGAGCCTTTTGTGTGAATGATTCTACCAATTGCAGTCTAGCCACATAATTTTAAATTCTAGAGGTGAAATTGTGGTTATCTGTTGAAATTCAGCAGTGTACATTACCTGGAATAACCAAAGGTCCTTTTGATGGTGAGTTAGGGTGGGAAGTTATGTAGAAAAGAAGCCATTGTTTAAAAAATAAAATTGTGGTACACCTGAAAGAAAAATCAGCAAGTAGGCCAGCTTGGTTTTCTGTGTGTTAAGCCAAATTATCTGAAAATAGTCACAGCTTCCTGAGTAATTATTTGTTAAAATTTGAGAGATTTTCAGACTTATCTTACTAGACTTTTGAGGGGTTTGTAATGGTTTTTGGCAGAGGGGTAGGATGGTTACTATGACCTTGCTCCAGTGTTCTCTTAAAGCTGAAAAACCCCTCCCAAACCAAACAAAAAGCCACCAACAAACCCCAGTCCTGGAGCTCTATTTTTTTTTCTTTATTTCTGTGATTTCTTGATAATTTTTGTAATCTTTAAGTAGATTTGAATAATGTTTTAACAAAATATTTTTTTCTTCCCTCCCATGCTGAAAAAGATATCAATTGAGGGTGAAATAAATGGTTTGGATGTTTTTTCACTCCAGCATATAACTTTTAATAAAAAAAGGAAATAGAGGCATTTGATATTTTAATAGAAAGTACATGAGCTGCACTCCTTGTAAGTTTTCTTACTCTCTCTTTTAGCTACCACCTTTTTGTCTGAAATTGCTCCTCTCAAGGAGCAATCTCACCAGTTCATTATCTATAAACTCTTTCCTTTTAAATTAATTTTCAATTTCGTAAATCCAAATCCTTTGTGCCATAGCTAAAGTATTGTTAAAAATTAAGGCATTGAATTGCCACTTAAGTGTTGAAAGACAGTTTATCTGTTGAAGTAGCTGATGGTTGGAATGCTTCAGAGTATTTTAGTAATGCAAAGGAATTATCTTTCTAAAATGGGGGGAGGGGAAAAAATTCCTTGAATCCTAGACTTTGCTAAAGCCAGACGCTTTAAAGATGATATAATAATGCATGCAAAGAAGATAACTTGCTTATATTTATATGCTGGGTGTTATTTGAGTCGTCTTAGTGCTGAAAAAAGCAGCATGCTGCTGTTTTATACCTTTTTGTCTGATCCAGACTGACCTGTATTTACAACTTCATGAAGAATTAAATGCATTAGAAATGAGAGCAGTCACTGGTCTTTTTCTTCTTGGGTCTTAAGGCATTTAAACTTATGATGCGTTTTAAAGAATTAAATATAGATAACATTGCAAGTGAGGAAATGGAAGCAGAGATTGAAAATGATACCTAATTTAGATTTTTGTATGCATGATTTGTGAAAGAGAGTTCACATGTTGTGTATTATGTGATGGAGGAAGGGTGGGAGAAACAATACTTTCTAAATGGAAATCCTAAGTCAGTATGAAAACCAAAACGAATGCCAATTTCATTATTCACGTATTATATATAACTCTTTGAATCAACTAATGCAGCATCAGTATTCTTCAGTGTAAACTGATAAGTTCAAATCCAGTACTTTATACAACCATTTCACAGACAAATCTGTAGTTATGGCTGACAGTCATCACAGAAGCACCAAACTCTGTATCAAGCCATATTTATATGAAGAGGACATCTGTTTTCTTGAACTGAAAGATCATTTCAAGCAACTTCTACATCTCCTTTGCTTAAGAACTTATTTAAACGCAAGAGTTGTTCTCTTTTAACTCATAAAGGATATATAAACTTGTCAATCTGTACTGAGAGGTGGCAAAACTACGTTTCTTTTCCCACATCACAGCAATGCCTTTTACAGTAAATATACCTTAAAGTCTACTAGAGTTCATCTAATGTTTTTTAATTAAATAATGAAACAATTATGTTAATGCAAGATGGAAAAAAGAGGAGGCCTCCAAGAGTGAATTTCAGGTGCATGGTATTGCAACAGCAGATTTTTTGTGTGGCAGTCTCACAAAGTCATGGAAGGGTGGCACCTAGGTCAGGTTATATTTGCTTGCGGACTTAATCCATATTCAGAGTTGTGCTTCTGTGTGACTATCATTGCTAATCTACAGTAGTTTGCATTAATTTTATTTTATATATATATAACACATAATATCGATATTAAATTTGTTGCACCTTAGAATATAGAGAAGGCTAAAGATGCCTTGAGAGGCTTGGTAGGAGTTGTTGTGGAGCACATTTGCACGTTGGTCGGAAAAAAGTCGGGTTTTTTCTGGATACTTCACTTCTGGGTGGGAGGTTGAGATCTATCTGTGTATACACTTATAAGAAATTATTAAAAGACAGATTATATTCCTTTAAAAAGAAACCCATAGAACTGGTTATATTATGTTTCTGTATTATACAGGTCACCAGAAAGACCCACTGGAGATCTTCGGGAAAGAATGAAGAACAAACGTCAAGACGTTGAGGCAGAACCACAGAAACGAAGTACAGAGGAATCATCCTCTCCTGTTAGGGTAAGAATGGAGTTTGTGGAACTCCAGAATCCCTCAGTAGCAATTGGGCAGTATGTCCTAGAGACCTGATCATGGTGACTTGTAATGTTTAAAATATTTTAATGAACTGATGATTTTGTATATAGCATGTGGCATGTTTTATTATGAAGTGTCTTAACAATTGTATTATTTTGCAATTTTATATCACTTTCTGGTCTTCTGCTTCCCAAAGATCTTATAAATCCTGCAGACTAAAATAAGTTACAAATACTGATAAACAGGTATTTGTTAAAAGTGCAGACTCTTCTATTATTACCAAGAAAGTTTATTAACTGTTATCCCAATCATCCACTATTTTTCCCCCAAAACTTATTCATATCCATTGTTTACATGCATCCTGACTTCAGTTGTTCATCCTCAATTTGCTTTTAATGAGACCATACAGATACGGTTATGTGGGTTCATTTCACTTTCTTCCTCACATACCCATCAGGCATCCCAGCTACTCACTTTTGGATTTTGTAAAAAATTCCTTCATTATTGTTCTCATTTTATAAGCATCTATCTGCCACCCTACACATCTCAAATATCAGAAGCTACTAATTTTAGAATTGTCACCTGTTCCCACAGTGTTGTATCAAATGAATAGGGGCAGGGTTGACAGTGTGACCCTGCACCTGTGTAGCAATAGCACCAGTGTATTACTGCATATTGTTTAAGACATCTTCCTATGTATAATGATTAAAGTTTTTTGTTTGTGAAAAATAAGTTTTGTGTCTGCAGGTATTAACAGCATTCTTTCTTTTTTTCTCTTGATCTGTTACTACTTGCTGTGTAAAATGAATTTTTGTGTCAGGTGTAAAGAAATCAACAGCAGCTGCTATCATTAAATTAACAGAATGGCTTACCTTCCAATCATGTTTTCAGTTGCTGTTAATTTGTATGAACTTTCAATCTTTTTACTCTTTTACTTAAATGTGTTTCTTTGATTTTTCTAATATTTTGAATAAACTGTTCAGTTATTGAGTACATGGTTGGTGGGAAGGGTGTCTTTTTCCAACCACTATTAAAAGTTTATTGTAACTTCTCTCCTGGTACAACTCTTAATTCTGATGTAATTCTTACTTTTGGTTAGTTAATTCTGCTTTTTTTAGTGTTCTATTTATGTGATAATAAAATACTCTTAAACAATTAAACCCCAAGTAAAGGTGAACTGAAAGCAGGAATC
The DNA here is from genome assembly GCA_033556795.1 of Tapera naevia. Lineage (NCBI taxonomy): Eukaryota > Metazoa > Chordata > Aves > Cuculiformes > Neomorphidae > Tapera > Tapera naevia. The sequence continues at coordinate 30,678,536 of JAUMJJ010000067.1, read as the reverse complement.
AAAAGGAATCAGAGAATTAGTGGGTCTGTTGAAATACCAAAGATTTATTGACAGAGGAAGCAAACTGAAATACTGTGCTTCAATCTCATAAAACAGAAGGCTGAGGAAACCACTGAGCTTTTGTATTAGTTGTGTGGAGGCAACTCTCAATGTATGGGATATGCAAAGAAAATACTCTGGAACAAATAGATGAAGAGAGACAGTCATCAAGAGTTGCATAGCAAAGACCCAGGATATTTAGAAGAAAAGAAGACTGAAGTGGCTGAACTGCTAGCAAAAATCTTGCTCTGCTGTTAGAGCTATTTTATGGTGGAGATCTAATAACTGAAGTTTCCATCTCTTATTAAAGGTTTTGGGGTAACAGAGGATCTGGATAAGAAATCTTAACTTTGTTTTTGAAATAAGAAAAACTGGCTTGTTCCATAAGAAGTTTCATAACTGAGTTGTTTGGTCTTTTTTAAAAAAAAAAAGGGAAGAAAGAGCAGTACTGTTTCTGCAGGCAAAATTTGTGCTTCACCACTATACTAACCTGAAACTTTAACAGCAAGTAGGGACTGCGAGAGAACTGTCCGATGCAGATGAAACCTTTAGTAGCTTCTTTTGAAACAAGGTTTTTGAGGCTTAAAGATAGTCAAAGAATAGCAGGTACAATATTGTCAGGCTTAGATGCCAGCTAAGGGGAAAATTTTAGGTTAACTTCAAATTATGGAGATGCAGAGAATGCTATGATGCTTCGTCTAAAGAGCTATAACTTATGAGAATGTGGGAAAAATGCTGGACATCTCAAAGATATGTAAGCAGTACTTGAGGTTACTAAAGTCTGAGGAATGCAGTAGGGGTTCGGCAAAGATAGTTTTTGGCAGTACAATGGCAGATGAAACTTGATATTGTCAAGTGAGAGGTAATGCACAATGAAGAAAGTATTTAAAAAAAAAAAACATGAATGGATATTTAAAAAGTAACTGAAACAATCCAGTAGAAAAACAAGTTATTGTGGACGGCTCAATGAAACCATCTGTTATAGGTGCAGTCACAGTTGCAGAAGCAAACACTCAGGTATATAAAAATGGAATAGAAAGTGATCAATATAATGCTGTAGAAATTCACGGTCTAGTTTTATTTGATATGCTGTTTGATTGTGATCACCTGTATGCAAGAAAATATGGTCAAAGGTCTTTTTGAAGTGGGAAAGAAGGTGAGAAAGAAATTGGACAGAAGAAAGGATATGTGGTGAATGTATCTAATGTATGTTTGAGAGCATGTAAATTAGATGCGTCATATTTCTACTTTATCCCAGTAGAAAGGGTGGCAAATTTTAGAGGAAATGCTATTAACTTGTATATGACAATTCTACCATATTGCCAGAAGATGCAGGCAGAAACCTGAATAGGTTCCACAAAAAGTTGAGGTAATATAACTATTGTAAAATCTTCTTAGAAGAGATTTCTTGTTGTGTCTTTAGGAAGAAACTTCCTATATGTACAGCCTATAGAACACATGCCTTATTTTTCATGTCTTGTACTAATATTGTCAGAGACGATATGCTACGTTATGTTGACAGCTATATTGAACTGAGTTGTTTCTTTATTTCTCAGGTTTGTGTTTGTAATTCTTTCAGCACTGTATGTTAGCGTATAGATTATTATACAAATAACTAGATATAGTCCCTGCCAATGCTGTATTTAGTTGTAAATTTTTATGTTGAATTTTTCGTCGTGTTATGAGAAGACAGTTACATTGGAGTATATGAATTATTACCTGGGAGGTGTGTGTGATTTGGGAGGAACAGTGGGAAGAACTTAATGTATATTTAGGAGAGGTTTTTGTAAGGAGTCTATATCAGTTTTTTCATATCTGTGCTTTTTGTTACTGTAGCTTTTTAACATCTCCACTGGAAATGGAAGTCAGCATTGTTTTCTGTCTGAAATAGAAACAATACCTGATTGTTTCAGGGATGCTCCAAGTTTTTTTGTGTTTCTGTAGTGTGGTAGTAGTTTACACTATAAAGTATTATAACTATAGCATAATAGTACTGTGCTTGCCCAAAAGATTGTAGCTTGTAATTCATAATAGCTTATTCTAGATTTAAAGGAATTTGCTTTTGAATTAGTTTATATTGCTGCTGCCTGTACATGTGCTGATAAGGCTGAAACTGAAGTTTCTGCCTTTTAAGAATTGTTGGTTGTAAGAGCCATAAATGCTTTGTCCATTGTTGTTGGCAAAATAACACTTCTTGGCTAGAGGCATGTTTTGCAAACTGGATGAGTCCTTTTGCACTTGACCAAACTTCTGACTGTGGTGGGAAGTTCATTCAAGTAGATATCAAGTCTTGTGCTGTAGAGTGCTGACGTTTTTTATGGGGTGTGGAACTTCAGTTTAAGTATGCATTAAATTAAATTAAATTAAATCGCATGGAATTCAGCCATAATATCATAGTTTTTTTCTCCTTTGTTAAGTAGAATTTCTCCTGAATGTCAATGTTAAACTGTAATCACCTATCCAACACATGCAAATAGTTTAACACTGAGCACATACCTGAAAATAGTATAGGCAAAATCTGCTGAGTTGTCCTAAGAGTAAACAACAATTACAATATTTTTCTAGTAAACAATTATATTAATATGAAAGTTTATTGTTGTCTAGTAAATGGCATTTTTTCAGAGTCTGCAGAGGAATAGTTACAGGTGTGACTGAAGTGGATACAGCATCTCCAGGTACAAGTGAAGGATATGTTATTGGCCTTTAGGAGCTTGGCTTATTTTATTTTTGGCTTACTAAGTGAGAGAAAAAAAAACTCTGAAGTAAAGTAGAAGAAGGTCTTATGAAGGAAATATTTACTACTCATAATATGAAGGAATTGAATGCATTGTAAGTGGGACAAGTACAATAGAAGGTATATGTTGGACTTCTTGATGAGAAAAAAATGAAATATGTGTTTTAAACTGTCATAGCTTAAATTTTTGATTTGGTTGCCCCAGGAAAATTCACTTAATTTCTAAGCTAAGTTTTGTTTTTCAAGATGCAATGTTATCAGCATCTTTTTTCCTGATAACTGGACTGAAGTCATTTAGTGTATGAATGAACTTGGATCAAGTTGTGTCGACTTGTAAAATGGCATGCTTGCATAAAAATTGTCTGTTCACTTCCCCCTATATTTAGTAATTCAGTAGAACTACCTTTCATAGATGTTTTTGTTCTCAGTTCTTCTGTAGAAGTATGTTTGTGTCACTACTGAATCTCTCCACTGAAAGGAGAAAATAGAGGCTGTTCCAAGATGCTTGTATTTGGTTGTAAGTTTGGTGACGTAGGCGAGATACATGCAAGTTCTGTAGTGTTTTTAACATGGGTTGCTAAAAAAAAAAAAAAAGAATTGTTGCAGGAGAGGCTTGTGGATAAAGTTACAGATTTTTGGATCTCATCAGAGTAACTTTCTTTTAAAGTAACTTGCTTTGGAGTGTCGAATAATTCTTGCTCTTGGACTGAAATTTCTCTAGTACATGTTGTGATGATGGCTTAGTTGTTGTAGATAGTTCAGGATCTTTTACAGCATTTTAGAGATTGTCATGAAATGGAGAAAAAACTCTTTTTTTCCTTATTCTACAAGCTGCTTTAAATTAAACATGACACAAATTAGTTCTTGAATGTGAAATTCCTTTGTGTTATGTAGCGACCACTCAGTTTTTTCCAAACCTCTAAGGCTTTGAATGTAATATGCTGAACGTATCAAGATGAGAGGCTTGAAGAAAACTGTGTGTTGAAGCATCTGTGTTAGTTAAGTAGGTAAAGTAAATGCAGTATTTGTTCCGTCATGGTTTAAGTCATTAACTAGAGATGAGATTTTAACATTGTTAGTGAATAAAAAGGAATAGTTGATTTTTACTGACTTGGGAGTGACCATCCATACTTTGGAGTGACTGTCCACAATGTTACGCTATTTTCTTTCTGTATTTCTAAGGTGTTGTTAAGGATTTAAATTAAGATCTAAGTACCAATAAGGAATAGCTAGTGAAATTCTCGGGCATCTCCTTATCTTGCATATAAAATAAAGGTTCCTTTGTATCAACACTGAAGAATCTCAAAAAGACAAAAGAAGGGACTATGGGAGGTGAGAACAAAATGGATATGGGACGGACTTTTGTTATTTGCTCTTTCTGGTTTCCCACTTAATAAATTAACCTGAGATACTTCTAAGCTTGAATGCTCATTAAAAAAAACACTTCGTCCTGTGCGCCCTTTGAGCCCAGGTAGATTATTTAGACAATGTCAGTTCAGCAGAGGCAGTGGTACATTTATGCAGCTTTACTGCTGGAATTTAGCAGGGGGAGGAGAGTAGCACAGGCTCAGTTGTCTTTTGAAATGGTGGGGTTTGCTATAAGAATAGTCTCTGGCTTCCTTACTTATCCGCAAGACCGTCTGCCACATGCAAACTGGGTGCTACTGCAATAGTTAGATGTCTCATAACTCGGGGCCACTTAAAGTTCAGATATAAAGCTGAAAAAAAAAGTCAGTGTCTTGCTTTAGACTTTTTTCACCTTCCTTCTGCCAGCCAAAAGTCTCTGTTTTCTTTTATTATCCCCCCTCATTCTTTATCCTCTGGAGACTTAAAAGGTTCAGCTTCTGAGGCTCATCTGCCTTGCATATAAATATTCTTATTTAGAGCTGAGAACTCTTACTCAAGCTGTCAAAAGCAAACTCTGTAAGTGTTCATTAAACTTCTGGTCTTAAGAACTCGATCTGTTCTTTCAGTTCCTGTTTTAAGCTGTTCTCTGATATGTCCTCGATTCTTGCCCTGGCTTCAAACCTTCTTGTTTTATGCATCCTTTCTTCTCTTTTTCCCATCTGTTATTTGCACACTGATTATAGGAAATTGCATTAGAACATATCGCTTGTGGAGTCTCTGCTTACTTAAGAAGGTATTTGTTCAGCAACCTAAAGGGGAAAATGCTTTTTGTACTACAAAAAAGAACCAGCCAGAATACAGTGTAAATATACCTGCTTCTTCAGGCTTCTTTTAAAATAAAGTTGTTTACTATAATGCAACATTTTTCCCTTTATAGAAAGAGTCTTCACGAGGAAGGCATAGAGAAAAGGAGGATATCAAAATTACAAAGGAGAGAACACCAGAAAGTGAAGAGGAAAATGGGGACTGGGAAACAAATAGAGAAGGTAAGCATCGAGAAATTAGTGATCCCCCTTCAGAAAGAATTGCAAGGTTACTGGGATGTATGTTAAGCAAAATGCTTAAAGATTTGGTCTCTAAGCAGAGTGTTTTTATGCAGTGGCCATTAATGTTTATTTTTGGAGGAGAACAAAGAAGCAATTTGAATCAGACTGCTACAAGTGTAGAACTAACTTAGTTTAAAAATACATGCACTCTTTTTCCCTCTTTGGACAAGGGGCTTGGACATAGGCTACTCTCTGGCTAAACCTTTCATTTTTATATCTTTAAGTGAATCCAATATACATCCAAAGTAATTTTGAAGCTGGTTAGTCTGAGGAGAGAGCATAACTCCATGGAATTCAAAAGTCAGTAGGTTTTTGTTGCATAATTGGCAATAGTGTGAACTGTCCCATTAATAAGGGTTCCATTAGAATAATAACAACTGAAAGTAGCAAAGAGTGAACTATTAATATTCTGAAAACACTTCAAGAGTGCTAAGAGGCATTACCTTCTCCAGTCAGTTTTGTTTGGATGGTGTTTTGGGTTTTTTTTTTTGTGGTTTTTTTTTTTTTAGTGGTTGAAAGGTGATTTTATTGTCCTTATTGATAATATGTGTCCGTTTCATATGGAACAGTTGAGGAAAAGGCTGTCTTTTTCTCTTCTCTCTCCTGAGCTTAGCTTTTGTTAGAGACCCAGTTCACCTGACAGTGAAATTACAGCAGCTTCTGATGAACTGTGGTGTTCATGTAGTTTTGTGTCGGTGTTTCACAAGTAGTTACAGTATTACAAGAGAAGATGGGTATCCTGATCTTTTCTGAGTGAATTCAGCTATAATAAATGTATTTGCTGTAAAATATACCACAGGTTGTTTGTGGGATGGAGTTTCTCTGTGAATTTCAGTAAATAGGTAGTTTTCTATAGTATGTGCTGTAAGTTTTGCGAATATTGTTTTGCTGTGTCTTAAGCAGAATACGTGAATAAAAAAAGTAGCCATAATCTATTTTCACTCCTTTCTAAATTTTTTTCAATATGATTTAAGAAACACTGACCTAAGACATGTACATATGTAAATAGAATCAAAGTCAGAAAAGTTTCAAACATAAAACCCACAAATTCTTTATAAAATGTAGCATGACTGTCTTAGACTCTGAGGCTTTCAGCTTGATAATTACGATGTTTTCAAAATATTGTTGGTTGTAGTTATGTGGATGTAGTAGAATTGCTGTCTCTAAAGTTCTAGTGAGTGCTGTATGAGCAGACAAATGGACTGGGAAAGAGCCCATGCTGTTAAGAATTGTGCCCCTCTAAAAGCTGTTCTCATACATTTCGTGGCACATGAAGGGAATTCGTAGACTTCAGTTTTAGTTATTGCAAAATCTTTTATATGGTTCCTGTGTGTAGGGAGGGGAGTGAAAGCTAATGACTTTTTAATGAAGTAATCTTTTCTCTGACAGTTATTTTCCTAAAGTGCTTGTTGAGCATTAGACTTAAATAGCCATAAACAAAACAAGAAGTGTAAACAGACTGAGTAAAACTGCTTTAATTTTGAGTAAGATTTCAGTTGCAAGGCTTGAAGCATATGATATTAACTAGCCATGACTTAATGAAGTGAGAGAAATAGTGCCTTTTCCGATGTGGAGAGCAAACAGTAGTAATGTTTTAAAACCAGAAATGAACTCTTGAAGTGTGCGTTTATCCAGTGAAAGAGCTCATGCAGACCTCTTATTTTATTTTAAAAATCAATTTGTAAATGTAATTAATTGTATCAATTAATTTATGGGATACTCAAATGAAATCCTCTACTATCATGCATCACTATTTAAATCTATTTTGTATAACACTTCCCAATTAAGTAGTACTCTACATATTTTTGGTCTTTGAAGACACACTTTAATTTTTTTGTTGTTTAAATATAAATAAAGGGTTTACTGTGTTTCCCTTCCTCAACTTCATGCAAGTATCTGAAAGAAGTTAGGGTATTTTTTTAAACAAAATATGTTTTTTATTGCAGGTTGTATGGAACTAACCAGAGTTATTTCAGGTTTACACACATAATTAAAAAAGAAATTTGACTTGTCTCCATTGATCCATTCATGCAGTGCTTAAAAGTCACAAAAATGTTTGCTTAGCATCCAGTATTCTAAATGTTATTATTTATGTTGTGTAATTCTTTACTAATCTATTTACTACTTTTAATTAAAGACTCTGATAATGGAGATGTTAATTATGATTATGATCATGAGCTGTCTTTGGAAATGAAGCGCCAAAAGATTCAGAGAGAACTCATGAAGTTGGAACAGGAAAACATGGAGAAACGAGAGGAAATAGTCATTAAAAAGGAGGTTTGTATTATGTAAATGTGAAATTAAAAAAAAAAATTATCAGCCACTTCATAGGCTTCTAATTGTTTCCTGGAAAACTTGAGCTTCAATGCACTGTTGTGTTACACAGCTGTAATTAGCTGACGTGTATAACTTTGTGACTTGGGTATTTAGTTGTGAGTATCTGGTCGGTCATCCAGCACCATGACCGAGTTTTCTGCTTTATGAAGTCAGGTATTAAATGAGTAGGATGTAATGCATTCTAATGATATAAAAATAATAAGACCTTTAATAGAGAAGGCATTTAGAAAATAACACAAGGCATTTGTCAAGCTCCTTTACCAAAATGTTTCATAGTAACAGAGTATAGTGACAGAGGCAAAGCTGTAAGTGTTAAAAAACCTAAAATTTTGGGGAAGATGATAAGGAAAGCCTGAAAGGAGGTCTTCCTTTTCTAGACAAATTTGAGTGCCTACTAGGAATGTACTGATTTTAAGCTTTTAGTTGCAGTTTTTATAATATATTACAGAGTACGTCGTCTTCTTTTTATGTTGTTCTTTGTAAACTGTGATTAGTTTGAAGTGGATGTTTACATGGTTAAGATATCAGATGTAGACTGTTACTGAATTTATATATTTGACACATATGACAGCGTACATGTAAGCTTTTGAGGGTCAATATTTTACCTGTTAAATTAATCTTTTCCTCAAGATTTCTCCAGAGGTGGTTAGATCTAAATTATCACCATCGCCATCACCAAGAAAGTCTAGTAAATCTCCAAAACGAAGATCCAGTCCGAAATCATCATCTTCAGCTAGTAAGAAAGAGAAGAAAGCATCTTCTGTATCTTCCCCACTTTTGGATCAGCAAAGGTCAGTACATGTAGGTGCATCTTGTGAGAAAGTGAGAACAAGCGAACCACACTGATTTTTATTACTGGGCTTTTCATAATGTTTTTTTCATTTTCCTTGCTTTCAGGACTTCTGATTTTATAACTTCACGGGAAGGTTTCTAAATTATTCACTGTGCATCATCTACTGCATAAAATTGTTATATCAGTTGAATAATTTCATGGTTTACAAGCAGTTCTTTTCTGTTTGAATGTCCAGAGTCTCTGGGAGATGGTGAGGAAATAAAAACCATTAAAAAGTGGGAAGCCGTTTTATTTGAGATGCTGCAGCCTGTGAAGTAGTTCCCCTAGGCTAAAGGGAAGTGTTTTTGAAATATGACCAGCTACACGTTCTGTTGATATTAGGTATTGCTGCTCAGGAAATAATGTTTGACTTTCAAGACAGGGTATTTCTCAGAATTCAGGAGAAAAGAGGTAGAAGATTGGGGAGGGTGGAAGAGTAAAGACAAGATATGTTGAAAAGGACAGGAATGTCAAACTGCATGCTTCGCCATAAGAAGTCAGTCTCCAAAACCTGTTTCTAAGTTCTTGCTGGCTGCGGGAACTTTTGAATCAGTCTTCAGCTTTTACATAGGAACCAAATAACAGCAGCAGTGTAAGCAAACACATCTGTTTTCTCTTACCAAAAATCTCCTTTAAAATAGGGGCTAAACAATGTTGATTCTGCTGTGAGAATGTACAGCGTGGGCTACTACTGACATTCAGTATGCAGTGATATCTAGTTTATAGGATTTATGTCGGGGTAGTTTACATAGAAAAACATCTACTCTTCCATACCCAGCTGCATATTCAAAACTACTTGGATGCTTTGTCCTGCGTCATCTGGTTAATAATAAATCAAAGATATGAGTTGTTCAAGTCATTTAGTGTATGGGATTGCGGTATTGCTTTGCAGAAGCAGAGTCTAAAAAGACAGGATGCTCTATAGAGTTCTGATCCTTTGTGTGCAGTTCATTCTAGGGCATTTTAATTTGGAAAACTGGTTCTGTCTGAATGGGAGAAATTCCTGGTTTTGTTCACTTGTTTCAGAAATAGAAGTTACAAATGGAAGAGCTCAAAGTGAATTTTTACCATCTGCATTCACCCTTCCATCAATTACAGTTGTCAAGCACTGTTTGCTAATGGAATGGTGAATCTTATCCTACAAGTTTCAAGGCCCTTGAGGTTATAACTTTTCTGCTAGCATCTGAGAAATCATTATTTGAAATAGTTGGCAGTTCTTCATTTCCCCTCCCTTTCTGTTATTTTATCTCTAGGAGTTCTAAAAGTAACCAGAATAAAAAGAAGGGTCCTCGTACCCCTAGTCCTCCTCCTCCAGTACAAGAGGAAACTTCCCTAGGGAAAAAACACAAAGAAAAACATAAAGCAAAAGAACGTTCAGAAGAAAAGGCAAGGGAGGTGAAAGACAGAGGCCGTGACTTTGAAAGGCACAAGGAGAAAAAAGAGAAGCAAAGGTAAGTTATGTTGCGTTATTAGTTTTTAACATTAATGTAACCTTGCTTTAAAAGTTGTCTTTTGTAGAACACTGGATAACAAGAGATTTATACCTGCTTTGCCAATAAGCTTTTCAGTACTCATTAAGTATTTTAAGTACGTTATATAGGTGGATTGATAGACTATAACAGATTCTTAGATTTTATTATATAAATATACAGGTTTCTAAAATGCCCTTTTGAAAGTTTCATTATTTTTCAGGAAGTTGGACCTTCTCCAGTGGAGCAATTTATTTGCCAAAATCTTTGTCAAAGACATTCACTTGTCCACTTGCCTGCTTTTCTGAAATCTTAGAGGACTAATATCTTTCTAAAATGGCAGGGGAACGTTTTAGCTCTTCCTAATCTTCAGTAGGTTAAAAGTATTTTTGAAGTAGTCAGACTACTGTGATTTTAGAATTGCTTCGCTTTTCCGTATATATCTCTCAAATGGTTAACTAATATAACTATTCCTGTTTTTTTCTGAAGCATAGGTTCCATTTAATTGAAAAATACATCATCTGTATCTTATAATCCTGTATTCCCATGATGAAAATAGGGTACATGTTTGTAACTGGTTTCTTTGTAATGGACATAGCAAAGAGTAAGGAGTGGAAAACCAGTGAATTGTGTGATTTTAATTGATTAAATAAGTTACACCGTTCTTACTTTAAAATACATTATTTCCCTCATGCATGCTTACTCCATTACTGGAATGAAGGACTAAGCAGTGGAAGGGAACATTCTAGGTAGTGCTGAAAGGATCAAGGGAGTGGTTGGCTTGTCGTTGTACTTTAATCAGTATTACTATGGTGACTGCAGCTTTTTATTTCAGTGTTAGATAGTTGTCTTTTTTTTTCCTAAATTATAAAAATAATGAAAAATCTTCATGATGTACAGTAACTTAAATAGTGGAAGGTTCTGACAGAGCTTTCGTTCATTTCCAAATATGGTTAGTGTTTGAAAATGTCTGAGTTTATGCCTTCTTAAGTAAAATTCTGATATTACAGAAGTTTTTAAATAGAGGTAGAAAGATAATTCTCCGTCGATAGGAACTCTGTTTCACTGACACAGGAAATTTTAGGTAAAATTACAAGAATATATTTTTGGTTTTACCGTATTCTAGTTTTGTATTTTTCAGTTCAGCGATTAACAAGAAAAGTAGTGCATAGCATACATTGCTGAGTTTTGCTAGCTAAAAGATAGTTTCATATATGAAATTCTTCTGTAAGATAATTCTTGATCTGGTAAGCACAGGTTCTGTCTTGAGATTGTTTGTAATTTTTTAGAAATGTACTAATGTCGTATGACACCTGTTAAACAAGCTACTGTTTGTTTCCCAGGGATCCCTCTGAAAGCTCCCATAGACAGAAGCGTTCTCCTAGTCCTGCAGATCATTCTGGCAGTAATTCTTCCCCTTCCAGGGAATATTCACCACCTGCTGCTAGGCGAAGACAAACCTCTCGAGCTCCAGCCAAGTCAACTACTCGCAAACATAACTTCTCACCCTCTCGCAGGTGGGAGGTCAATTGCATGGATTTAATTTCCATGAATAGTTCTAGTTTAGAAACTGTCTCTGTTGGTTTGACTACATGTTCATATGTGTCTGTTTTGAGTTTGTGTGTGCTTCAAACACTTGAGCTCTGAGACCGTGGTTTCTTTCACCAACTTACTACATTGAGAGTAGCTGTCATGACAAGGAGACAAGTCATGGTGCAGGCTTCCATTTATCAGTTCCTTTCAAATATTTTGACTTCAGGTAGAACTTCAGAAGTCTGATATGAGGCATAGTCTATGATCCTTTGGGAACTTTTTGTTTTTTTCTTTTTCACCTCCCCCATTGGCCTAAGAAGGTCAATGGCATCCTGGCCTGTATCAGAAACAGTGTGCCCAGCGGGACCTGTACTCAGCACTGGTGAGGCTGCGCATCGAATACTGTGTTCAGTTTTGGGTCCCTCATTACAAGGACATTGAGGTACTGGAGTGTGTCCAAAGAAGGGCAACAGAGCTGGTGAAGAGGTTGGAGAACAAGTCTTATGAGAGGTGACTGAGGGAACTGGGGTTGTTTAGCCTAGAGAAAAGGAGGCTGAGGGGAGACCTCATCACAGTCTATAACTCCCTGAAAGGAGATTGTAGCAAAGTGGGTGTTGGTCTCTTCTGCCAAATGACAGGAGATGGGATGAGAGGAAATGGCCTCAAGCTGCACCAGGGGAAATTCAGACTAGATATCAGGAAAAATTTCTTCACTGAAAGCATTGTCAGGCACTGGAACGGTTGTCCGTGAAGGTGGTTGAGTCACCATCCCTGGAGGTGTTTAAAAGCCTTGAAGATGAGGTGCTCAGGGATACGGTTTAGTTGTGGGCAGGTATGGTTGGACTCGATGATCTCAAAGGCCTTTCGCAACCAAATGATTCTATGATTCTTTAAAAAGTAGAAAATGTGAGAAGTCTTCTATCTTGGAGACAGGGAAGGAGCAGGGTTTCTCCATTCTAAAATGGATAAACTCGTACACAGATCCTGGCTCTATGTATTGTTCCTGAAAAACAAGCACAACTATCTAAACAATACAATAGGAAGGCAGTTTCAGAGACTCTTCTTGCAGTAAGCTTCCGGGAAGATATCATCCTGCTGATTCTTGGGGCCTTAAAAAAAGTCTTTTACCACTGATTAAAAAGAAAGGATGAGGCTTCTTATTTTGGTCTGAAGCCTGGGTTTAGAATGGCAGTGCTAAATACTACTGCAGTCCTATGTTCGTATAATGGAGAGGGAGGCATACTTATTTTCTGCATTTCCGTTGAAGGGTGAGGGAAGACACTAGAAGTCATGTATATCTGCATGCTGATAAAACAAAAACTATTCAGAAATCCTAAGTGTCATAAGCAAACTCTTTTGCTGTTATGGTGACTCAGTTCAGCTGGAACAATGTTTTATTGTATTAAGGTAGATGTCACTGATGGACATTTTCTCTAAATCAGATTGTTCATAGGGAAGGGAGTAGAGCGGTCCGTTCCCTCTGCAGGTTACAGTAGTAAGGAGACTGAAAAATGCATTTGCGGGATCCTTTTCTTCCTTTTTTTTTTTTTCTAACCTACTCCAGTATTTTGCTTATTGCTACTTGCTTGGGCGTTCTGTGCAGACATATGAAGTGTTGTACAAGGGATTGTTAAGTAGGGAAGATAAATGGGCCTTCTGCGAGAAGCAGAGAAGGATATTTGAAATGTTTTGTTTGTCTCCAAACCACTGATAACCTTCCATGCAGGCCAGTTTTGGTAGCCCTGTGTTTTGTAATAATGGTGAAAAGTAAATGTGGTCTTAGTTTAAAGATGGTAAGTTTGTCAGTCATTTCTGAGTCTAAGTGAATTTTACTTTGAGTGCTTTGGAAATTTTACTCATAATTCCAGGCCTTCTGTTTCATTTCTACGTGACAGCATGTACATATCATGTTAGAGGCATGTAGGCTACTTGTTTCCTCAGGAATAGTCATTGGTCAGACCTTCCTTCTTGTGTCAGAAAGCTGCAACCAGCATGAGTGGAGACAGAGAAACTGAGTTTCATCTTTACTGCCATCTATGAGGAATGTTTACTGGTAGGATGCATAAGGGAACCTTGAGACGTTAATTTTCTAGGAAAAAAAAAAGCTATGCATAAGCATCCTGGAGATCAGACTGTGTAGAAGTTTCACGCAGTCTGATCGAATCAAAGCCACATCAGGAGGGCAACATCTGGATCCCATGCACCTTTAGGTCTTCAGACAAGGAGATACAGTATCTTAGTCTATTGTTGAGGTGTCCAGATAATTTCTGGCATTGATGGTCATAAACACATCTCAGTGGGTTAGTCTCCAGGCCTCACAATACCTGAGCACACAAATTGACAAACGTAGTGTGAATTAAGTTGGAAAAATAGGTGCAACCTGTTGTTCAGAGTGTCCTAGTTAAGTGTGTTCTAAAGGCTGGTTTTATTTTTATGTCTTGCTATTTCTTTCTGCCGATTCTGTGGGTATATGTTCTGGTAGAGATGAAGTGCCTCAGTTCAAGTATTGTTTCAGCCTGTCCTGCAAAAATTTTGTTTGACTTCTCTCCATTGACATATCTGAAGTGTTTCAACAGTCAAGTCAAGATGCTTCCTTTATTGAATATATCTGGTTCTGCAGTGGAATCTGGCTGTAAACCCACTATCTTTGTGGGACTGTGGTCCACTAATCAGCATACTACTCCATGGAGCTCTGAAGGCAGTTTTCTTGAGTCACTGACATTGACTAGAAGTAAAGATGAAATGCTAATATTAGACTTCCACCATGTTGTCTTTTACCCAAAAAGGACTTGCTTACATACTTGAGTTCCTACCTCAGGCTGCCAGTGGTTTCGCTTTGCTTTCAGTTCCCAAAGGTTTGCTCATTGGAAGGTTTGTAATTTTTCTGTGTTCTCGGCACGAGGAGAATCTTTTTACTTGCAGAGTCTGCGTGTTCAAGAAGTGTTAGCCAGGAGATCCACCGCTGTATAGCGTTGGCTGGGCAGCTGTCCATTTGGCTCTTGGATAGTGTCGTGACAGACTGTAAGCCTGCTAACTTGAATTATTCCAGAGCTCAGTCTCTTCAGACCCCAACTGACATCAGCTGTCTCACTGAGAAGGATTTCTTGTGACATTTACAAGATATTCAACAAAAGCTGAGTTACATTTGTATCTTTACCAATTGCTAGGGTATTGCATAAGGTTGCAGGGGGGTACTTTTGCTTTTGATAGTCTCTTTGTGGCTCCCCTGAAGCAGAGAGTTTCATCTATATAATCTGGATGTTTTCTTGAAGTCACCAACACTGTGTACAGACATTCAAAAGCAGGAGCCAATTTACTTAAAATTAAGTGGGATTTTGGAGATGTGATATCTGTGTGGGGATTTTCCAGCTCTTCTTTATAGTCTCTGGAATTTTGTGATGTGGGAGGGAGTTGGAATTTAAGACCAATGCTTATCATGTGAGAAAAGATACTTGCAAGTTGCTTTGATTACTGATAAGGGAAAAAAAACAAGTACTGAGCTCAGAGACTTGAATGTGCATTTGTCTGTGGTAGGCCATGCATGGGATAACGTATTATGAGGAAGTTTCTTTACTGTTGTATGAATGGTCATTAGTTAAGTGATGGAATTTTAAAGATGAGAGATACTTTGTATGATTTTTCTTATTCTGTTAGATATAGGTTTTCCCTGTTTGTGTAAACATTCATGTGTGCTAAAATTTTAAGGGGGTATGGGTTTTCAGGATGCAGGCCTGAAGAGCAATGCCTGTAATAAAAGAAATAGTTTAAAAGTGCACGAAGAGGACTGTTGTTTTCTAAGCAATTGAAGGCTATTGCAATCAAAAGAAGAAAAATTCCTTAGGTAACACTGTGTAAAAATTATCCGCCTAATTTTGCCATTAACTCCAAAAAGCATTTTCAATTGAAGAAAATATTGTTCTTGGTTTAGGGGAGGTGAAGATCGTGGGTTTTTTTGTGACTCCTCCCTTTCTTCCCCTAGGAAAGCATTCTGGTAGCTGTGTAGCATAATTTTGATTGCACAGCTTGTTCTTGGATATTAAATGAACTATAACCATTTAAAGATAAGCTTACTTTGAAAGGATATCCTTGATACCTTTGAAGGAAAACTAGTTGGTGTTTTATAGATACAGCACTTATTTTCAGCAGACAGAAGGCAGAGAATGCACAAATTACTTTAATCACTCTTTTTTGTAGGGTGTGGTGAGAACCTTTCAAATCAAGTTATTACATGTTGCCTATTCTAACTTTCCTTGCAGGTCTGCTTCTCCATCAGGTCGGCATCATTCTCCTATATCCTCCAGGCATCACTCCTCTTCATCACAGTCAGGCTCCTCTGTCCAAAGACATTCTCCGTCCCCACACCGCAAAAGAACTCCTTCTCCATCCTATCAAAGGACAAATTCCTCACCTGCAAGGCGATCATCTTCTCCCTATCCCCTACACTCTTCCTCTTCTCCTCAGAGGAAGCGGAGTCCTTCAAGACACCGATCTCCTGGAAGAGAAAAGGGAAGACATGATCGTGATCGGACTTCACAGTCCCGTGATAGACGCCATGAAAGGCGGGATGGTATGAATGAAAAATAGCACTTCAGAATAATTTTTATTTGTTGACAAGTTTGATTTTGAAACTTGGATTCTCAAATTGTGGCATTGTCTGCACCTGTCCCGATGGCTATGGAATGAAGAAGCATTATTGTTACTGTGATGGTGCTGTTTTCAAGGGACTATGCGATGAAGTATTCACTGATAGAACTGCTTATGTAGGCTCAGCTACAAGACATCCCGTAGGCATCTGTCTAGGAGTTACTTGTGTAATGCAGTGGTGGTGTCAGTAGGTAAATGATCCCTTGGTGTCAGGCATTTACTACTAGATCAGCTGAATGATGGCAAGATACTTGTAAGTAACTATTATTATTTTCTCTGAGGTGCTCGAATGCTGATCCAGTCCTGGTTGCTCTGTATGTTGTCTTTTTAATTGACGTTAAGCGGAGTGTGTGCAAAGAAACAGCCATTCCCTCTGGAAGCCTGTAAAGCCTGTTGAGCAATTTATGATGGGGGCACATGCTGTTTCTCTCAAGAGGCAGATTACAAAGAGTACATGTGTCAGCTAGTTTAGACTGGCTCTACACTTACCTTCCTGTAGCAGTAACATTATAAATACTTAATTTAAGGAAAAAAAGAAAACTTTAGCAAGGCATCGAGGTCTTAAAAGAAGTAGTCTAAATATAGTACAAATTCCCTGAAAATATGTATGTGTGGAGAAGACAAGGAATCTATGATTGGATGATAGATGGTCCTACCTTAAAATTATTGGATTATTGACTCTCTAATATGATTCAGATTTTTTTTTTTATTATGCATATTGTCTTTGAACAGGTAAATACTTATAAAATACAGATTTAGGTTCACAAAAGATCTTTAAAGCTTGCTGAAGGTATGGGAAGATACACGATCTTCTTTTACTTGCATATGAATTTGGACTTTCTGTATGTATGTCAGAATTATATTTTGATTGCATTATTTTAGTGTTATTTGTGTGCTAAATTTTTTCTTGCTCTGATTAAACTAGGCATATAACATTCTTTTAAATGTTTTACAGAAACTAGAGGGAAAAGGGAAAAAGAAAGAGAAGCAAGAGATGATCGTGATTATGACCAGGAGCAGAGTTCCTCCAGGGATCATAGAGATGACAGAGAGTCTCGTGATGGAAGAGATCGGAGGGAGACAAGAGACAACAGAGATCGGAGGGAGACAAGGGAATCCAGAGACACTCGGGATTCCAGAGATACGAGGGATTATAGCAGAGATACCAAAGATAGTCGTGATCAGAGAGACTCGCGTTCCACGCGAGATTCCCACGACTACAGAGACAGAGAGAGTCGTGATGCCCATAAAAAGGATGACCAGTATCAGGAGGACTCACGCAGCTATGGAAGATCCCATGGCAGAGAGGAGAGCTCTCGTGCTGAAACAAGGAATGACTCCAGAAGTGACTCCAGAAATGAGAGCAGAAGTGATAGAACTGGCAGAAGTCGAGGCAGAGGTCCAGAATTATCTGACAAGGGTATTGTCATTTAAAAAATTAATGTGTCCTTATCATTGGAGATAGATTATTGTTATTCCAACTGTATTTGATATTGGATGTGAGAGTGCTGCCAAATAGTTCATGATTTTAAAGATATGTTCAATTCCGTCATTAAATTAGAAAAGTTCCTTAAATTTATAGCACTTGTGTGTTCTCCATTCATTAAAGTGGTGTAATGTTATTCTGCCATCCCATTTGAAATCAAAGCTTAACTCTTACACCACTCTGTTTAATGTTTCTGCAACCCTATGTTTTCCTATGGGCTACAAGCACAAAGAAGAGGCTACTGATGCGTAGTGGAAGTTTCGTAGGGGGCAGTGTGTCTCAGAATACTGGCCAGCAGGTTTTTATGTACTCTTAAAAGCAATTGCATTTTAACCTTAGACAGTATTTTTTTGAAGTCTGGTGCACTTTTGTAGAACAGCTTCACTTATCACCTTCTAATCAGCTATAGTAAATATGTTTTGACTTTCTTGGGCTTATTGTGATATATTTTATTAGGGAATATTATTATTTTTATTACTGTACAGCATCTGTTTTCTCTGTTTATTCCTGCTGCACTCTTTACTCAGAACAAATATGAGTTGGGTTTTAGACTTACATTTCTAGTCGTCAGGAGATCTCATCCTACGACCGGGGATGGTGATTTACGTAGTCTTGAATTTACAGTTTGAAAATAATAACTTTACAGTTAACACACATGAAATTTGAGTTATTGGTTAAGTTTGAGGCTACAATTTTATGTCCATGAACAGTTACTTAAAGTTTATTAAAAGTTACTGCTTTTGTTGGTATAGAGTTTGAATGGATTTCCTTAAATACAGAAATTTGGTTTTTGTATTGGTGCATCCCTATTAGGAAGTCGTGGGACTAGAGGATCCCAGGTGGATGGCCACAGCAGTAGTGGAAACTACCATGACAGCTGGGAATCAAGGAGTAGCTACCCTGATCGGGATCGCTATGATAGTCGAGAACAAGCAAGGGATTCCTCCTTCGAAAGAAGACACAGTGAACGGGACAGGCGTGACAACAGAGATAGAGGTATTTTTATGTACATTTTTACACATGCATATTGAGTCAAATGTTTATGCATTGTGTGTGTTTCTTTCTCATTTCTTTTCCTTCCTTTTTCTGCCCCAACACTACTGATTTATAAATAACCCCTTTGACACAGCTCACTGATGCTAGTCCTGTCGTTGTTAACTTCTGTAGTAAGTTCTTGCATTGGCGGTGAGTGAATGGATGCCATGGCCTTTCCTTCTTCTTAGGGCTAGATTTTGGTACCTTCTGTTTCCATTTCTTCAAGTAGTATTTAAGCAAATTAAACTAATTCCAAGAGATTTCATTGTACAATTTCAATGTAAAATGATTTTTTCTCCGCTTTGTCTCCTACTCCAGCTCATGTACATAAAAACATGTAAGTTCACAGTCATGATTGCTTTTCATTACTCATTCTATTTATATAGAAACATTGTACTTTTGCACGGTAAATTACTTGAGTGTATTTTGGGAAAGGCCTGACTACTAGACTGACTTAATTATGGATAGCTTCCCACTAAAGTAAGTGACAGTTTAAATTTATGATTAATTTAAAAAGTTATTGCCTAGGAAGTTTAATATTGAAGAATGCTTTGTTTTGGCTCAGTAATAATTGGCTAGTAAGTGTTGGTACAGATATCAATGATCATGGAAAGAGTATGCAAACTCTTCTTTTAGAACAGACTATGCAAGTCGGCACTTTTGCACCTCAGTGTACTGTGTTGTCTTCCAGAGTGAAACTTGGTACCAAGTTCCTTAGAGACATTTGTATTGTTCACCAGTTTAGAGAACAGGAGTCAGACAAATGAAAATAACGTGCAAATGAAGGGAAGAGTTGTGAAGGATATAAAATTACAGGCGAATTTTTCTGTCTTGAGTTTTGATTTGGAAGTGACAGATACGTTCTAGCTGTTGCTATGCTACTTAGAGATGCTTTTTGGCCCATTGAAATCTATCTGTTGTTGTTTGTTTTTGTGAAAGGTTCTGCTTTAGATTGTCTCATCTTCAAGGCAGGATTTCAACAAACTAATCTCCAGACTTCCTTTTTCTTGTTGGCTGAAAAATGCTACAGTCAGTGTGTCCTGATTTGACAGACTAGCTTCATGTCTCCCACCTTCCCATCCCCAATAAATCCTAGCTATATTTTAATGTGATTTGGGCTCTTCATATTATATGTAGTTCTTAATTTATTTAGATTTTTTTTTTAAAAAAAGGCAACAGAAAAAAACCCTTAGAAATAAGATTATGTCATTGCAACAAAATGGACTTCTAGAAGGGAAGTTGCTTTGAATGGGTTTGGTTTCCCGTTGGGGGGGGAAAAAAATGTAAGGACCTTGAATGGAGGTAAGATTTGTTGGGCTTTTTCCTTAAAAATTTAGATCAGTTTTTGAAATAATAAGTTCTCCTTAGAGTTACAATAGAAGACGTATTTTCTGTAATTAGACCACAGTCTTAACATTTGTCATTCAGAGAAAAATTGATATAGATCTCGATTTGTACTTTGTTCTATGATACATAAGGAATCTTTTTAGTATGATTTTAAAATGCAAACTTGCTAGTTTGGGGTGCCTTTATTCAACTATTTATTGACGATTTGGATGAGGGGATTGAGTCCATCATCAGCAAATTTGCAGATGATACCAAGCTGGGAGGAAGAGTTGATCTGCTAGAGGGTAGGATGGCCCTACAGAGGGACCTGGACAGATTGGAGAGCTGGGCCGATTCTAATGGGATGATGTTTAATAAGTCCAAATGTCGGGTACTTCATTTTGGACACAACAATCCCATGCAGAGCTACAGACTGGGGACAGAGTGGCTGGAGAGTAGTCAGGTAGAAAAGGACCTGGGAGTGCTGGTGGACAGGAAGCTCAACATGAGCCAGCAGTGTGCCCAGGTGGCCAAGAAGGCTAATGGAATCCTGGCCTGCATCAGGAATAGTGTAGTAAGCAGGACCAGAGAAGTTATTGTCCCCCTGTACTCGGCACTGGTCAGGCCTCACCTTGAATATTGTGTCCAGTTCTGGGCCCCTCAGTATGGGAAAGATGTTAGGATACTGGAATGTGTTCAGAGGAGGGCAACGAAGATGGTGAGGGGGCTGGAGCACAAGCCCTATGAGGAGCGACTGAGGGAATTGGGGCTGTTTAGCCTGGAGAAGAGGAGGCTCAGGGGAGACCTCATTGCTCTCTACAACTACCTAAAAGGAGGTTGTAGTCAGGCAGGGGTTGGTCTCTTCTCTCAGGTGACCAGTGGTAGAACCAGAGGGCATGGACTTAAGCTTCGTCAGGGAAAGTTTAGACTTGATGTGAGGAAAAAATTCTTCACTGAAAGGGTGATTGGCCATTGGAATGGGCTGCCCAGGAAGGTGGTGGAGTCACCTACCCTGGAGGTGTTTAAAGGGAGACTGGATGAGGCACTGAGTGCCATGGTCTAGATGATGGTTGGTGTTAGTGTTAGGTTATAGGTTGGACTTGATGATCTCAGAGGTCCTTTCCAACCTTATGATACTGTGATACTGTGATACTGTGTAACTAAGGCAAAAATGTAGATGTTCCAAACAGCCACTGGGGCAGTACTTCTAAAATGAAGTTGCTTAAGAAGTGCTGACTACCCACATTTAACTGTCTAATACAGTTCCATTACCTTGATTCCTGTAAGACTTCTGTGTAGATATTTTGTTACCAAAACTGACATAGCATACAGGAGTTACAGAACTCCTGTATAAAGTCTGATACTTATTATGCACAGCAAATCACATTACAATGTTATAGGCACCATTAAAGGATATGAAACCTGTTCACAGAACCAAGTGCATGGATTGATGATTTACGTTTTTAAACAAAGAAGTCTTACATCCATGGCAAAAATGTCACTCAAGTTTTCTTTTAATTTTACCTGGTAACAGGTGAGCATTAAGTCATTGTTAATGCAGTCAGAAATGAAAATTGGTTAAACTGATGGAAATACACATTTTATTGATTGAGTTCTGTTCAAACTCTGCCTGCTCACCTCTGGTGGACATAATCTCAATTTACAACAAAGTGCACTCTTTGTCTCAGAGTAACAGACTGAAAAATATCAGCCTCTGTTCATGCCATTTTTTCTCTTTTGATTAGTGCTTTTAATTTATATTGTAGAAAAATAATTTTGTTGATTTGTTTTGGTTCAAATACTAGTAACATCAGCATAGAAATTGTTAGGAGGTAGTCAAAATTTATAGAAATACCAAAAATATATTGAAAATATAATTTAAAAAAGGAAGCAAAGTCTGTGGAGAGTAAATACCATTAGATAAATCAGATTGCACTGTCCTTCTGGATCAGCAGTTTTCTACATGAGTTTAGTTTTCTCCCTGACTCTAATCCACTGTCTGAACAATGAAAAACTCAGGTTCTGAAACTGTAAGACTGCAGTGAGTATATATGAAAACTTCTAGCAGTTCTGCTTCCAGTATCTCACCCTCACCTCTTCCTTTCTTGTGGATTTGTCTGTGTATTTCTACGCAGGGATCGCTTCTGTCATGAGACAGACCAGTATTTCTTATTTTGCAGTAATTTCTACTGGTTTGGTGAGTTATTGCAAAGCCTATGATTCTTGATAAGTTTGGGAAGTAAAATTTTCCTAACATTTCATTTCTTATATAAGTCATTCAGAGCTTTTTGAGGTCTTCAACCAGATTTTATATTAGTGAGTAAGGCAATAGTAATAGCTAGGTTGTGAGGCATATAATCAACTTTTGAAGCCATTCAGAAAAATCTGGTAGAAAAGAAAACTTTTGTAGTAGCTTTTGGCTAAAATAAGGAAGGCCACCTCCGTAAATATTGAAAAAATATTTCAAAACTCATACTGCTTTTCGTCTTTTTCCCTCCAAAAAGAGAATTTCCAAGTTTCTGCAGTGCGTTGCTTTTTATTTAATGCAAACCAGTATCCAGATTGTCAAAACAAAAGCGCTGCATTTTTCATTACTGTAGTGGAAGTGGTGTTTGTCACATTAGCACTTGATAATCAAACTTGTCTCTCTTCACAGATCAGAGAGCAAGCTCGCCGGTACGACATCAAGGACGAGGTGATGACCTCGAGCGGGATGAAAGAAGAGAAGAGCGAAGGGTAGATCGGTCTGATGACAGAAGAGATGAAAGGGCCCGTGAGAGAGAGCGAGAAAGGGAGAGAGACCGGGAGAGGGAAAGAGAAAGAGACCGGGAAAGAGAAAGGGAGAAGGAAAGAGAGTTGGAACGAGATCGTGCTCGGGAACGGGAGAGGGAGAGAGAGCGAGACAAAGACAGAGACCGCGAGCGTGACCGAGACAGGGACCATGACAGGGAAAGAGAACGAGAAAGGGAGAGGGAGAAGGAACGAGAGCGAGAGCGGGAGGAACGAGAAAGGGAGAGAGAGCGTGAAAGAGATCGAGAGCGGGAACGAGAACGGGAGAGAGGTCGGGACAGGGATAAAGAAAGAGACCGCCAGAGAGACTGGGATGACAAAGAAAAAGGAAGGGAAGACCGCAGGGACAAGAGAGAAGATACTAGAGAAGAAAGAAGTTCAAGAGACGTTCATGAGGAACGAAAATCCAAGTGAGTGGATCTGAATATGACTTTGGTTAAAGAAACCAACCAACCAGCCAACCAGAAAAGAACAAAAAAAAAATGACGTTATTTTACCATTGGTTTCAGCAAGTTAATAAGCAGGAGAGTATCGTAAGGAAGGAGATCTCATGTCTATGCAGAGGCCTGGTCTGGAGCCATATCTCCCCTTAATTCCGTGTGGCACAGAGTGGTGGCCCCAAAATTGGTACTATGCTGCTGAAGATGATCTGATGCTTTGTTAGTGCAGAAGTGGGGGACTACTCAGAAGCTAACAATTCAGTCAGACCATGTAATTTTCCCTGCTAAGTATACTTCTGTGGCCTTGTCTTTAATAATGCAGGTATTCTCAGAAACATAATAGCACACTGGTGGTACCTTTTGAAGCCTAGAAAGTCAGACAGCAGCTAACTAGGTCAGGGTTCGTGACTGTGTTCATTAACCTTCTGTGGAACATACATTACCCTTTGCACTACTAAATTTTCAATACCTCAAGGCTACCAGTGGAGTCATGAACAGTATCCCAAGTAAATGTGTGGTGCTTCCTTTTTTAAGTGCGTAGCACCAATTCACTTTTATTTTTTGTTTAGTACAATAAGTCAGCAATAAACAAAACAATGTTGGCCTAATTGGCTCCTTTGCTTGGAAACAATTAGTAGCTTTTGTGTGAGGGAATTGTGGATTCCTATAAATCATTCAGTATGGGCTCTTCACCATCCAGCTAGGGGAGAAATTAGCAGGTGGGGGTTTAGGTGCCAGCTGGGAGCAACTTACTGTGAAAGAATCATTGTCACAGGGAAAGATTGATCTTAGTAGTCTTTCGTAACTTTTTGCTAAAAATGTGGCTAAGTGTTTGAGTTTAAGTTTGTCTTATAGTATGATCAGGAAGCTGATCATTCTTGAAGTTTGGCAATAACGTAGAAAACTATGAAACTTCCTGGCATCCTTATATGTGTTGTTGCCTGTACGAGGTGCTTAGATTTCAGGGGTGGTATTGATAATACATTCAATTAATGAATGTTTTCTTCAAAGATTCCTGAAGAATGTTGACTGTACATGTTTGTTTTGCAGGAAGCGCCATAGAAATGAAAGCAGTCCAAGTCCTCGTCAGTCACCTAAACGTCGCCGTGAGCACTCTCCAGATAGTGATGCTTACAACAGTGGAGACGATAAGAGTAAGTAGGAGTTGACTGTCTCTGCAGTTGGATACATCTTATCCTCTGCCTATGGAAAATGACTTGTACTCTTAAATAGAAAAAACATTAGGGAAGCTTTCATAAGTGTTGTCCTCCCCTTATTTTTATGAATAACACCATTTTTCTCCATCTATTTGTTAGCCTTATATCTTCATTTTGTCACTATGTGCTATGTGTGCTAGATGATAGTGGCTTCCATGTCTGTTATTTAAGATGCTTGTTTACCAAAATGTAAATAGTCTGTTACTGCTTTAGCAGGAGAAAAATGGAAGAAATGTAACTGAAATAATGAATTATATGTTTAATTAACCATTTTTGGCATGCACAAGATACCAACTGTTCACCTGTTCTGCTTCCTAAACAATACAAGTACATCTTTCTCTCATTTTGTAGATGACAAGCACAGACTTCTGAGCCAGGTTGTGCGGCCACAGGAATCCCGATCACTGAGCCCCTCTCATGTTACAGAAGAGCGGCAAAGTCGCTGGAAAGACGAAGAGCGAAAATCAGACAGAAAGGAAAGTTCCCGGCGTTATGAAGAACCAGAGTTTAAAGAGAGGGTTTCTTCAGCAGATAAGCAAAGAGAGCAACCAGATGCTTCCGAAAGCTCCCGGTCTAGGGTTCAGGAAAATCTTGGACACCGGCCCTCTGAAGAAAGAGATACTTCTGACAGAATGCACGATGACAGCAAGAAGAAGTCTAAAGTACAGAAAAAGGCCACAAAGAAGAAGAAAGATGATGACAGTGGGGTGGAAAGGTATGCTAATGAATCGACAGCTGAGGAAAGCCAGGTCTTTTCACCCAAGAAAGGTCAAAAAAAGAAAAATATAGAGAAAAAGCGGAAGAGGTCCAAGGGTGATTCTGAAGTTTCTGATGAAGATGTTGTTCCACATCATAAAAAGAAGAAAGGCCCACGAACCCCACCTGTAACAAAAGAGGAATTGGTTGAAGCACCACCTGAGAAAGCAGTGGCAGAAGTCCCCCAAAAAAGAGAAGATACAACATTTAGTGACTGGTCAGATGAAGATGTCCCTGAGCGGGGTGACGTTGTTCCAGAAAGAAGCATTGAGGACTCCCATAGAAAAAGTCACAGGATAAGGGGAGAAAAGGTGGAAGCCCCTCATGTTACCATAGATGATGGACCACACCGTAAACCTGTGGATCAGAAGCGCAGCAGCAGCCTTGGTAGCAATCGTAGCCATGCCTCAAGCAGACTTAGATCCCCTTCCAATGAGTCAGCTCATCGCAGTGGAGATGACCAGACTGGACGCAAGAGGATCCTGCACGGTAGCTCTAGAGACAGAGATAGGGACAGGGACAGAGAGAAGAAAAGCTTAGAAATTACTGGGGAACGGAAGTCCAGAATTGATCAGTTGAAACGAGGAGAACCCAGTCGCAGCACTTCTTCAGGTAATAAGATACATTTTATTGAGACTGACCTACCATGTATAAAAGTGTGAAAGTAGAAATCCCAAATCATTCTTGCCACCCAGCGTACTCTTTTTGTATTTAGTTTGAAGGGGGGTACTCTCTGCCATTCACTGTGAAACTAAAGTGAATTAAGGTTCCTGCAAGTATTATTATATTTGAAAAGCTGATCCTCAGTGGGCAGGATTACCGCTTTGTTTACACCAGAACATTCAGTCAGATTCAGTTCATGCTGCCTTGGGGAATAAAGTAATTTGTAGGACAAAAAAAAAAACTCAACAGAAAGAGAAGATGCTTGTGCTAACAGAACTTTGAAGGTTTTTTATCATCTAAATAATGTTCTTGAATTCATTATTAACATTCATTTTGATGTGCAAATTCTGAAATTATGTAAAATGAAAATGTGCTCTCTGGGAGTGATATTCATTATCTCAGGAGCTGTTTTCACTGAGGTAAATCTGTTGTCGTGGTTCTTGTTAAGCATACTTTTAATGCACACAGAAATCATCTTTGTTGCAAATCAAAATAATCATAATTTACTTGTTTTATTTGTATAGTTCTTGTAAAAAAACACGGCTAAAATGTTTTAAAGTTTATATAGCATCAGTAGAAAAATACCTTCCTCTTAAAGTACTTTGGCTCTCTCTTCTCCTCACGGTTACATGCCTGAAATTATTTTTTTTAATTTTGAGATTAGTCCTTTCCTTCCCTGCTCTTGCCTAAATTTCTGAGTTAAAATTACGTACCTTCAGATAACCTTCTGTTATAGCAGAAAGTAGCCACTAAAAGTCTTTTTTGGGATTGGATGAAATACCTTTTGTTTTTGAGTAAGGTTAAGTCTGTAGGTGATCCAAAGGCATTATTAATTTGAGGACAATGCTTTTGACAAGTGCATATTCGTACCTGAATCTTTAAAATGCTTTGGCCTAGTAAAATGGTGTTACATTTACGTGCTATAGTCACATATATATTTAAAATATTTTATTCAGATCGTCAAGATTCAAGAAGCCACAGTTCAAGAAGAAGTTCTCCTGAATCAGATCGTCAGGTCCATTCCAGATCTGGATCTTTTGATAGCCGGGAAAGGCTTCAGGAGCGAGATCGACATGAACATGATCGAGAACGAGAGAGAGACAGGAGAGAGGGAAGACAGAGAGACTGGGACCGAGATGTTGACAAAGACTGGTCGAGGAGCAGGGAACGAGAGAGACTCAGAGAGCGAGAGAGAGAGAGGGAGAAAAGACGGGAGCTGGACAGAGAGAGAGACAGACAACTACCTGATACTGCTGAAAGAGAGAGAGACAGAACTCTTGACATCTCTCAAAAAGAATCAGCAAAACACAGTGAAATGAAACTGGACAGAGATCATGAGAAGGAATTTGATGGTGGTTTTCGGGATTCAGCGGCTTCAGAGAAGGAAAGAACAGACAAAGATTTAGGACCTTTACAAGGTTTTGAAGATGGAAATGAGGCCGAAAAGGTAGAAAGTTTAGAAGGTGAGATATTCTAGGAAAGAACCTAGACTGAGAAATACTTTTTATTTCCCTTTTAACGTAGTGCTGAACTGAGCTATATTAGAATAATTTTTTACTGAAAGTTGTATTTTCTCCAGTTTCTCTTCTGTGGAAGCAGTTAGATAATAATAAGACAAAGGCAACAAGGCAAAAATGTGATGGGCGTCTTCCTTAGCATTGTGTGTTAGTGTTATTGGTTTATTTGTAAAGAAATCTTGAGGCAAAGAAACATAAATTATCTGAGGTATAATTTCACCAGGGTGTAATGAGTATTAGTAGGTAGTTTGCTAAAGAATAACTAACATTTGATTGCCTCATTGTATGACTATAAGATCTATTTCTTAGTTTGGAAATGACAGGTAATGAGTGAAAAAAAATGAGCATTGACTTGGAACTGTTCTTTGGGATTTTTTTCTGCTTAGTCCAGCTATCATAGAAATGGTTGATTAGTAGGTGAAACTTATCTTTGGCTTGGCAGAACAGTCCAGAAATGGGTTTCTTGAGATTATCTTATTAAACATGGCTTCAGTTTGCTGGCCTTAATGGTACTGGGGAAACCGTGATTAGGATTAATAAATAAAATAACTAATGAGCAAACATTGACGAACTCTAAGAGTCACTTTTAAGAGTTTGTTGTGTGGTTTGACAGCTTGAACTTTGGGAAGCATTTTTAACCTATGTCAACAATGTAAAAGAATTGAGAGTCTAAATCCAGAATAACTGGTATATGTCAGTTATGTTCAAAAAGTTAGCTTTTTTGGTGATTGCAAGAATTGTCTTCTCTAAAATCTGTTGAGAGGAAAAAAGGCATTGTAGGATTTCAAATTTTTGGATGTTTGGGATGGTAAAGCCTGAAGTCCATAATCTTCAGAAATCGGGAAACAAATACATTAAGCTTTTGTAATTTTATACAAGGTAATGGCAGGACATTGTCTCATTGTATTTGCATGCTTAGTAAGAATTATCAGTAAATGTTCACTGTTAATTTGGGCAGTTAAATAGTAGATTGTCTCGAGGACACTGAGGAATACGGTGAATCTATTTATTACATCTCTTGCCTGATTGCTTGTGAAGTGGTCATTAAGGTTAACCGGTAGAATTGATAAAATTCCATTTAAGGAGATTATCTTTGGAGTGGAAGCACTTGTCAAAGATTGGTAGTGTGTGGAGTTTGCATGGGGAATTCTGCTCTGGCTTACTGTAATGGACAGAATTCGGCAATTTTTAAGTTGGGGAAGGAATGGTGCAATATAATCTGATAGTAAAATGTGGTAGCTTAAGAAAAGAGTTGGTGAAGGGCTATTCCTGAGTACATTACATCAGGCTGTGGATGTTAAATATGTTGTTAAGTCTAGCCTTTCAGCAGCATTGCAAATGTTCTAATGTTTGTTCTTTTGAGTATTTTTCAAAGGTTTTGTTCTAAATTATCTGAAAATAATAATCTGTAGAAAGTTGTGTTATATTTAGGATTATTTTTTTTAGAAAAAGTCCTTTTTATGTTGTTAGATGGCATCCCATTTTATTAAAGCATACCATACATAGCATGTTTATGATTTTCTGAGGTTTAGTGTAGTTCATTGTCTTGCGTTACTTTTCATTTGTATGTGCATATAGATCATGGGTGGATAGGGGTGTAGCAACTACTGAAGAAATTTAACATGGCTTCCTGGAAGCTCTTCTTCTGACTTCTACAAAGAGTCTGAAACTCTGTGAATAATTACTTCGTTCAAGATACTTTGCTTCTTCCTGTATTTGAGGGTTGCATTACTTGTTTCTCTTGTGGAGCCTTTGGACTGAATTCCGAGTTTAGATTCATGTGCAAAAACATGTAAAAAAATGTTAACTGCATATCTGATATCAGATAATCAACATGTTTCTTCTGAATTATGACCTAGTATGTGCAGCTTAACTAAAACTGCACCAAAATTACTGAGGTGTAAAATTCAAACTTCCACATTATGTACAGGAGAAATAACTTCTCCTTTTCCATGAGTTAATACCTGTTTTCATGTTGAATGTACTTGTCTGCAAAAACTAAAAGTTTAGTTCAGTGAACCTCTGTTTTCAGGCTGCTTAAAACATGTTTAGAAAACAAGAATGAATGCTTTAAAGCTACAGTATGTATTTGTCTCTGTAGGAGGAGAAGATGAAGGGAAGATTGATGATGTACAGTCATTGGGGTCTGGTGCTGGAGAATATGAGCCAATCAGTGATGATGAACTGGATGAAATTCTGGCAGGAGATGCTGAAAAGCGGGAGGATCAACAGGAGGATGAGAAGATGCCTGGTAAAAGTATAGTAAAACAACTTTATGATTATTTGAATGTAAAGGTTACATCAGTTTGCATGTGATGCTATTGTGATGTTGACAGTATTTTTGAATTAGGAATGCTCTTTGTGTGCTTTTCAGTATCTCTCATTTGTTCGGTACTAGTCAGGTAAGCCTGAGAAGTGCAGAGGTAAGTAAAGAATACTGGGAGCTGTATTGTGAAGTATTATTTTACCTTGTTTTGTATAGCTAGAAGTGTAAGCCTTTTGCTTTTATAAACATGTTTTCACTTAGCCCATTTCTTTTGATCATTATTTGGAATCAATATATTTATGGACAGATTTTATCCGTGCTTGAATGTTTACCCAATGCACTGGGCAGCATGGACTCTTCTGCTTGTCAATAAGTTCAGTTGGGTCATTAGGTTATATAATCAGTGTTCTTATGTTCTATGCTAAACGTACTAAACAAACACAGTTGTATGGTTATTCCATAAATAGTATCTCTCTGCACTGAAAAATCCAGTATCCAGAGATGAAGTACCAACTCTTTGTGTTTTATTTGGATCTGGGCCCCTCAGTTCAAGAAAGATATTGAGGTGCTGGAGCAGGTCCAGAGAAGAGCAACAAAACTGGTGAAGGGACTTGAGCACAAGTCCTATGAAGAGAGGCTGAGGGAGCTGGGGTTGTTTAGCCTGGAGAAGAGGAGGCTCAGGGGTGACCGCATCACTCTCTACAACTATCTGAAAGGAGGTTGTAGACAGATGGGGGTCGGGCTCTTCTCCCAGGCAACCAGCAACAGAACAAGAGGGCACGAGCTTAGACTCTGCCAGGGAAGGTTTAGGCTGGATATCAGAAAATAGTTCTTCACAGAACGAGTAATCAGGCATTGGAATGGCCTGCCCAGAGAGATGGTGGATTCACCATCCCTGGAGGTTTTTAAAATAAGACTGGATGTGGCACTTAGTGCCATGATCTAGTAATCATGATAGTGTTGGATTAAGGGTTGGACTTGATGATCTTGGAGGTCTCTTCCAACCCAGATAATTCTATGATCTGTCATAGCACATGTAGTTGTCCTCTGACTTTTGTGAATCCATAAGTGAGGTATGCAAATCTGCTGGCTAAGCAGGGCCTGAACAGCTTTGTGTTTTTGCAGTTCAAGAACTTTGTTTCTGTGCTCCTTTTTTCTGCCAGTCCAAATTTAGAGTTTGGACGTTCTTACCTGAAGTGTCCAGGGATATGGCTTTGAGAACTGCAGAACAGTGTTCATCTAATGTATGTTGCTTTTAGGAGACACACACAACATGTGAAGTTAATAAGCTGTTGTAAGGGATGATGATGTGATAACTCATTCTCTGTCTCATGTTTTTGCAGATCCTGTTGATGTTATAGATGTAGATTGGTCCAGTCTTATGCCAAAGCAGCCAAAAGAGCCACGGGCGCCTGGGGCTGCACTCTTAAAATTCACACCAGGTGCTGTTATGTTGAGAGTGGGCATTTCCAAGCGATTGGCAGGGCCAGAACTCTTCAACAAAATTAGAGAGACTTGCCAGACAACATTAGAAAAGCCTAAAGGTAATTGTTTCTGCGGGGATTAAACTATCTTGTATTTAATGTTCATGAAATGTGCGTTACTTTATTGTTCCAGGTTGCAAGACCAGAGAAAGTGTATAATGATTATTGTGTGAAAATTACAGGACTGTAATACAGCTGAATGTCAATCAAATTAGTGGTGGAGTTTAGGACTAGCCTAAACAAAATTTTTCATCCTAGTGCGGTATTCTTTTCATGAGACCATTAGTGTTGTCCTGACCTAAAGTATGTGAGGAGTTTTCTGGGGAGCTAAACATCTTCTGCAATGAATTAGCAGTAATACCATGAGAAAGAAACAAGATTTCTTATTTTCTTTGAATGTCTTCTTTGTGTCCTCTTATTTTCCTTCTAAGGATCCTCTCCAGAGTGCATAGATAGGATTTTGGATCAGAATGGAGGAGCTCAGTGAAATTTGTATATTCTGTCTCTCCTAGAAGTGAGAAACTAAATAATACTCAGGTCTGACATTTGGACAAAATGTGTGGCATAAGACATGCATTATAGATGGGATAGGCATGAATTATACCAGTGCTGTTTATTACTATTCTGTAGTGTAAGCAGGGCATTTGTGTGAGAGAGTGCTTTTTGCATGATGGAACTAGGTTTTTTTGGGACAATAAAATGTTTGCTTTCTGTGCAAATTATTCCAGGATCTAAATGTGAGAAAATTACGGCTTATAAATAATAGTATCTGTGAAGCCTCTGTTTTTCAGGAATAGCAGATTTTTCTGATTTCTTTCTCTGTAAATTCTAGTCCTTAATTTGAGACAGTACTTTTTAATTTTTTGCAACAGTGTTCTTCATGCAGTTGTCTTATTAGCATTGCAGTTTCAGATCACTGAAGAGGCAAACAAAGAACTTAATTCTTCCAGCCCTGTTAATCTCTGTGGATGTTACTGCTTGCTTGCTGGCTTGCTCGAGCCATTTAAATTGTATAACTTAATCATGGGGTTTTGCTACTACTTCTGCTTTTTTTTTTTAAAGTCAAATTAAATGCAAATCTTTTTAATGCATCATAGTGTAATTTGAAGTGTGTACTTAGTAAGCACTGTAGGTGTCCTACTGCAATATTTGCAGCTCTTTCTGTGCAGTATTAGCTTTCTTCTAGTTTAAAAAAAACCTCAGCTCTTATGTTTAAGAATTCACATAACCAATGTAATTGGTACAATATTGAGTCTTCCTTAGTTTGCAAACTGTAAAAGTATGAACTGTATCTCTCTCCCTGTAAGCTTTAATTTTACTATATACCTCAGTACTTATCATCAGGGGTACTTCGACACAGGAACTGTGGCGCGGAATCACTTTGCCTGGCTATTTACAATGATACCCAAAATAATCTCTGTTGTCCTTGTATTCTTCTCTAGAAATGAACAAAGTCCAGGGAGTGATGATAATAGGAGCCTCTCCAGCACTGCATCTGGGCTGTCTTAAGTGTACTTGGATTCAACAGAACTTTGCTCTAGAGAGGAAAGGGGATTGAAGTGCCTCTGCTGATTTCCCTTTGGTGTATGCAGTCTTTTGCACATCAAAGTTGCTACATTTGGAACTGCCAGTCGGTTTTTAAGTGTATGCATTTCTTCTGTAATCTCCTAGGTGAAGGTTCCTTGTACAGTGGTTACATGGCTACAGCATGTATGTTCTAAGCAAAGGCATGAATACAGTGTCCTGAAAAGAGAATGAGTCTGAGCTAGGTGTTCAGTATATTACAATGAAATGTAGTGTTTTCACTTTGGACTTCTTCATGGAGGTGTAACTTCTTTCCTTGTTTTATTCCTGAGTTTGACATTCCCTTCTCTGTTCTTATTTGTGGATGAAAAGTTTCTGGTAATACACTGAAATGCAGAAAAAAAAGGAAATAATAGCTTGTTTCAGGGTTGGGTTTTTTTTCAGTTTTTTTTCTTTAGAAACAAAATCCGTAGTGTGTGATGGAATTGAGTTTTGTAGCTGACTTACCTGCTATCTATTGTGTGCAATTTTTTCCTTTAAAGATATGGACATGCTTAGTTGCCAGATACAGTCAGCCTCTGGCATGTAGGCAGCTTCACAAGCCAGTGCTGCTTCCTTTAGAATAGACTATTTCAGTTGGAAGGGATCTACAGTGATAATCCATTCCAGCTGCCTGAGCAATTCAGGGCTAAGTTAAAGCACATTGTTAAAGGCATTGTCCAAATGCATCATAAATGCAGACAGCCTTGGGGCATCGATCACCTCTCTTTGGGAAGCCTGTGCCAGTGTTTGACCACCCTCTTGTTAGAGAAATGATGCCAAATGTCCAGTCTGAACCTCCCCTAGTGCAGCTTTTAACCATTCCCATGCATCCTGTCGCTAGATACTAGGGGAGAAGAGATTGGCACCTCCCTCTCCACTTCTCCTCCTTAGGAAACTGTGGAGAGTACCGAGGTTGCCCCTCATTCTCTTTTTCTGCAAACCAGACAAGCCCAAAATCCTGAGCTGCTCCTCGTAGGACATTCCTTCCAGTCCTCTCACCAGCTTTGTTGACCTCCTCTGGAAGCATTAAAGGACGTCAACATCCTACTTGAACTGTGGGGCACACAGTACTCCAGTGAGGCTGCACAATGCTGTCAGCATAATTTGCTTCTTTTGACTGTCTGGTTGTGCTGTTTGACACACCTCAGGATGTGGTTTGCCCTCTTGACTGCCAGGGCACACTGCTGACTCATATTGAGCCTCCTTTCAGCCAGCACCCCCAGATACCTTTCTACAACCTGTTCTTCAGCCATTCCTCTCCCAATTTATATTTTGCCTGGTGTTACTCCATCCTAGGTGCAGAATCTGGCATTTGAACTTGTTAGATTTCATCCCATTAATCATAGTTCAGTGCTCCAAACTGTCTAGATCCTTCTGCAAGGCATCTTGTCCCTCAAGAGAGTCAACAGCACCTCCCAGTAGCATGAGGAAACTTGCTAATGGTGCATTCAGCTCCTGCATCCAAGTTGTTGATAAATATGTTGAGCAGGACCAGCCTTAGAATTGAATCCCAAGGGGCAACAGTAGCCGTCAAAGTTACCTTTTTGTGTCTTATCACTTATTTGTGGTGTTTATTGTCTGTTGAGGTCGTCTGGGTGACTTCAGTGCAGTTCCTTTTAACCTGCACTTGATTTCATGTAACTGTTTTGGTTATTTTTCACATTTGAAAACAGCTTCATTACAAATTCTGAGTGGTTTAAAAATGCATCTTTCTTCCCTTCTATGTGCATTCTTCCGAACTGCTGTAGCAGTCTTTGCTTTTAGCTGCTAAATTTTCCCCAGGTTTGCCAGTCTCTCTGGTTAGGTGTTAGATTCCTAAATGCATAACACGGAATATTTTACTGTATGGCAGTGACTGGGTTTGTCTTAGCTCCGTACCTCACCAGGTTTTTTTCTCCAGTTACATCATAATCTGCCTGTTTATTGTTAATGAGTTATCAGTGAGCTGTGATCCAGCCATGTGCACTTTCTTTGTCTACATTTCATAGAAAAAAAAAGTCACAGAACAAGTCTTGCTTCAGGAGTTGTCTTTGGTCAGTGGTTAAAGTTCTCTAGCTGCATGCTGTTTCTTCTGATAAATGTATTAAAGGACTAGTCCTGCCATGTCGACTACTATTAACAAATGCTTTAGATGAGCCAGTGGGAGGGGATAGTTCATTAGCATCTGATGACTTGCTCTCCAGATTCATCCACCATGGATAAAAGAATTATTCTATGTAATTGTGTTTCACTTGTATGCATAGCCATACAAACCCTATTTTGACACTGGTTTAGTTATCCTTTGCCTTGGAGAGAAGTGAAATTTAAACTGCTTTCTGATCAATGCTAGTAGTAAACAGCTTTTGTCACACATGTCTGATCATAAACAATATCCCCTCTTCCATCCCAGAGCTGTCACTTGATTTTTAGGCCTCTTGGTGATTACTGTCTCAGTGTTGCTTTCCGGTGCTGAAGCATACAAGGGTCCCTTTAAATGGTGAAGGATTGATTTGTGGTTTTCTGTAAACTGCAGTATCCATTTTTTCCAAACATTGGTATTGTTTAGAAGGTAGAAATACAAATAGTAAAACTATAAAGGATTTCACATTACTGTGTATTGCTCTTCCAGAGTACTATGTATATGTTGATTTCTGCAAATGTCAATTCTTCTTAGATGCAGAAAACCTTTTTGAACATGAACTGGGGGCTTTGAACATGGCTGCGCTTCTACGGAAAGAAGAGAGAGCTGGTCTGCTCAGTAATCTGGGTCCTTGCTGTAAGGCACTGTGCTTTCGAAGGGATTCTGCAATTCGTAAGCAGCTAATGAAGAATGAAAAGGCATGTGCTTTGTTTACAGTGCTTGGTCAAATGTGGTAACACAGACTGCAAAACTTTTCCTTGGGAAGATAATTTTCTTTGTATTTATTTGTCATTCTGGAGCAAGCCTAGTTCTTTAAATAACAGAGAACAGGCTATTATACAGAGATTAATTTAATATTGAGATTAGAGGTAAGTGCTGTTTCAGAACCGGTTAAAATACAGTTTTGAAGACAATTGTTGAATAGTTCTCTTGCTTGAATTTCAATGTGCTTTTATAAGAAGCATAAGATTCTGTTCTTCCAAGTTGGAAGTACGTAGAGAATTTTCAAAATTAAGAGAAAAAATACTTTTGCCCTTTCTTGCACTACAGTAGGTTTTGTGATCGTGTATGCTAATAGAAAAATCATTAATTCTCAGTCTTTTCTCGTGAGTATGTGTGATTAAACCTCTAATTATTGAGAGTACTTGAGGTTAATTTCTCAGCTTGCATGTTCAAAGCCACTATTTTCACTTTTTTTCATTTTTAATTTCAACAGGGTGCAACAAAGCAAACTTATACAAATTCTGCAGCAATGGACAGTGACTTGTTACGGTTGAGTCTACGGTTGTTCAAACGAAAGACTGTGTGCCAAGTTCCTGGGCAGGAAAAGACAGAGGACAGTAAAATTCCACAGCCTGCTATCCAGCAGGAAGTGTGTGTATCTTGAGCGAATGACCGTGGTGGCACTTTCTAGTTATTTTCGCACTGCCAGTGTTGGTATTGATGTTTAGAAATGGTTGATTTGGAAAGCAGCTGTTGAAGATGGAAGAAGATATCCCTTTATGTACACAAATAAGAATTACTGGGTTTGGATGTGAATAAAAGGGGTAAAAATTGCAGACTTCTGTGTGGAGTTCTCTACAAGTTTTGTAATATTGAATCTTACAGTGTAACATAAACCTGTTTTATGGTGCATCAAGTGTAATAATGTGAAGATGTCTGGTTTTAGCAGTTTGTAACACCACCTGATATTAAACTGAAAAAATTGTCTGC
Source organism: Tapera naevia (assembly GCA_033556795.1). Classification (NCBI taxonomy): domain Eukaryota; kingdom Metazoa; phylum Chordata; class Aves; order Cuculiformes; family Neomorphidae; genus Tapera; species Tapera naevia. The sequence goes on along the minus strand of JAUMJJ010000067.1, from coordinate 30,642,117 downwards.
TTGTCTATTCCCTCATTATAAATGAGTTTTTCCTCTACCACCCTGGTCTCTCCATTACATATCTAGAATTTCTTTAAATAGTGTATTTCCTGGGAGTCTGGTCTATCTCCACTTTCCAAATCCCTTTCTTATCACAGCAGCAGCTGGTATGGATCTGGATTTGGACAAAACTCTAGCTCTTTTCCATCTTTAGTGTATGTTTTCTCTGACAATTTCTAGATAATTTCTAGATAGATGCCTATACTGATGAGATTAACAGGAATAAACTGCTGCTTACAAAGGAGAACTAACGCATATATTTTACATTCTGTCAGGGCAGATCAGTCCCATGGAGCAACCTGAGGGAATTTTGCAGCTGATGAGTTTCAGGAGTTTTCCAATATAAGCAGTAAAGGCAGTGAGCAATGATGTTCTGCAGGGTGTCACAGTTTTCCGGGGCCTGATTGGAGGCTTGTCAAGCCTGGGCTCTATTGTATAAGAATTGTTTTCAGTTTGAGGAGTGAGATCTTGTGTGGGATCTCTGGATTATACCAGTCAAGTATGTTTAGGTGTCTGGGAAGGCCTCCATGTGAAACTGAGACTTTAAAACTTCAGACTAAGTCTCTCTGTAATCCTCTGTGCTTTTCCTGGGTTTGAACCTGAGCTGTTGCTTCGATTTTGCTTACAGAGGGTAGGAAAGACATCCATAGTTTAGCCTTGGTACTGGGTTGCTGCAAAACAACTTGTTTTCATTATTCTCATTCAGGATAAAAGTGAGTTATGAACAACTAAATTTTTTGACAGTTGGTTTCTTATCTTTTTTTGTCCACTTGGAACAAACACTCTGAGGTGGGATGTTGACTGTGCAATTTAACAACAGGCCTGTCTCGTATCTCTTGTGATTACTGACAGTGATGAATCGAAATTCAGTTTAAATTCACTTTTTAAAATGCTAATGTGAAACTTTATTCCTATAATGCTTTTCTGTAATGCCTAGTACATAAGCATTCAGTAAAGTGTTCTTATACTACCTTTAAAGAATTGTTGTGAAAGAAAATGGGAGGGGTTTGTTTATATTTTTGTAAGTTCCCACACTAGCGTGTATGTACTTATATCAAATGTAAATGGTGTGAGAAACTTCTACCATTTGTTTGATTCTTATTAAAAACTATGTGATCCAGGCAAATCTTTTCTCCTAAGGTTTTCAGTTATTGAACGTTATTAAGACACTTGGTGGCTATTATTTTTAAAGTCATTGATGATTTTCTAGATGCTTATTTATAAAAAAGTGTTTTAAGCAAGCTAGTACTTTAACCTGAGGAAGAGTTAACAAACCTGTTTTACTCAGCATTTTAAATGTGTTCTCACCTGTTTTATAGCTACAATAATGCTGCCTTTAAGCTGAAAGTATTAGATCATTGCTTCCAATTAGGTTAAAGTCTATTTTAATCTCTGTCTCTAAAAGACATAAAGATGTTTGATAGCTAGGAACAGCCTTGTCTAAGACTGCAGTACACAAAATATATTCACATCGTGTCATTTAATTACACTATGCTTACTTTAAACAGTCTTCTGTAAAGCAGTCAAGGTGTATATATGCACTTAATTTGCAAATGAGTATTTCACATTACTCTAGAAAATGCAAAATAAAATAGACTTGATGGGCTGCTAAGAGCATCTTGAAGTGCTAGAGTCCCACTGAAGGTCAAAGGCAGTGCTATCCTGTACTGGCATTTGTTGGAGTTATGCAAAAGAGGTGCTGAAATTGCCTCTGATACACCTTTGCTTTGATATGAGTGCATAAGTATGTTATGGTATTGCCAGAAAATATGCCTGTTCTGCAGGAAGCACTAAGATGTTCCAAGCAGTTCTTCTCTCACCTGTCAGGAATTACTGCCCAGGCTGAGCCCAGCAAGTGTGAAGTTCCTGTCTATAAATATTTTTGGTCTCCTCTATTTTAACATAAAATAGTGTTTAGTTGGCAGGTATTGTCTCTGACAGGGAATGTTAATTTACAAAGCTGTCTTTGGTAATTTTACCATATCTTAAGGAAAAGGAGATTTGCCTACTTAGCAATTTCAAAAAAAATACGGGATATCTTGCTGTAGGCCCTTTCATCCTCTTCCTTTAGTTAAGTCATTACTTTTCTGATGTGGTCTGCCAGCTCTTTTAACCCATCTTTTCTCTTTTCCCCATTTCTCTCCTAACTTGATTTTGTGTAGAAGAAGAGTAGATGGGAGAATTTTAGTCCAGTTCTCATCTTGCAAGGCGCCAGCAGTGATGCAAAGGAGTCTTAATGTTTCAGGCAGCAGTGCAAGGACGGGGTAAATGTGTGCATCTTTCCCTTGTGTCCTCAAGCTTCAAGTCTGAAAATGTGGAGAAGCGTCTATGACTCCTTTTAAGCTGTGGCAGCAGTTTTGAAGCCATCCCTGTACCAAAGTAGAGATGTCAGCCCCTTCTGCTGCTAAGCCCATGCTGTGCCTAGTTGGATGATAAATTAGTTTTTAAACATCCTCAAGGTGCAGTCTGGAACTTTGAGCCGCAGAAGGACAAGCTGTAGTGTGCACTGGCATGTTGCAACAGGCTTTCACTCAGGTGAAATGTTATGCCCAGCTCTTGCAGCTGTAATGGATTTGAAAACAGAGCAGATTTTTAGAGCCTCGAGACACAAATGGGGCTATGACCTGTATCTTGGGATATTGTCGTGTTCATTATCTCAAATAGTACTTTCAGGCTATTGCTGCTTCAGCTAGTGGAGTGAGACACAGATTTTGACAGTGGGCCATCTGCAGTGTACTCAAAAGAGAGAGTTTAGACAATTTTACTAAATTAAGGCTGTTGTTTGAATTGCCTTGGTGCAGTTGTGTTCTCCATTTTCTGCAGTAGGGATGCCCTTCTGCAGAGACCTGCTTGGCTGGAGCTGTGCTGCCCGTATGAGGCAGGATGCTGGGTGTGTGTTCAATTTGAACAGTTGTTACCAGCTTAAAGAGTTCAGGAACCTTCTTTATTTTGCAGTGATAGTCACAGTTTGCTTTAAAAAATGCCTTCATGCAAAACAGTCATTTCTACTGTACAGGTCTTCACCTTAATACAGGTCTTCAGCTTAATCCTTAAGGTATGGTACCAAATGCTTGGTCTTGGTACACGTGTATATAGGAGTTAAGGTTTTGTGGGCAGTGTTGGCATCCAAGTTTTTTTGGATGCAATTTCAGGAGACAGCTTGAAAATGGCAGAAGTACTGTTTAATAAAAAGCTCTAAATTAAGCCCTGAACTCAGAAGTAAAGCAATGTGGCCGAGTATCAAGATCCAAGAGATTTCTTAAAACCAAAGTCATTTCAAGAATTTGGAAATTTGCCCCATCAAAAACAATAAAGGAGTCCACACATGCAGGAACGAGAAGTGCTAAAGTAGCATTCAAAAACCAAATAGATTAAGGTTTTTATTGAAGAAAACGAGGTGGGTTTTTTTTCTAGTGAACTGCCAGTTTCATTGTCTCTGCCCTATCAGAGGAAGTTTAATTTCTTGATATCAGCTTTGACTGTCAGGGATGCAGCTACCTTAGGCTTGTTTTTTCCTTAGTAATGAAGTTAAAGTAATAAGTACTGAAGCATCAGAAGATTTGCTAGAGCAAACTCCCGAGTGACAAAGCAGTGGGCTGCAAGATTTTAAGTTCATGTTCACAAGTGAAAGGCTTGTATTGGTTGCAAATGCGCAGTTTTTAAACAAGGGATGATTGAAGTAACAGGTAGTGGGATGGGGATTTTATGAAAGCTTGCAGCTTTGAGGATAATGGAAAATGTTCTTTTCCATCTACTTTGTGATTAAATGCACTGTTTGAATATGTTATGCATGAGGGCTGTTTGGGGGCACTGTGTGGAAAGTACTTGAGTAATGGGTTACTTAAAATGGGGCTTAATTGAGTAGGAGAAGTTTCAGTTGCCAGCCTGGTAGTAAGACTTCACACATCTGCAAGCCAGGACCTCACTCATGATGGAGGGAGAAAGATCTAAGTGTGCTAACAGAGTGTACATGTCCTGGTGAAACAGCTCTGAAAACAGCATAGGCCTTATGTGGCTCCAGGTGGGTGTTTGCAGCAGGGAGAGGAGTGGGTTTATTGCTCTCTGTAGTGCTTACAAATTCTCACCTGGTGTCTCATGGTCGGCTCCTCTGTGCTTGCAGGAGTTGAATTCAACCTACAGACACAGGGTGGTCTGAAACTGCTGTCTCCTGAAAAACTGGGCAAGTGAGAAATGGGGAAAAAAACCTTGAAGGTCAGAAAAAAGAACAAGTGAGCCTAAGCTGCCCCTATGTACCTTAAACTGGAACCCCCCCTAAGGGCCTGAGTAAATGCACACACAATTTACTTTCTCCAAGTTGCAAATGTGCTTTATGTCAGCAAGAAACCTGCATCTGCCTCTATCCTAGACATCAATCCTATGTCTGTGTCTTGCGTGCTTACAGAAAATGTGTTAGCAAGAGGTTTCCCAGGTCGTTTGAAATGTCTTGCATGGGGTTACTAGAAAAAATTAAGCTGTAGCAAGTGAAGGATAAAAAAAAAAGACACGTATTAAAAATTAACAGGGAAACAGAAGGCAAACCAGAGGATTAGATGATCGCATCTCATCACAAACTGCTCACAGTGGGTGACCTCTCTGTGCATTTGTGATTTGGGAAGGAGTTGACTGAGAATGAAGATGGGAAAATTCGCAAATTGCAGTTAAAACTGGATTAAAACCCAAGGAGCTACGTTTGCTGCCATGTGGCCCATTCATTTAGCTCATTTCAAGTCCTTCTGCCAGTCAGCCTCAAGACGTCCAAATTGTCACATCACTGAAGCAGAAAATTTAATCAACTTCTATACCTTATAGTGCCATAAGTTAGCAATATCAGTGCCAGAAGTTCACGGAAATCTTCAGTCTGATCTAGAGACATGCATAAAGTCAAAAATAGAAGAAAACGCAGAAAAGACTATGTATGCAAAGGTAGAAACTGTGCTATGAGTAGGCTCCAAGTGCAAGAAAGCTTATTACAAAATGGGTGAGAACACAGGGAAGGCATCTTGTATCAAAGTTATTCAAATCCTTGGGACCATATCCTTAGAAAGGAAATGAGTATTAGTAGAGAGGATTAAAATATACAAAACAGTGATCCAAGAAAAGGGGGACAGAAGATACTTTTTTCCTACTTCTTATGACAGAGCTATATTCAATAAAATGATAGGAGTTGAACAATAAACCACAATTCTTGTTTTCTTCACAGTGCCTATTCATGCCATAGGGCACTGCAGAAGCTAAAACTTAGCAAGATTTCTAAAAGGACCGGTAGTGTTGCGAGTGTATGTGATTGTTCCTGGGAGGTAAACCGAGACTGTCTGTAACAGCATATATTGTATGAGTTTATACACAATACAGAAGGCTCTCGGGCATTTTGAATGCCTGGTACCCAGCAGTTTCTTTCTATGTAAGCAAGCTGTCCTTGCTCTTGAGATGGAGTGGCTGCCTAATGGGGCATGTCCTTCACCCAGCTGCCAGATGACACAGGGGATTTACATGAAGAGAGTTCAGGTTGGGACAGGCCAGATTCAGTCACACGGTTGTTCAGACTTGGAGAATCATGTTCCTGTGCTCTGGAACTGTCCTGGGCATGTTCAGTTCCTGCAGGGTGTCGTATGTGTGGGTTTAAACTGCTCATCTCTTGGAGACAATAGGACCTGCTGAGAAGGTTATGCCTGCCTTTGTCTAACTCTGGTTGAAATTCGAAGAAACTATTTGATGGCTCTTGAATTTTCCTTTGAGGTTTCTGGTTTGGACCACTGAAAGAGAGATATAAACTGACAGATAACACAACTGACTGTGGCATTTTTTTCCTGCGCTATCTGAATTTAATTTTTTTTCTTTGTGAAAAAGCTTTCTTGCCAGCTTATAAAAAAGCAAGTTGCCCAAATAATAAATTCGCTGTTAAATTCACACTTTGCAGCAACTATTCTGCTTTTCACTTTCCCTAAGCAGTGGTATTCCTCTTTGCAAATCTCATCTGATGCATGAACTGTCAAAACATAAATGGGCAACTGTGACTTCTCCACTATCTGCTCAGGAATGATAGCATAATCTATTCCTTTTAATTTCCATTTTTATTGCTATAATCTAACCCACTTTTTTTTTCTTCCTTGGTGCACAAATTATAAAGATGGCCTCGCCTGTTCATCTGTGGACTCTAAAAGGCATCCAGTGTGTGATGCACGATTCTGTCCTGTTGTTTGATCTAGTTAACACCGCATTCATAACTAAACATGAAGAATGGGGAGTGCTGTCTGATGACAGCTTGGAGTAAATCATGGCTTCCTCTGACCCACATGGAAGCGTGGAATCTTTGCAGATCTGAAGATTAAAAAAGACTGATAACACCACTTTTAAAAATATTTCCAAACCTGGGAAAAACACAACTATTCTGCTCACTGGACATGTTTGGGTGGGCACGAGTGTTTTCCTGCAGATGCCATCACAGGAGTGCTGCATAACCACAAGGGTCGTTCATAACAAAACTCTCAAATTGTAGTGCCATTTCAGCACTGTTTTAGGAAAAGCAATTTAATTCTGTTCGAATAACGTAGGAGCGTGAAACAACCTGATTTTGCATTAAATTGCTGGAGCCTATAATAAAATGCATTGGGTAGTTAATAAATAAGGCAAGTGGACAGTGAATTTCAGAGTTAGACTTCTTTTCTGGCAACAGGCATATATCAGTTCCAGCCCCTGCTCAGCCATGCCTGTCTAGATAGAAAGGAATGATTGTGTTTATGTATGGGAGATTCAACTCTAATTTTCACCTGTATAAACCAATGTGAACTGTGAAGAGAATGACATGATTAAATTTATATACTACCAAAGTGATAAATCCAATATCGGTAAAGATGTTTTCTTTCCCAGCTTGCTTCTGAACCATAGAAATTGATTTTCAGCTCTTCATTCAAGAACATCAGAGGAGGATTTATCAGGTGTGTGGTTTGTGTTGTTTTTTTTCTTTAGAAATATTTTTTGTTACTCTAAAAGTATCTAATCACAGTTGTAATGACTTGTGTATCAACGAAGGAATATTAGATAAAGAGCAGGAGTGAGTTTCCCTGACTTTTGTCCCTGATTGTTACTAAAATACATATGTATATTATTGCTACCATTTCCAGGTGGTAGTCTGTCCAGTCTGGCCACAGGACAGAGCAGAGTGTGGGCAGTCATCTGTCTTACAATTGCAGTAACACAGGCAGCAGAGTTTCTGCCACTATGCAGAATTTCCAGAGCTGGGCGCCTCTGTGATGGTCTCAGTAGCACGGAGGGGTCCATGGGCTCAGTATGCTGCTTCCAGACATGAAGAAGAGGGAGCAGCTCCAATGAGGATGTCCACTGCCCTGGGGCTGATCACACCTCAGGCAGAGTCCCTGTGCGGAAGTATCCTGACTCTTTGAAATAAGCATCTTCAGGAGGATTTACATGAAGTCAGTGTTTTTAAGCAGGGTGTAAAACACAAGGGCTGCAGTTGCAAAAGAGGTATTTTATCTGGAGACACAGTAATATACTTCAGTCTGATAAGTGTTGACACTGTCCCATAAAGGGATGGAGGAGAAATCAGTGTTACCCTAAATTAAATTGAGTTGTCAAGTGTTTTTCCTTTCCGTTCTGCAAGACATGGGTAGCTTTGCGTTTCATCACACACCACTGATCAAGACCTGGGAAAGTTTCTTCCCAGCCTTACAAAAATTAAATTTTATGCAGCTTTTGACCTGGATGGTCAAAAGTGGTGGGCAGGGCAATATACAGACAAATCTCAATTATTTCTTACCTGTTGTCTGGGGTCTGCTCTGTTCCTCTGCTGCTGGCATGTGCTGCTGCTTGTGGGCTGGCAGATCTGTGAGGGTTTGCTGGAAAAGGAATAGTGGAAGGGCAATAGAAAGCTGTTGTAAATAAGAACATTCAAAAAGCTAACAGAAGTCTTGGGTGCATTTAAAAATATATTGTAAAGAATATTATAAAGACTGTTATGGAGATACAATTATCTTCAGCACAGCCTTTTTTCTAATTGAGTCTTAGACCCCTGCTGGTTAAATGTCTGGCTTTCTAGCTACGTGGTTAAATCTGCTGTTTTGCAGATAACTTTATGAACACTGCTCCTGTTACGAATTGTGAAGTACAATTTATATTGGAAATAAAACCTTTAACAATTGCTAAAACAGTTAACCAGCTCACTAGAACATTCCCCATCACAGATCTAGCCTTAGGAAGTTAACTAACAAACATGTTATTAACCACTGATGAGGAGCTGTTTGGAAGAGATTATTGCTTAATTAATCTTTGTACTGAGCTAATAAGAATGGTAAATGGCCCTCTCTGTTGAATTGGGTTGCTAACACAGATTGCAAGTTCCCTCAGGGGGAAATTTGACACCAACATGACATTAAAGTTAGCCATCCAACAAAAAAGATATTTTAGGCATTAAAAGTAACAAAGCCAAACATCTTCATTAATAATGTTGTAAGATTCAGTGGCTCTGTATGTGTATGAATTGCCATGCTTTTCCATCTTCTGGTAAGAAAGTTATGTAAAAAATCTTATTTAGATTCAGTGGGTTTCATTGCTGTTCTGTTGTAGCATAAATTAAACTTGTCACACTTGTCTGTAGGAAGCAGGTTACGCTGATCGGGAAAACAGAATCTGAAGCAAGCTCTAACGTCATCTGCTTGTCCTACAAAGATAAACAAGATCAAAAATCTGTTCATATCAATGAGTTGAATAAACCTGCTTGATATCATTTGATGCAACAGTAAAAGGCAGTGACCAGACTGCCCTTGTGCTTCATGGCATTTTTCGCAGTGAGTGCTCAGGTCTTAAGCTGGGAAGCAAGGTGGTTTTACTTAATATTATACCTTTGTTTTGAAAGACATTATAATTACCTGCAATTACTTACATCAACATCCAGTTACCTACCTTCAACATCCTTTTAACATACGTGTTACATCTTCTGGGAGAAGAGAAAGATTTTATAAAAAGAAAGGTTCGAAAAGGATAATTCACCCTTGAATGCCTGCTGTTAGTAACTCAGAAGGGATATTGGTCTATCTCTACCATCACTTCCATGCCAGTCACTGTCCCTGGCACTCATGACACCAACTTCTATCTGTACACCCAGCTTGGAGGTGTTGGCTCTGTGCACCTGCACCCCATGGTCCGAATATTACTCTCAATGTGTGATTATACTTATTTTATATGAAACAATCTCAAAAAGACTAAGCAAAGCATTTATGACATGAAAGTAGCAACATGACAAAAATGCATTCAAGTATACCCATATTTGTGATGCTAGGGTTTTATCTTGTCTGAGTTCTTGCTGGCTTCAGGCTTAATATACTGCATCCGCTCCCCCTCAGCAAAAACCCAGGCATGTCTAAATGAGGTTAAGTCCTTGTTTGCCTGACTCCTCTGTGACTGGCCTTTGACATCTTACAGGTTTATTTTATGGTCTTTGGCTATGCACACTTGGATATTGATGAGAGTCTTGCACTTAGGGGATGTGGTCACAGTACAGATCATCACTTCGCGGTCTGTTGACTGGTTTCTCTGTGGTGTCCATGTTGTCTCTAATGCATCACATTGAAGCACCAAGACAAAACCTTCTTCATTAGCATATCCTTGGAGACCTCTGTGTGTTGCTTCACTTCATTACTACTGCAAAATGATCAATATGCCTCACCAAAATTAACTGTGCTTTTGACATCTCCCTTACCTGATTACTGTGCATTTTTTATTCCTCAAGGATAATGGAGGTTTGTTGAAAGCCAAGATTTTAGGTTGGTTATAGGCACAGCTGCTGAGTCCTTTTGTTCCTGTGGCCTTCTCAGGAACGAGTCTTAGCTGCTAATCAAGAATAGTCTTTGTCCATGTGCACGTGGTTTGTGTTTGGCGAGCACGAGTCGGAATTCATAAATGAGAAGTGATTGATTAGAACCACATGCTCCTGTGCTTTTATAACCATCGGGATGAGGGCTGGAATACGTCACTCCTGACTGTCTGCAACATGTCCACAAATCAGAGATGTTTCTTACCCCCTCCTCATTACCTGCTGACCTTTTAATGTACTAACTGAAGCTAATCTTATGTGTACAACAGTATATTGGCATGATATATTTGTTACAGATAATTAATATTGCTCTAGTTGGCCATCTTCTCAATAATTATTTCCAGTTGCTTCATGGTTATTAACCTGTCACGTTTCAAGTGAGTACAAGTGTGCGTGATGATATACAGAGGTCTGTTAAGTGGAAAACTTTTAGGTGCCTCTTGTTACTTACATCACCAAAGAATACTGCTGTGTTCATGCTGTCTTCAAATACGTATTTGACCTATACTTAGTATGCACAGTTAAAGGGTAGAATAAACAAGCAGGTTTTTTCCACTTGTTAAGCGAAGCTCTAGACATAAAGAGAAAACGAGAGGAGTTTCCACTGATCTTCCAACTAACACAGTAAATTGCTCATGTTGGATGCACCTTTCTGCCTCAGCACTGTTCCACTCATCCATGCTGCTGTTTTTCCATACATGCATTCATAGTAATCCATTTGCATGGATATACAACTCACAATAGTTAAGTCTTTGCATTGTAAATCCAGCTTTAATATTATTGGCAGTGCTCCCTGCTGTGCATCAAGGTCCAGCAAACCACTCCTCTGTGCTGTGGGTTGGAGGACCCACTGCATGTCCCATGATTTCTAGGCTCTTGCTTTCCATTACACCTTCTTCCATGAGCTGAGCTGCTACAGTAACGGCAGGAACCTCCTAGATGCGTCACCACTGACTTGTTCATATGTTGTCCTCCTTATGAATGCTCTTCTTGAAGGATCCTTTCCACACAGAAGGAGTTAGATCTCGAGGGGATGTGAGTGTCAGTGCAGAAGTCTAAATGACACAGTAAGAGACTGCAAAACCCATGCCCTCCCAAGCTCACCACATCTATGGTCCTGAGTGCAGTCTGCTGGTGCTGAACAGTGACAGTGCTTGGGAACAGAGGGAAGGAAAGCTGAAATGGAAAGGCAGGGTGAAAGAGTTGGAATTAATGTCTGAAAAATAGAAGTGAGAGAGTGAGAAAATGTCAGAACAGGTGTTGTTAAATCTCTCATCAGGCAGTGAAAAATCTCTCCTCTGCACAGAGAAAAATAATTTTCTTTCCAGGACTGACCCAGTTCCCAAGAAAGTCATGTTGGATTTTGGGAATTGACTTTCACAAGCTTTATCCCAAGCAAAAAAAATGTTCTGGCTTTTTACTGAGAAATATCTGGACATCAAAAGCGGTCAGGAATCGGGATAAAGATAATCTTCAAATCCAATAGTCCTGTGTCTAGGACTGGGCTGCCTCATCTCCCTTTTCTGTCAGACCTCACAGTCACTCAGGAGACCCTTTTGCTCACAACCTCAGCCCACTGACTGCAACAACAGCCCCCCCCAACCCCTTGCCCCTCTCCTGTATAGGGACATTGCCACCGCTGCTGTGACCTTCAGAGCTGATGTATGGAGCATCCCTGCAGGACTGTTCTCTCTGACATTGAGCATGAGGCTGGGCAATAAAATGAGGAATTAGCAGGCGTTTATATTCTGAAGTTAACAATGAGGAGTGTGAGCCTTCTGAACATCTGTTTCCACAGTCTTCAAGGGGGCCTTCAATTTACCCCTGGTTCTTATCCATGCAGCTATTACCGTTAACCATCAGCCAGCGGTGCCCTGGGTCTGGGTTACAGAGGCTGGGTTCTGGAACAAAAACCCTCTAAATCACAGTACATCTCAGTTTGGGGGGGACAGTTGTAAGAGCCATGGGGTTAGGAAGCAGCTGGAGACCTTCATTGTGGGTGATGAGAGAAACACAGGGAAAGCTGTGCTGTTCTCAGGCCTGGAGCTGGAGTCAGGGCTGCGTAAATGAGGAAACTTCTGCAAGTGTCTGTGAACCCTCCCCCAGGGCACCACTCTTCTGTCTCTTCTGCCTCTTCTGCCATCCTGCTAAATACTAGGCTGTTGACTGTCACCCTAAGGTGAGAGAAGGATGAGAAAATCCAGAAACTGGCAACTTGCAGGGGAAAAGGAATAAGAGCAAAACTAAAATAGTAAGAAGAAAGCCTCCCAGGACTCAGTGTGTCAAGAAAAGGAAGTAAGGAGTGATGGATGAAAGGATTTTCTAATCACTGGTTGGAGATGGACTTGGTGGAAATAGGGGCAGAATAATGTTCTCCAGTAAAATACAGGCAGGGATGAAGCTACCAAGGATCATCTGTCTCCTGATCCACGGAATGAAGGGTGCAAAGCAGGCACCTTAACACCTAGTGAGGTGCTAAGGTCAGAGCAAAATGTAGAAAGGACCCCTTACAGAGGAAAATGCCTGAGTGGATTATAAAGGCAGATATAACAATAAATCTTCCCAGTGCCTCTGCCTTTGACCTTCGAAGCCTTGTAAGAGGGCACGTTGTTCAGCTGTTACACCCCTCCCTGATTTAGTGACACGGGAAGTAGCCTTCACCTCCCACCGTCCCCCACTTCATTGCCTTTAATAACCTCGTGAAGGGTAATGAAGCATTTTAGGTTTTGTGACAAGGTGGCTGTTGTGGTGGAAGTGTGACATGAGGGCTTTGGGACACCTAGTCAAGGTTTCAAGATGCCTTTGAGAAGGAGCCTGGAGCAGAGACGAGGCATCCCAAGCCTCAGACAGGGTGCCCCTTCTGCAGAATTTCACCTTGAGAGACTGAGGAGCTGTCCCCACGTTTAGTGCCAGCTCCATCGTTTCCCAGATTGTCCTTAGTCCCTCCATGGGGGCTCCTCTTTTCATATGGAAATTCGGGGCTCAGGAAGTACAAGGATGCAGGATGGAGGGAGGTTCATCTGAGCCTCGTGTCGGCTGGCCACCCACAGGCAGAGCTGGAGGTAGATTTTAGCATTTCCTCCTTGTCAAAAGAGCTTCACCTTTTAAAACCTAAGCACAATAATAGCTGGGCGGGGAAGGGGGAGAGGGGCGGGGAAGGGGGAGGGGGGGCGGGGAAGGGGGAGGGGCGGGGTGGTGGTGGTGGTAAATGCCCGATACCAAAAGCAACCTTCATTATCCCGATGCCAAAAGCGACCTTCATTATGCGTTACACCACTCTCAGTCACCCAAAAGCTGCGATGCCAGCTTAAATTATACATTTGTGACAGCTGGATTCAGTGCTGGGATGTGGGAAGCCTCAGTGGTTTACCAAATAACAGAGAGAGGCAGGAAAATCAAGATGTCACACCAGTGCCTGCTGGCAGTTCAACTGATTTAACCGGCTCCATGCTTCTTAGCATTTGTGTTGGATTTGATTTGCTTTTAAGAACAGAATGGCTTTCCGGCTTAAAGCAATTTTCAGATGAAATGCCCCATGCCAATCCCGTCCCCATCCTCTGCTGAGATGCTTTTTGGATGGCACAGATTTTCTGATGGAGATCTTGTTCCAAAATGGTGCATTCAAGGCTGTAATAGAGTCTTTTCTTTTTCGCCATTTCCCTTTTACACAAGGTAACCAAGAAACCTCAGTTTGCACCTGATTGCACGAAGTGGTTAAGTCCATCAAGTTCCCAGTGACACTTTCTGTGAGTTTCAGATAAAGACGGAGAGCTAAAGCAGCTTAATGGATTAAAGCAATTGCCTTCCCCACCTAGACACCTCGGCTTGAATCCGATTTTGGTGCTCAAGTAAAATTGCTCATTTGCTTCAGGGGAGGGAGATGGGGACAGATCACCCAAATTACCCTGGTGGGGTAATTGCCCCCTCATCCCCCCTCCCCCAATCTGGCAGTTGAGAGGTGGCCACTGGTAGGCGGGGCACCTTGCCAATGTAGGTGTCCCTGCAAGAAATTCCCCTGCCAAATGCTCTCCTCATATGAGATTTCTCCACTGCTAAATATTTAGCACTTTTTGGCATAAAGTAACTATCCCTCAACAAATGTGGAGAAGCTTGTGCTGCTGTTGAATCTACTGTGACAAATTCTGCCAAATTCTCATTCACTTGAAAAATGATGTTCAGGCTGAGGAGGTGCTAAACAGTTAATCTTTCCATCAGACCAGGGAGAGGTTCTGGCTGTGAAAGTGCCAGTAATTTACCTTCCATTAAGATGCTGCAGCTTCTCATCTATTAGAAGGCTGATTTTTTTTATAAATATTAAGGCTTTCCCTGTAAAAAATACCACAGGTAATGGAAAGATTAAAACAGAATTTGAGACATCAGCAATCTATATATTCAATCAATGCCAAGTTCTGCTTCCCGATACATGTTACTAGGACCATACCGGAAAGCTCAAGATAATTTCCAGGAATTGCTGCTATTTTAACTTACTTTTCTTTTTTTTTTTTTTTGGTTCAGCTTTGAGGTCCAGAAGAGAATAATTGAAGTTGTCCAAATGACCTCAGAGATACGTAGAAAATCTTGCAGGCTACCCATGACTTTTCATTTACAATCTTAGAGTTATTTCTACAGGAGAAAAACAACTCTCAGGACTGTTCTTTTCACTATTCAGGGTGGCCATAATAAAAGTGGACTTCCTTAAAGGATCTATTTGTTTGTGTGTGTAGCTGAGGCCCATCACTCCTTATTTCCCAAGATATTCTAAAACACCCGAGGAAATGTATCCTGGAAAGACACCTCGTGTTTACTGTCTTCTCCGAGGTCGAATCCTGCACTTTAGCCTGGTGATGGTACCCTGCAGTTCCCACATTTCTCCAAGATAGCCAGATTTTGGTTAGAAAGAACAGAATCAGCCACGCTGAATCTGAGCAATCAATGCCCCAGTTTTACAAACTTCTAGAAATCTAGAAATACAATCTATGAGAGAAGTAGCATAGAGAAATCCATTTCTAACCTCTGCAAATAGAGGCTGATCCCACACTGCTGGTAGAAGCTCATGAGAAACACACCACATAGCCAGGAATGATGCATCTGGGTGGCAGAGAAGAGAGACAGAAATACCACTTAATGCCAGATTAATCCAACACGATTTAATAATAAGGAGCAAAGGAACATAGTTGTCATTTGCCATTGGCTTTGAAATGCTTTGTGTTAACCACATTTACTCCTCCATCCCATGTAAGCTGTACATTTAAACCCTCTTGACGTTATCTCTGTTATCATTTCCTACATATTCCTGTTTTACTGACCCCCTTTTTCTGGATTTTGATGCCCCAAATTTCATCAAAGCGTGATCAGAGCAGAAAAATCACCCGAAAGCTGTTACAGGGGGGATTCATTTATCTTCTCTCACATTATTTTCCATTGTAATTCTAGAAGATGATTGACCTTGACATGGGACACGGAGCCATTGCCTTTGCTGTGCGCTACGTGGTGTAGTCATTACATCTTCTCACGAGGATGTAGGAGGTAGCTTGCTCTGCAGCCCTGCCCGAAGAGAACTTCATTGCCAGCAAAGTGTTGAAATAGGATGGGAAATTGTTCCTGTGTCCTATCTGTAGGGTTGTTTCTAAACTGCAGCCAGAGCTGATGGTATTCAATTTCAAGCAGAATTAGGGACTTTTGTTGTATGTACTGATGTTTTCCAAGTTTCTCCATGAAGAAAAAAAAATCAGAGTTTTAAAAATGGAAACATTTAGGAGTTTCTTGGCAATGAAAACTTTTCACATCACAAAAAAATCATTGAAAGAAGCATGTTCTTGAAAATGTTTATTGAGTGAAAAAGCTGTTTTTAATTGGAAAACATCAGGGACAATTTCCTTCTCCTCTCTAGCAGATCCGCTCACACCTGAGCCTGAGCTCCTTTTTTTCATACTGTTTTGTTTCTATTTATTTTGCTTCCTTCCCCTTAAATGCCTCTCTCCTTCTCTGCCACCAATGGGGACAGTGCCGCAGTCAAAGGGGCAGTGCTCCTCAGCTTAACCCCTATAGAGGGCTTATGGCATATTTTTAAACATCTGGAATCATAGACTCATAGAATCATCTGGTTGGAAAAGACCTCTGAGATCATCAAGTCCAGTCATACTTGTCCACTGACTAATCATGTCCCTGAGAAACTCATCTACTTGCCTTTTAAACACCTCCAGGGATGGTGACTCAACCACTTCCCTGGGCAGCTGTGCCAGTGCCTGACCACCCTTTCAGTGAAGAAGTTTTTCCTGATGTCTAGTCTGAATCTCCCCTGGCTCAATTTGTGGCCATTTCCTCTCATCCTATCACCTGTCACTTGTGAGAAGAGACCAACACCCACCTCACTACAGCCTCCTTTCAGGCAGCCCTAGACAGTGATGAGGTCTCCCCTCAGCCTCCTCTTCTCCAAGCTAAACAACCCCAGGTCCCTTAGCTGCTCCTCGTAGGACTTGTTCTCCAGCCCCTTCACCAGTCCGTTTGTTCGTCTCTGGACGCGTTCCAACACCTCAATGAGGGGCCCAGAACTGAACACAGTACTCGAGGTGTGGCCTCACCAGTGCTGAGTACAGGGTCACAAACACCTCCCTGGTCCTGCTGGCCATGCTGTTTCTGATATAGGCCAGAGGGCTTTTGTGGTTCTCTGGAGTTGGGGTGAAACCACCTAAAATGATTCCCCGTGACTTCTGACTCTCGGAAGCGCGAGAAGGCTGGAGGCTGAGAGGGGAACAGAGCTCTGAAGTTTGGGACACATGGGCTTTCTTCCAAGCTCTCTTCCAAGTACCGCCCAGACTTTTTGTGCAGGCAGATCATTCAATTCCCCCATCCAACTGCAGAGTGAGGTTCTCATGCTCACTAGCGACTCACCCCCATGTCCTTATTGTCCCCAGCATTATCACATAGATATCCCAAAGGTCACTGTACAGTGATGGCATTACTAGCATATGGGTGGATGCCTATCTCGTGGATATGAGTGGAGTGCTGGATCTATGGTGGAGTCCTATCTCGTTAGTCAGGATCCACTAGCTAAAGAAGCTGCACTCAGCCACCAAATAATGTTTATTTAACCTACAAAATGCAATTACACTGGCAGTCAGAGGGTTAAGAGAAAGCAGCAACTAAGTACTTGTAAATTGATGTAGTGCCCTGAGGGTACCTCTGCTGGTAATAAAGTGCATCTCATAAACAGATCTGACTCTGTGTTCCAGTCCAGCAAAACAAAGTGGAGTGGATCCACCCCAAATTAACCGTAAATGAGACTGACACTCAAACACAAATCGAACGGCCCTCAGGGCTCCGCGTACATTAATTATAGAGCCTTGGAAAACGATCTAGAAGGGCTTTCTCTTTTCTCGAAGAAATTAATTGGAGAGATCTGCAAACGGTGGTAAAGACAGATGTACAGGAAGCAAAAGCCACTCAAATCCTCTTTTTTGTGCTTACAGTTCCACATGATGAAAACCAGTAATATTAGCAGCAACTGCTAAGTGTGAAGTCATCTGGCTGCTGCTTTCCTCCTCCACCACACTCTTTGCCCTGACCTTCGAGGTCAGGTAGTCCATCTCATCCATGGATGTGGCCACTTCCAGACTTGCCCTGGGAGGCAAGAAAACACCACTCCAAGGCTGGCAGCAGGAGGCAAATGTGTCTGTGAGAGCAAAAATCACATCAGGAAAATGCATGGGCTGGGAAAGACTGTACTCCCCAAGGGGCCTGAGGGCATCCACATGGGCTGCAAGTGACCACATTTGGGTGCCGTGAGCACTTCCCACACTGGAATGGACAGGCCCTATCTGAACCCGGTCGCACAGTGTCCTGGCTGCTGCTGAAGCCCACACCTCTGTTCTCCTGCTGAGGGGCTCCAACTCAATCAGGGAGCAAAGGGCAAGAGACATGGAGTGTCCAAGCCTCCTTCAGTGTTGCTTCAGAAGAACAAAAATATGCTTTTTTTTTTTCCTGGAGGGAAATGGATTTCTCACCCAAGAACACCACGGGGTCAGGTGCTTCGTCGTGATTTTGTCCTCCTTATGCTTGTGCTTTGGAATCATCTCATGGTCAGCAGATACAGCAGAAACACAGATGAGGTGTCAGCCCCTGGACTGCACACCAGATCAGGGACTGAATGATGTTTGGGTCCAAAAAATGCAAGAAAATTTCTAATCTTGACTTTGGGACCAGAATTTGCCACAACTCTGCCTTTCTTGTGAGGGGCTGCAGGACCAGGGCAGGTGGTAGGTTCTTTTCTGAGGCAGGACACCTCCTTTGATTCATGGAGCTACTGGGCTGGGAGGTGGAGGGGCAAAGGTGCCACTTTGTGCTTGTTCCTCCATCTCTGCTGCTTTGCATTTCAGATGCAGAGGCATGGCTTATAATCTAATTCTAAAATAAAATCTGGCATCTACTTTTTTATGTTTTGTTAAGTAGCCTGTTTGGATTTTTATGATTCAACTAATATTTGTGGGGGTTTTTATTGTGAGCAGCCATCCAATAGCAACATTAAATAAAAAGTGGAGTCTCTTTATTGATTTGCTTTTAGTTAGAAACAAACACGTCATATATAATCAAGATGTACACTGCTTGTAGATCATAGAGAGCATGTTTATAAAACCATTGAAAGAAATAATTAAAGAGAATACATCACAGACACCTTTCCAAATCATTCAAACAGGGATGTTACACACATAAAATGCTGATAGTCTTTCTGGCAAACTTTTAATACAATCATTTGGTTTGCACTTTAAATGCCTGGCATATTTTAACCCTGGAGATAAACGAATCCCAGTGGGATTGCTGAGTAATTAAGAAAAGTGTCTCTGATGGGCTTGCTTCATACAGAGAGGTGAAATAACACCAGGAGAGTCAGCTGAGCATTTGATATCTTTACATTAAAAAAAAAAAAAGGCAAACCCCTAGGCATGCCATTGTCACGCTGTGCGACAGGGATTGCTTTCAAACAAGTTGTTTTTCCAGTATTAGCTCTATTGTGGTTTTATAAATTGCTATTTAAAATGTAAACCAGTGTGTTATTCTGGAAGAAAACCTCTCGAGATACCCAAAGCTGGAGCACGATGGCCTCGAGGCCACAGGTCAGGGCTCATCTGTTCCACGGGGCTTTCCTTGATTGAGGGCTCGATGGGTTGGTGGCAGCGGTGGAAGGGCTTGAGGAGGAGCGATTTCCTGCCCGCTAGCTAATTGCTAGCAAAAGATCCACAGGAGCTGTTTGTTTTCTAGTAATGGGTCAAGATATAGTCAGGATGGTCTTGATAACCTGCTTTTAGGTCTTGTCTTGAGTTTTCTGGATGTTCAGTTTTACTGAAGGCTCAGATGTTTTTTGGCAAAAAATGCCAAATAGAAATTGAGCCCCCCCCCTCCAAAGAATTCAAGCCTTAAATTACTGCCTGACTCTTTGATGTGCTGTGATTAGCAATGCATGCAGTTTTTGTCCCAGTGCTATTACACACAAATCACACTGGGAACTCAGCTATTACTGCCAGCAGAGGGATGTTTTCACATCAAGACTATTAACTCAAAACAGTCACATTGCTGGAAATATCTTTTTGGAGAACAGGCTCTGGGAGTTTTCCCTTTGGCGTAAAGTAGCAGAGCTAAATCCCAGGCTGGGAGCCTGGAGCCTTCATCTCTGCGGGCTGTGCTGAGTTCAGGCTCTACTCACCTCTTGGGACTTAGCTGTATCACAGTCAGAAACACACAGTGTCAGCTGGGATTTCCGCCAACGATATTGCTCTCAGTTTCAACATGCATTCTCCAGTGTGAAAAGTGTTCCAGGAGGAAGGTGGTTGTATCCCCAGAGATGATAACTGATCTCATATGAAAAACATTAGTTATTCTCTGGAAAACAGATGCTGAATTAAGACATTAGGCAATAAGGACAGTTGCCCCTTTAAATGTTTATTCTCAACTAAAAGATGATGTTATTATTAATGGAGAGATGGCTGCAGGAACAGTCCATTTGACAATTGTATCAGAGAGCAGGGGACAGAATTGTCTGTTTATTTGCTATATAAATCAAAATAATTTAGTTAAATTTACAAAGGCAGAAAGAAAAGCAATAAGGTCTGTCCTGCAGCTGTGCCCCCAAAAGAAGACAGCACTTTCAGTATTAAACCTGTTCTCTCCAGGGAAACTGAGAGTGTGATGTGGCTACAAGTACTTTTTTGACTGTAGTCATTTCCAGTGCTACATATTTTAAATTTATTTCAAGAACTATTGAAACCTATACTGGTGAGAAACCACCTGCCCAGAGAAACTCAGTGGGGTGAAATGCCCAGCAGCATAAAGGGCAGTTGTGCTGTCTTGCTCCAAGTAAACAGTGAGTTGAGGGTTTGACCAAGGTTAATAACTCCAGATATGCCTCTTTATACCACTCAAGGAAGATAGGTCATTTATTGGTACATGTTCTGGACCCCTAATTTTTCCATGAGTTATGCAAATGCATAAAGGGGTTAAAAAGAGGTTATACTCTGACAATCTGCTCCTGTGTTTCTCGCTTTGGTATTTGCCATGTTAGTCAAGGTAAGACAGATGTGGTGTGGGTCCTGGACCTTGACCCTGTTTCTAGCCTACAAGATGCTAGTCTAGATGCAGAGAAAGAAATGGTCACTGCAGGACTTTGCCTGGAGAAACTGGGTGGCTTTCACTGTGCTGGCTGGCTGGTGACAGCAGGCATTGGTCTGCTTCGTCTCTGCTGGCATCAGCATAATTGCAAGGGTACATTAGGCTGAAGGGCAGCCCTAAGATCCATTTCAGGGAGGACTAGCTACCTCTGTTTTTAACTCATGAGAAGATTCTGAAGTTGAGCCAAAATGGCCAAGACAGAAATTCTGCCAGCAGATATCTGTCTACCAATGCCACCGGTGTCATGAAAGTATCACGCCTGAACATAGGAAGAGGATTTGGTGAAGCCCTTCTTGTTCAGCATCTTTTTTTTGTGCACGCTTTATGGACATATGAGTCCTTGTGTCCTCTCTGACCTAGGTATGTTCAACCTTAGCTATACATGGGCTGAAAAAAAAATACCTCTGGCTGCCAGGGTGCCTTTGGTGCTTGTATAGATATGAAAGAATATGGTCCAGGCAAGCTGTTACTGGGTGCAGCTCATGAGGGATGGATGCATCTGGTGATACACTGGGTTGTGGTAATCATCGTAACAGTACTTGGCACAGAGTACTGCCTCCTATCCACAGCCCTCTCCTGAAGTCTGTGCCATTAGCTAATTGTGCTTCACCACAATACCTCAGCAATGCTGGCATTGTCAGGTACATACTTCAATTGAGTAAATACAATTTTGGAAAGGTGACATGTTCTACCTGGCCAGAGGTCATCACTCGACATTAGGATGCTTGTGTGCCCAGGTTAATTTGGGATCATCTGGGCTCTGGGCCCTTTGCTAAGGTTAGGTCAGGAGGATGCCACAGCCAGGGAGAGCAGCGTGGGTTGTGCATGTATCCCTACAGCATGCAGGACACCTTGAAGAGACTATGCCCTCCAATCACTGCTGGACCAGCAGTGCCAGTAAGAAGCAGGTCCTCACTGAAGTAGTCATGACACCCACTGTCCAGGTGGGAACTGTGGGGGCTTCTGTGGGATTGCAGTACTGGAGCTGTTGCTTGTATGGCAATGCCCACCTTCCTAGTTATGGAGTTGCATGGTGCCACCTCTGTGAGAAGCACAGGTGGAGACTATATGGTACTTTAAAACAATGAGTCATCTAACCCATTTTAGATATCTGAGGTGACACAGACCTGTTTTTTCCCATCTCAGGAGGCACAGCTGGCTAACTTAGGCACAGGCATCAAGTAGAGGAGGATGCATGCCACCTCTGATGGTGACAGTCCTTGATGAACTTCTCCTATATCTGCCTCAAACAGATTTTGAAGGCAGAAAAGTCCAAGATCAGGAAAACACAGATGTGGGATCCAAAGCTCTAAAGGAAGCCTGAATTATTTTTCGTTCTGTTACCCGGAAGAGCAGGGACTTGAGTTTATCTTGCTGGGCCATTTGGATACAGCCCTCCTCCTCTTCATTGCCCAGGCCCTCCTCTGGGGGGGAGGCAGGAGCAGCAGACCTGGTTCAGCAGGGCTCACCTGCATGCCTAGAAACTGCTCACACTTTCACGAGATGGCAGCAAGTGTGCTTCGTTCCTGCTACCTGCCTGTCCTTTGCACAGTTTCAGTGTCTGCTTTAACGCAGTTGTACTGAAACAAAGCCCGTCGTGATTGTGACAGGCTGTTAGGGAGGCCCCCAGCATCCTGATTACAAAGCAGCACTGGAGCTAAGAGCACACTAAGGAGATTAAAGAACGACACTGGAGATGCCTCCAGTCTGCGTTGCTGCCTGCCACTTCCCCCAGCTGAGGGCACCTCTGGGTGAGAAAAACCAGCCTGCAGAGCATGACCAGAGACAGCCTCTCAAGCAGGCTCCCAGCAAATGAGAAACTCTCTGACCCTTAAATTCCGATCAGGATTAGGGGCTGCCTCTGAACAAGCTGCTGCCCAGTCTGTCAGCAGGAAAAAGAGCCTCCTCCATCCATCACTGCTGACTTCTGGTGCTTTTTCTCTCTGATGCAAGGCAACCAAGGCAGCTACGGTCCATCTACCTCCTCATGTAAGCATGGCCTGGGGCAACAGGACTCTCTACTGGGCACTGCATTAAGCTGGCAATTGAAAGCAGTATGTCCTTATGGTAATTTGGGCACCAGGCAGCCACTATGACTAGGAAATGATGGCAGCTACTTTGTCTAATAACAGCATGAAAATGTAAAGTGTCTTTATTGAGCTGCTGGCTTGCTGGTGAGAGTTAAAGGAGATGCTCTCTCGGGTATAACATTTGCAGAGGGAAGTAGCATGAGATATTGCCATAAACTCTCCGTTAATAAGGGAGCAGAGGAAGTGAGAGCATACCCAATGCAGTGGTGTGAAGAGAAAAAAAATTAAGAAGGTTGAGGCAGCAAATGTCTCCCAAGGAGAAATGAAGAACTCCCCTCTTGACCCAGCAACTAGAAAACACATGTACTGCTAATAATAATGTAGGAAGGATGGCTTTGAAAGGAACAAAAGGAAAACACCTCTTGCTGTATTAGTGGTCGTCAATATCAGAGAGAAGTGTAAGATTCTTCTGAAGGGAGATTTGCAGGAAAGGCCCAGCTCAGCAGCTGTGCATTGATGATGCTCTGCAGGTGGCCATGGGTCGCAGAAATGACTTTTGCTTCGTGACAGGCGGGGGAAGCACAGCACAAGTGTGTGAATGACCGCTGTGTGCATCCCCGTTATTCCATTGGTTGTGTTGGATGTGCAGTATTGCAAAGTAGCTCTGAGGCCAATGACCTCTCAGAGTTGAATATGAGCTAACCAGAGGGAGGAGGAAGGCAGCGCTGAGGAAATGTCAGAACGAACCTCAGAATTACGAAATTGGTTCCAGTTGACCACATTCAGATTTCTCTCTGGTTTTGCAAGATTATCCGTGGCATTTATCACTGATATTTTAATTGACATGTTATTTAACTGCTTTAAAGAGTGCTTTTGATGATTCTTGCCCAATAAAAGCTGTTCTTTTGAGAAAATGAAAATTGTTGAGATGTTTAAGATCAGTTTCTGCTTGAAGCATCTGTACAATTCCAGTGCAGACGCTGCTTGTATGTTTGCATCAGTCAAAATAGATTTTCAAAACGCATTTGGTAAAATAATTCACCTCAAATAAAGTACTTGGATAGAACAAACAACTTTTGACAGCACTTTGCTTTTAAAAAAATAGATAATTTTTTAGATGAAGAAAAATCTTTACTGGTTCTTTCACCTCTTATTACCGTAGACACCAGAGCAAACAAGAGGATGGAGTGCTTCCATGCATTTTCCAGGGAGGTTTGCAGTTTCCCAACAGGCAGCTCTGTCTTCTACTTGGCTGTGCTGAAGTGGTGTGAAATCTGCCCTGAAGCAAAGAGGAAGTGTGGGAATGGGGACCCAAAAGAGTGGATGTGTTGTGCCCGTAACCAGCGCACCATGAACCAAATGACTTATTTTTCTAATCAGCACTGAGGAGCAGATCAGGCTTAAGAATAGATGAGGAGGAGGCAGAGAGAATACATTGAGAGGCTGCAAGACTGACCTGATCTTCAGAAAGAGAAGTGCTTTACAAGGGAAACACTATCTATCTTTTGAGTTGACTGAAGGAGAGTTTAGACAAAAACTATGTCTTCGTATGGAGTTGGTCTGTGATGACAGAGGTTTTCCCAGCAAGGGAAAGTAGACAGAAGCTTATGCAGGAAAATAATTCAGACTGGAGGCACTATAAAAAATGGTAGCAGTAAACACAAATAACCTTTGGAAGAACTTACTAGGATACCACTGGTCTCATAAACAGCAAACATCAAACCCAGAATTTTTTGAAAGAATGGGCTTCAAAGAAAGAATAAAATGTTGGTATGAAGTGACATGTGCTTTACAGGGGGCAGGCTACAACTCTCCTCCTAGATTTCAAAATTACTGGCTCTGCTTCCCTAGGGATCTGTCCTCCCGTGCCCCCATACAACAGTTTTAGGCACTGAGGAAATGTCAGGAGAATGGACAGCAGGTGGTGGCCCCTGCCTATGAGATGACTTGAAATGCCAAATCCTGTAGTCACTGCTGGGGACAAGGTGCTGGGCTGGAGGGATTATTGCACTGATAGTGAGATGTCTCTTATGTTCTTACTTAAAAAGTCTGGCAGACAACAGAGGAAAATCATATCTGACAGTGCAAATACCTCTCCCCAAAACCTGCTGTGAGACCCAGGAGAGCAGATGAAGCTTCATACATTAATTTTGCATCAAAAGGATGCAGAAGGTTGCCTGATGTCCCAGCCAGATCTGGGAAACGCATCCTTAGTGCGCCACATTTCCCCACGGCTATAAAAGGAGTTGGGCTGACATGATCAGATGTAGACACTGATGGGAGAGGTGCCCAGTTGGTTTGCATCCGGCTCCTCCAGCCCCTGGCCAGGCAGAAAATGGAATTGAACCTTGGCCAGATAGGGGCAGTGAGCTATTTAAATAGCCATCTAGCATCCCTAGAAGGAAAGGCTGAAGCTGTGAACAGGGTCCTTCCCTGCCCCAAGGTGCTCATGTGGGCTGTCCCTGCTTGAGGACAGCTGCAGGTTAGCTTGGCCCGTTTCCTTCTCCAAGGAAATATAAGTAGCAGAGCCAGAGTATGTTCCGCGCCATCCAGCTCTGTCAGAAATCCTATCAACTATCAACAATCAGGCTAATAAGCTGCCTGAATGAGTACTAATGATGCCCTGAACAGCATCTGCCTCTTCCATCCCTGGGATAAAGACTCATGGTGGTGTCATTCAAGGTGGGCTAGATTTCCCCTGTGGCTCTCAGTAACAGAGGGCAGCTTGGTGCCATCTGCATGGGAGTCATCCTGTGGATATTAGCAAAAGGTTATCACCCAAATTTATACAAGTAGGGATGAGAGGGGACTTGGATTCACTGTGGTGTCTGGTCAGGCAGGAAAGAAGAGAGGGCAGCATGTAGGAAGGTCACCTCCAAAAGTGCCCAGTCAGAAAGATAAAAAATTCTGGTTGAAAACCAAGCCCTGCAATTTAACATTGGGTTGGACTGAGCAACGCATCTCCCAGACTGCCTTCCTGCCAAGTTGCGAGGTACCTGGACCTAAATGATTTCCTCTGAGCACTTCCGTTTCACCTTGGCAGCTCAGACAGAAAGCAAAGCAGGAAAACTGGAAAACTAGTGTGGCTGTGGCCAGGTTTTATGTCTAGCTGATCCTATTGTTTCACTAACCTGATGCAGCCACACCAGCTGCTGAGTTATTAGAGCATTACAATCCCATGTGTATTATGAAGATGCCACCAGAACTGCTAATTTGGCAAAATATGGATCCTTATGAAGATTTAAGCTACTGCCTTTTGCCAAGTCACACTTGCATGCTGCAGAACTAACTATCTTGGAAATAATGCCTACAGTCGCCAGAAATTTGCAGCCAACAGTTAAATGGAATTCATCAAGTGCCCCTTGCATGTGAACTTGTTCCTCCTTTCTCTGGCTGCATCCAAACAGCTAAATAACATTGTCAAGGACCCTTTCCATGGTTTGAGGACAAGTAAGGCAGAAGACCTTGCATCCCTAAGCTTGGATGAGGCCACCATGAGCTCAAATTAATGGTGCTTTGCTTGTCAAGCGCCCTTATGTGTGAAAGCAGAAGAAAAAGACCTGGATCCACATCCACAAACCAGATCACATGATTGAGCTTTTGCTTGCAAGTGAAGCTGCGTGCATGGCCACCTACCACGCTCGGGAGACACAGGTTCCCTTGTCAAGCCGTTGCTAAGTTGTGTGTTGAAATGCAGCAAGTGGATACTGCGTGGGTCTCAGGAAAAGAACAATTTGGGCATTAAAACATTTCCCAAAAGTGTTGTCATGAATGTGAACTCATGCACAGAGCAGGATTTGCCTTCAGTTGCACTGAGCACTTGTTTTCATCCTTTTCCACCAATATTTCTTGTATCCCTACTCCTCAGAAGGTTATGTGTAGAAAGCGAGATGAGCACCGATGAATTTGGGCACTGCAAAGGTCCCTTGTCCACCCTTGAAGGTGATGTTTTCTTTGCAAGAATAACAACCTTTTATGTATACGAGCCCAATGGCCAGGTTGAAGATGTGCACCTGTGGGATCAGGGACACCTCTCCTGCCCCCTAGGAAAGCAGCTGGATCTCAGGGCTGCTGGACTGTGGCACTGCCAGAGCCCCAAGGCAGGCTGGCCAGCAGGAATGAGGGGTACCATCTTTGCTGCCCACAGAAGTGATTGTGCCCTTGAGCCAATCAGTCAAATAAATAATTCCAGGGGATCTGGTAGCAATAACCAAGAAAAACAGCAAGGACCTTTTGCCTATTTAAGGCTTTGATGGCAGAATACTTGCACTGATAATCTGCAGACTCAAATTTGCTGGTATAAAGTGTTTGTGCAGCTACCAAATACAAAGCAAGAATAAATAAATAAATAAATAAATATCTGGATGCTCACAGTTACTTTGGAAATGGAGAAAAGGATACACTTAAGCAAATCAATTCCCTCACTTGTCTTTAAATCTGTCTGAAAATATTCTCAAAGTGTCTCTCTGCTGCAAAAATTATCTCCTGTTCTCATTTACAAGCAAACGTTAAAAACTGAGAGATACATATTCTTTTCATCTTTAATGTTTTTGGGGGATGGTGGTGTGTCATCAGCTGTTCCTGCATTCACGATTTCCCCCTTATTTATCTACTCAGGCCTCTCTTTTTATTTATTTATTTTTTTTTACACACAGGCTCTCTGCAGTCTGGCAGAGCCAGTATTGCAGTATTGATTTAGGAAGAGGTAGTTGTCACAATCCAGTCCCAGTCTGAAGCCGGTGCTGTATGGCAGCTGCTCTGTCCAGGGCAGCAGCCTCATCCCCAGCATGGGGCTCTCACTTAAAAAAGAAGCAAAAAAAGGAAAGAAAACTACTTTCCTCTATCCTACTTTGAAGCAAAAAAGGATTACCGAGGCTAAATAAGGCATCTGAGTACTTAGCTAGCAAGCCTAAATAGCACCCTGATAGGAAGTTCTGGCAGAGAGCTAATTAAATTAGCCCTCTTTGATTTATTAACAAGCAGAGCAACATAGCACAGAGGATTGTCCCATGAAATGAATGCACTTTCTGATTCCCTTGGCTGCTTTACTGTAGTCATCTCCCAGAAAACCCAGTTACGGTCACTCAAGTTTAATGGGACTCAATGGCTCGAAAACGATCCCTGCCCACCAACACAGGAACAGACTGGTAATAATATGCAAAAACATGTTGTTTTCCTTGTACTTCCCTAATTCCTTTTTAATGCCTAGGACTATCTAATAGATAATTAGTAATTTCCTGCCCACCGATACACACATGAATGACAAGCAAAAGACTTCTCTATGTTTAATTATTTTGTTGATTTAGAAACTACTTTTCCCTCAATGCAAGTTTCTCTCTCTGTGTGTGCTCTCATGCATCATGTATTTCATTATTTTTAGAAGCGTGCTCTGTGCCTTTTTATGCTCTCATGGTTCCAGCATCCAGTAATTACCATGTTTTCTGTCCAATAGACCTGATCCACCAGCCAGTGTAAAACAGGAAAACATCACTGATTTTAAATGGAGTTGTTCCAGTTTACACCAGACCTGAGACCTGATTTCTCCTATTTTTAAGGGGGGAGAAGGATGTTATTTGTGTGCTGAGGCCCTCGTAAAGTAGCAGAATATACAATTTTGAAAACTTCAGAAAATCCAAATCAAAGCCTGCAAATGCACAGACGTGAATCTATTTATATGGTGAGCTCTAATTCTGCTTAACCCCTGCAAGGAACTGCTACTCTCTTTGCATGCTTGATTTTTCTCCCTCAGTAAAACATAGTCTACTTTATCTATGTTTTGTTGCTTTCTAACAGTTTCACTGGTGGGCTTCTTCCCTGTGCCTTACATTTAGCTTTGGTATCTGAGCACTCTTTTGTTAAATTAAGGCAATTAATAAATGGAGACGTTAAGCAATCAATTTTGCCTGTGTATCTCCACAGCCTTATGTATGACTGGCTGTAATCACAAGATAAATGCAATGTGCTGATGTATGGTAATGTTCAATAATACATTCTCCACCAGGCTCAATTCATCAGGGAGTTTCTGGAGGGGAGGCATTTGTTATTGGCTGTCTCCGGACCTCAAGGATAACATTTCTGTCCTTTCCATTGGCCGCCCCGCTGCTGCAAGCCTCTTCCCGTCTTATTTTGATGATGAATATGAAGGCATGCTAAGCTGTGCCGGAGTGTAGCTCTCGCTGACTGCACTCCCTCCCCAGGCTCAAGGACTCAGGGGCTCCCTCGCTGCATCCTCTGCCCACCAGCAGCAGCAGCAGCAGCAGCAACGCCAAAAGTTGTGATGCTTTTCTTCACCCAGTGCTTTGGGGCTGTGTTAGATCTTATTCACCTGCGGTTTCAGCACTACAAGGCAAAGAGGGTTTTCTCAGCTGCCGGGCAACTTGTCTGCGTTGTCAACCCAACACACAGCCTAAAGGTGAGTTAAAAATATTTTTTCTCTTCTGATATCTTCTTGTCCTCCCCCCCACACTCTGCCGCCGGCGTTTCTCCGCAGGGAATGAAATGATGCTCTGGCAGCAAGGGGAGACTGCTGTTAACACATTGCGGTGCTGGCAGAGAGGATGTTTGCACTGTCTGGCTGCATGATTCCCTTTGGAGCAAAGGCGAAGCAACCCGCCACTCCAAGCAGTTGTGGGAAGTTGCTGCTCCCCCTCTCCAAAGTTTCCTTATCCCTTTCACCCGCATAATTAGTGCATGTATTGTGAATGTCTGGAAAAGTTAGTTGGTTGAATTAATGTCCCTTTTTGGTAGAAGAACACTTGAGTGGTCACCACCACCACCCAGGCTGACACCTAAGTACCATCGGCTGCTGCTCAGCAGTGGAGAGTAGGGATAGGGAGGCAGCAGGGCAGGGGTCTCCGGCTGCTGGTCTTGTTTGCTTTCCTGGGGGTAAAAGGCTCTGTCTCCTGAGGGGAAGTCTGAAGGCATTCATCTAGCACTGGAAGTGTCCTTAAGCTGTTTGCAAGGTGAATCTATTTTAGGAAGGAGAATACATTTGCCTTAATGCAAAACTATTTATAGTTCCCATAAAACATATCTCTTACTCGCATGATTCTGAATTTTCACTGACAAAGTGTCAACAGTTCTGTCTACACCAGAGCCCTGATGTTTGTATATGGAGAAGGAGCAGCAGGGGGAGAAAGAGACCCGGAGGCTTTAATTACTTTATCACAGTAGTGAATGACCAACTTTAACCAAGTGCCTCCTGTATTGCTGGAAGCCCTGGTGGATCTGTCTTGTGGTACCACTCTGCTAGCCCAAAACAAGCTCAGAAATTAAACTAATTCAAGACAATTTATCTTTGGCTCTGCTGGTGTTCCTGCCAGGAACTCGGAGGGCTTGCAGAGAGCATTTTTCCTGAACTGTGGGCCCCCAGGAGGTCTGCTGACAGGGTAAATCCATCTTCAGAGCAGCAACCCCCCAAAATAGGCAGATTTTCCAGAGTTGTATTTCCAGTCTTAGGCTGCATTTAGGCAGGGAGAGATTATTTCTAGCAAGGCACCAGCTCCAGGAAGATTTTGCCACTAGACTGTGCTCAGCCCAGCAAGCACTGCTGGCCAGGGCAGGTGCTCCCAGGGGAGGAATTGTTCAGGTACAGGCTCATCTCTCCCGGCATCATGCTTCTCTGCTGACACAAGTTGTTTAAAAATCTTGCAGTCCTATAATGATCTGAAGGGATCTGGCTGTCCAAACAGACAAAAGAAATAGCTGTGTTCCTAAATGCATGGGGAGATTTTGCAAGTATGTGCTTCTGTACTCAACCTCTCTTACACAACTGTGTCCTTGTATGTTCGCGTGTCATTTTAATTATTAAAAAGAACTGAGCGGAAAAAAGATTATTGAAAGTCACAGTTACAGTGCCAATAGCATTGCCTCATGAAGTCCCATAGGCACGCAGAGGGGTGTTCACTGACTGCTCCACTGGTATCTAGGACTAGACCTGAATTTATGAGTTCAGGTCCTCTCAAGTTGCAGATTTACTATTGTAGGAGCTGCAACATTTTACTTTGGAGCACACCAAAAAAAGTTGGTGCTTCTGTTCCTCTCTATTAAACACATAGGACATTTTAGTGTACTAAAATCCTGCACGGCCAAGTTCTTTGCCGATCAGATCCAAAGCCTAGCAGAGAGACAGGCAATCTCAATACTCTCTTGGCAGCTCTTGAAAGCAGTCACTGGATTCATAACTCTCTTGGAAACAAATGGGAATCTTTAGGAAAAAGGTCTGACGTGTCAGTAAAGCTCCAGTTAAAATCTTCTTGACTTGGCTGGGAATTACTCCCATGATAGGATTGCAGTGGGAACCAGATGGCACGTTTCCTGCATGGGCCTGTTTTGACACCAGATAGATGGGACAAGCTGACAAGAAATCTCCTGCACTGAAAAAAACAAACCCTCTGACTGTAAACTGAGATAAGCCCCTGAGTTACCCAGCTCACATCCAGCTGGATATATACGGCAGCATTTAGCATTGTTCCACTCTCAAGGTGCTCAGTTTGGCTTCCCACCAGCTCTGTAGAGAAGGCATCACAGCTCTGTGCCAGCACCCAGAAGAGGTAGCTGGGTCAGACCCCTTTGTACCCAGTATGGCACTACTGGCGACCACCCGCCAGCACCATTGAGCAGTAGGAGCCTGTGGGCCAATGCCAGCTATCTCCAAGTGAGACACCTCACCCCACTTGCTCTTACCTGGTGGTGGAGAGGTGGTCACCTCCAGCTGACAAGGCACCTTGTTCAAAAACTAGTATCAAAGACAAGTCAGGTGAACCTACTACTCGGGGTGTCCAGTTTTGCCCTGAGGATGCCCAGGGAGCTTGTGGATGCTCCCTCCAGCAACCTGGCACAGAGGCTTCTGAAGTTCGGACAGTGAAATCCCCCCAAAACTGTCTCATATGGCAAATGACACCTGAGGGACTTTTAAAAATGAAAGGGCTGAAAATATTCCTCTGTGGTGGTTTACAGTATTATGACTACTTTGATGTTTCATAGTCTATTATTTCTAGCTGGTTCATTTCAACTGGAACATTTTGTTGACATCCCCCGAATCTATCTTAACAATTGACAAG
Organism: Tapera naevia; assembly: GCA_033556795.1. NCBI lineage: Eukaryota > Metazoa > Chordata > Aves > Cuculiformes > Neomorphidae > Tapera > Tapera naevia. Next base: position 30,610,501 of record JAUMJJ010000067.1, on the reverse strand, counting down.
TGGAGTGAAAACTGTATTAAATTTCGCGGTCAATGAATACAAGTCTGCTAGGAAACAAGGGCTAGGAACAATGTCATTAGTCTCCCTTCCCTTCAAGGCTTAAATGTTTATGCTTATTCCAAAATTATAAGCTCTTTGCAAAGGGTTTACTCTATTTTCTACCTCCACAGCACTGAGGAGAAGGGATTCCTGGCTGACTGGGCAAATAATAAATGACAGGCATCAGATTCTGGTGTTATTAAGCATGTTGACATCCCTCACGTAGGTCAGGTCCTCAATCAATGCCAATGTGTGTATGTCCATTGAAGTCAAATTGCAGCAAGATCTCTATCATCACCCCTTCCATCTAAGCGAGTGGTCAGGCATCGTGATGGGACCCAGCCCATCCTGAGGACCCATGACTGGTAATCATGTAAAGCACTCAGCGAGCAGCAGAGGGCAGAGGAGCCCTGGTACCCTATAGGGAAAGTTTGCACCAGCTTCTACTGTCACAGACTATAGCTAGACCAAGGGAGTCTGCAGTAAAGTTATATCAGCATGTTTTCACTGCAGTCACAGCCCAGACCTCTGACTGTGACCAGAACCCATCACTTACCTCGTCCTTTATGAGAGGTCTGGAGGTTGGCAGAGAAGCTCATGCTTAGAAACTTACATCCGTGTTGTTCTTCCCACTGAAATGCTCATTAACTGGGAAGGCTTATGAGCAATTCAGCGTATCTTACAGGAGAAGACGATAACAGTGTCGGCGCAGACACCTCAATTGATCTGCAGCTACTTTCCCTGAGCAAACAGGCTGACACAGATGGCTATAAACAAGGAAAGACAATTTGGTAAACATCACCTTCTGGTTTGCCTGTTTGCCAGGGGTATGAATAGAGTGGGGGTATTGTTTTGAAGCCTCTTTGTCCTTCTTGCTGCATTCTGCTCTTTATCCTCCCACAAGCTTTCCCAGGCATAGTAGCAGTTCTTTACAACCTGGTGCCACACTGGGATCAAAATTCACTTTCTGAGCAGAGAAAATCTTATATTTACCATACTTCTATAGGTCACCTTTGTTCTTGGTCGTGTTGTATGCATTACCTTGTAACCTGTCTTCCTTCAAGTGCACAGTCGCTCTGACATCCCCCCCTGGAGAAACACAGCCAGCCAATGGAGCTACTCAGCTAAGTGGCTGCTCTCTCCAAGGCCATATTAATTAGATGAGCACTGCTCATGCTGCTGGCTTCAGTTCCCAGCGTGCAGGGAAAGATTTAAGGTTCTCCATGTGCGTGGAAGAAATAAGCAGGGTTTGCTGGTCTCTGCAGAGATGAGGATCAGTGAATTTCTCTGCATTTTCTCTCCCTGTTAATAGAAATTCCTCCAGCACTGCTAATTCTACCCTGAGGAGGAGACAAAGGTGGGTGGCTGTGTCCTTGCTCCGTAACTGGCATGGGTCCCTTCCCCCAAAAATAGCCATACATGGCAGGGACTGCAGTGCAATCACATCCCAGACGGGTGCCAGTGCCTTGTGAGCTGCTGTGTATGGCTGGGTAAAACAGATATTCTTCATTCAAGGAGTTACTAGCTTTTTACATGCAACTATGACTCTTTGGAGAGAGTCAAAGATGTTCTTGTAAAGTGTAAAAAAGTATGTTTACAACGTTCCTATAAAACTGACCCATTTCCTCTCTGTAGAACTTCAAGGAACTCCTTGAATTACAAAAAGAAGCATATTTAAAGGAGGACATAAATAGTTCAATGTTATATTCAAAAAGGGTTTATGGGGCCAGACTGTCTTCTAGCTATTTTTTAAAGCAAGGAGCAAATCTACCCTGAGTTAGGGAAGGGATTTGAATCCTGTTATAATAGTTTGACTCTGCATGCAGTGGCCAGCCAAACAGCATTGTAATCCACTTTATCCCCAGCAGGATTAAAGTGATACAGTGCATTATATACCCATGAGATTTATTTATTTATTTGGTGCAAGGGAGGAGAGGAACTCTGAAACCTGCTGCTAACAAACAACCCCCAGACATCCTCCACTACTGTCTCAGCCCAGACACCTCCAAATCTCCTGTGCACAGCTGTGACTTGTGGAGCCCAGGTGATGTTTGGCCCCAATGTCCAGCCGGATCATGACAGCTGTGGTAAGAGGGGCTGCGAACCCCCTTGCGGCCTGCAAAACCAAGTTCCTGGCAAGGTGCCTGGGTCCCCTCCCAGCTGTGGACCAGGGTGGAGTGAGCGCCAGGCACTGCAGACTTTCAAATTCTTTTGTAGGGGTGTGGATGGCAGCAAGCAGCACTGCTTTGCCACGCTTCCTTCTGTTTAAATGGCAAAACTGTAAACCAAGTTGACTGTGAGCATCCCAGGAGCCAATATGCTCGCATCCACAGCTGCTTGCAGAAATGACTGTAACAGTGCTCCACAGCAGGAAGGCAGAGCATGCTCCTGCAGCTCTCCCCAGGGGCTGTCCATCCACTGCTACCACTGGCAGATCCCAGGAGCTCCCTTCTTCTGTAACCCATTAACCTTGAGCCCACAGACCCATGCACATACACATGCCCCTTGGGAGCTCAGCGCAGGCTTTGCTCCAAGCACACTGTAAAGCAGGGCATCTGCGAGCTTCGGTGTGGTCTTCCAGAATAACAATTATGGCATCTATTCAGAGGAGAGAGAGGGAGGGGAAAAGCTGCCGTCTCAGAAGTTTCTGTGTTATTATGCTCTACCTTCGCTTTCCCCACCTCCCACCTCAAATTTGCTGCAGAAAATTAATTACCACTGTTAACTGGCACTGTCTGTCATGCTACAGTTCCGGAGATGGGACAGAGTGAGTAAGCATTGAGTCCTTTCCCACTTAGATTTGATTCTGAGGGTGAATTTCAATAATAAACCTGACCTAGATGAAGGAAATTTCAACCCAGATGTTATCCATAGGAAATGGTACCGTTACTATAATATTAGAGACAAACCTCTCCCCTTGACAGGGTGTTTGACAGCAGGGTGAGGAGTAGCCATCAAGACACTGTCACATGTCACAGTCTGATCCACCCACTCTGATACAGCTCAGTATATCAAGAATTGCTCAGTGCAGAACTTTGGGTGAAATATAACAGTCCAGATACATCCCCCTGGAGAAATACTGTCCCATAGTAATTGTTCTGGCTAGCACACAGGGTGTGGAGCAGAGAGGGATGTTTTACTATAAATCTTGACTACATGAAATGAGTGGTACGGTCTCAGTCTTCTTCCCAGGAGATGCAAGTTACTCCCAGATAGTATTAATTAGCACATGTTGCTGATTGCCTCAGTAGACAATCCAAGCACTAAATATGGTCCTGCAAGCCCCAGATGCTAAGGAGTTCCTAGTCAGGTTCTCAAGCATAGTGAAAGTTGCCTCAAAGTCACAATTCACAGATAGTACAAATCCTTATTTAAACACTAAGATGCTCTCTAGTACCAAAGACCTCTCAGGGCCCTTAGCTGGGGAGCATTTAGAAGCTTCCTTTTTTGCCTCAGAGGCAATCTGAGGTTCTTGAGTAACCAAAAATATTGAGTTTAAAGCAAGCACATCAGATCTTGAGAGCTCCAGTAAAGCAAGAGAAAGGACCTGCTGTGTCTGTGACCTGTATCCCTGGGGCTTTGGCTCTCCCTGTGCCATAGAAAGCCCATAATCTTTGCCCTGTCTGGCTCAGAGCTGAGACTTTGGGTCCCCCCCAGGACCTCCAAAGCCTTTCCATTACAATGGGCAATCAACATCTCTAAGCTTGGTGCATAAGAGGGAAAAACTGCAATAGACACTTGTTTTCCTCTAAGTTCCTTCAGAAGAAATCACAATCTTTCAGTCCTTAGCTTGTTCGGTGCCACCAATTTACCTACTGACAGATTAAGTCCTGGTTTAAAATAAGTGCCAGCAAGGTGAGTAGAGATACAAAAAACAGTGAAATGTTGATGTCATGTTTTGCTGAAGCAGCTGGTGAGGAAGCCAAGTGCCTTATGTGCCTGCAAAACCTTATTGCCATCAGGTACTGGCTCATGGCTTGAGAAGGTGAGTCCAGATGGAGGTGGCATGTTCATCTGTTGTCCACCCACCAGACTGAGCCTTGATCATGATCATTTACCAGTGACAGAGAGTATCTTCCTTCTGCTTCAGTGTGGCAGTGTATATCCACTTCCAGCAAGGATTTAAGCTAGTTGTCTGGTGTATGCATTGCTGAAATAAGCACAGGTCTCTTCTGTTTCCATGCTGCAGGAACAAGCAGCTGGGTGGGACAGTAGCCTCAGCTGGTTTTCACACCTCCCACAAAGCTCTTTCCCCTGGGGATTATTGACAGCTGTGCTGAATGGGAAAATTTCAGTGATGCATGGAGATCTGCTGAAAATTGCTCTGGGTGACCTGCTGCTAATAGCCACCTGTAATATTCCTGCTCAGCTCTCCCACAGTATTCTCCTCCAAAGACGGAACAGCATCCTGGCACTGCTGATGAATTGCCTGACACATATGCAGTGTACGATTTGAAGCACTTGTATTTATTTAGAGCCATTTCTGAGTATCTTATATAACATTAATGGATTTATCTTTAGCTCTCCTCTTTAGTCCCAGCAACAATATGAAAGCCTCACTGGGGGAGAACAGCAGAGAACTCCAAGTACTTTGTGTGTTTATTTTGGTGTACTTTTTTAAAAAGCTAGAAATGTTTGAAACAACTTTGGAAAAGAATTTCCATACCAGATGTAGTGCTTTCAGTTCTAGTCTTTTCTTCTAGAGCATTTTTGTTCCAAGCTGATACAAACTGAAACCGCCTTTCCTTCCAGATTGGTCTCCCCAGTAAAAAATAAATAACCTGCACAGCCTTAGTGATGTTACTGGTATTTTACACATGGAAATATTATGCTCCAGAGTGGTTGGCAAAGTGCCCATCAGCCCCTGGGAAATGCATAGTGGAGAAGAGACCAAGTCCTTGTGAATATCTAAGATCCCACACTCTTTCACATTGAGTGCCAGCTAAAATGGAAAGAGAAACAGAGAAATGGAGCATAAATGAGACAGGAAAAGATTAAATCAGTAATGTCCCCTTGTGCAGAAAATAAAAACTATAGATGAGCAAGAAGGCAGCTGCTATGGAGCAGAAAACCACATCAGCAAAGGATGAAAATGTTCTTCCACTCTTAGGGACTTCCATGTGGAAAATAAGCAGAGTAATGAATGTGAAAATGGAGTAGATAACAACCACAGATGGGGCAAGGGGACAGTTAAGGTCACCTTCAGACTTTGTGGAAATGAGCTGCTGAAATGGAAACATGCAGAATAGTGGCAAGTGCAGTGATCACAGTAGTGCCATGAACTCATCAAGAGCACTCAGGGATTCAGTGTCAAGCATGTGCACCGCTTCAAAACTACATGTGCTTTGCAGGGTCAGACCCTTATTCAGATATATTTATTCAAAAAATTATCCAACCTGATCCAGTAGAAGACTATATGAAAAACCCATGGGAGTCCAGCAAACTTATCCAACTCTTTTGAGGAATGCATGGCATTTTGAAGACATCTTCTTCTTTAATAGGGAAGTGAGCCTGGATGTCTCACTGTTGCATTGCAATGTCTTCTTAGATGAAGCTGCTTGTTTGCATGTATCTCTGCTGCTTGGACTCCATGCAGCATGGAGTCATTCATGGTATGAAAATCATAGAATCATAGAATAATCTGGTTGGAAAAGACCTCTGAGATCATCAAGTCCAACCGTATCTGTCCCCTTACTAAATCATGTTCCTAAGGAACTCTTCTACTTGCCTTTTAAACAACTCCAGGGATGGTGACTCAGCAACCTCCCTGGGCAGCTGTGCCAGTGCGTGACCACCCTTTCAGTGAAGAAGTTTTCTCTGATGTCTAGTCTGAATGTCCCCTGGCTCAACTTGTGGCCATTTCCTCTTGTCCTATCACCTGTCATTTGTGAGAAGAGACCAACACCCACCTCACCACAACCTCCTTTCAGGGAGTTGTAGACAGTGATGAGGTCTCCCCTCAGCCTCCTCTTCTCAGGCTAAACCCCAGTTCCCTCAGCTGCTCCTCATAGGACTTGTTCTCCAGTCCCTTCATCAGCCTTATCACCCTTCTCTGGATGCACTCCAACACCTCAACGTCCTTCTTGTAGTGAGGGGCCCAAAACTGAACACAGCACTCAAGGTGTGGCCTCACCAGTGTCGAGTACAGGGGTACAATCACCTCCCTGGTCCTGATGGCCACGTTTTTTCTGATATAGGCCAAGATGCCATTGGCCCTCTTGGCTGCCTGGGCACACTGTAGACTACTGAGGTCAGGCTTTGCTTGTAGGGCAATACTGTGAATTCTGTGCTCAAGGTACTTGAGAACATCTGTGAGGAGCAACATCTTTTGGACTCTAGGATCAGTGAGATAAATTGTCCTCAAAGGAAGACTGTCTTTCTTGCCACTGAAAATCAAGAAATCCAGAAGATTATCTAGGGATGGATTTATCATTTTCATCCAGCTTAACTTAGACAAAATGAACCCCACTGACACCCTACAGTTCCTTTGACTTATGCAAAAGAAAACCGAAACAGGATAATTGTTTTCTTAAGATAAATCCAGAAAGTTCGGGCACAGTAACACCAAGCATATTCACTCCTATTTTACACAGGTTCAGGTAAGACAATCTTCACATTCCTCAATAGCAAGCTTTGAGGGAGTTTTCAGATATAGCAAAAAAAAATAAAAATGTCTGCTGACATAATTGCAGGGTGAGAGCTTTCAATTTATTTCCACTAGAAGGAGGTTCTCATGATGAAAAATGTGGGGAATAACTTTTTGGACTAATTGACAACGGAGAATTTCAGGTAAAGCAAACCAATAGACCATGCTGTCATCATTGCCAGGCAAGACAGAGGGACAAAGGGGTCCTGGTGGACAAGTTGAAAGTGAACCAGAAATGTACCCTTGCGGCAAAGGTCAACCTCTTACCACTCTGCATTATCAGGACTGTAACCAACAGGAGTGCAACTTGTGGAACTACATCCGAAGTATTGAGTTCCATCTGGGGCTACCTACTACAAGGAAGTCTCTTGACACAGAGAAGTGAGCCCACTGAAGGGCACCAATCTGGTCAGGGGGCTGGAGAACTGGATGGAGTATGAGAGACTAAGGGTTGCATTTGCTCAGTCTGTGGAAGAGAAAGGAATTGCTGTCTACCATTAACTAATGGGACTGTATAGAGAAAAAGGACTTCTCACAGTTGGACTCTGAAAGGACAACAAGGACCAGATATAAGCTGAAACAAGAGATATTTTGAGTAGCTCATATCTACAAAAGTCCTTATTATGGGAGTCTTTGCAGTTGACTGTCCTTTGAGCAGAGGTTGGACAATAAGATGCCCAGAGGGTGGACAATATGATGCCCAGAGGTGATTTCTCACCTGAGTTGTTCTGACTTTACAATCCTGTATAAAAGCAGGGTTGCTGTTTGGGTGTGCAAGGAGGAGTGCAGCAGTACAAGGGATCTCAAGAGCAATCATTGAACCTTTGCATCAACAACAATCAAGCCGAATTCATATCTGAAAGATATGACCAGACAGAATGAAGAAGGCAGACAGACAAACATGTGGGACACACTCAGGAATCCAAGGAGCAACAAAATAGACCAATATCAGTGAAAAAGTATGGAGATGTCCCAGTTACACAAGTATCTGGTAATTTAAATTCATCAGAAATACAAACCCTTACGGCTGTTCAAAGCCAGAGCTGCTACCAGCTAATCAGTCTGAATTGGAAAAGACGTCATTGTGGCAGATGAGGGATGGCAAAAAAAGAGTAAGACATACTTCAAAATGCACTTTTGGATAAGTACCCTTACTGGTAATCACAAGAAATGCAAAATAAACTCTGAAGGGGAGAGGACAGACTGTTTAACATCTGTTCTGAGGACTTTGCACTGTGGCACAGGGGTAAACATGTTCCTAAAGAGTGTTGAATGGAGCAAATACCATGGAGCTGGTCATGTGGAGCAAATAAACCACTTAGACAAATCTGCCTTTTGTTCTCCTTATGGGATGGCTGTCAATGGAAAAAACTTTCCCTGGGTTTATTCAATTAATGGCTTCATGATTACTTTCTGCCTATGGCAGGATCTCTAATGCTTCAGACCTGATTTTTTTTTTTGGCATGTGAGCTGTGTTAATTAGCTGTGCAAAGAGGTATGAAGAAGAGAGCCTGATTAGGTAGTGTCATTTCTGTTCCCTGCCTGGATTCTTGGTCTGACCCCAGAATTTGTTTCTATTTACCATTGAAATTTGTTTCTATTTGCCGTTGGAATTTGTTTCTATTTATCTTTGACCAGTGAAAGCCAGAGGGGCTAAACAGATTTTGGTGACTTAAGATGAGATAACACCACTAGAGGTGAGGAAATATTGCTTTGCCCAGCCTCTTTAGGCCGCCTCATTGTTTGCAGTGCAGAAGTCTGCAGATGATCTGCATTTTGTTGGGGCAGTTTAAATTTTACCATCCCACATGACTTTGTTAGTCATCTAAACCTGTCATTGTCCCTGGTGCATGGGCAACAGAGGGGGATACAGGCATGTTCCTCACAGAACCCATTTTACGGGCCTTTGTGGGTTATTTAAAAGAATTTGCATTAGTATGTCTGACTGCAGAGGCAGCTGAAATGCAGATACATATTCCTCTTTGCTGCCTCAGACATGGGAACGTGACTCTTAGCAGTGGCCCTGCAGGCACTGGGATCAGGAATGTCCTGTAGTAAACTTCACCAGAGGATATCTGACAGAAGCCTGAGGCATCAATTCTTGAAAAATGTTTTACTGGTGTTTAAGATTTTCTGGCCTGGTGGAGATGTTCATGTTTCATTTTCGCTCCTCGTGTTCACACAAGAGAGTTGTGATGCGGTCAGGGACTTGTCTGGCTCATTAATTTTCCTCTCCGTCCTCATTCTATCATGCATTTTTGGGGGACATTTTTATTACTGTTGAGTCAAGCAGCATCCCCTATTTATGTCAAGACATGCACCCAGGTTTAAACCACTCATTATATGTGCTTTTGGGAGTGGTTGAAGACATGTTTTCCGCAGCCACATGCCAGCCTCTGCAGAATGCAGGAACGCAGCAGGAGCACCTTTCTTACAAATAGGGTTTTTACTTGCAGGTAATTCATAGCTATACCCATGTCAAGATAGAAAGTGGCAGAAAAATAGACACAAATACTTGCAGTAATTCACCATCTCTTCATCTGCTTTCCCAGTAACAGCCAGACTGGAATCTTTCATCCGATCACAATTCCTGTCTGGAATCTCAAGGATCTAAATCATATGGGAAGTTATACAGCTTTAACTATAGAACAAAGCTTTTATTGGGTTTTGTCTGCCATAGAAAGTATTTCAAAAAAGAGACACAAAAATGTTAAGGTCTTGCAAGATTGCATAAACATAACCACTGGTTTATAAATAACTGATTATAAAGACTGAATTTTCTTTCAGGCTGTTGGTAAAAGATGAAGGCACTATCAGAAAACAAATCTGAAGCCAGCTTAATCTTCAGTATCCTCACAAGGCAACTGGAGATAATTTGATGTTGCAACTAAGCACAGTCTTACTGGTGAGGTATCTCTTAATAATTTTAAGTTTTTAATGATTTTTTAATAATAAGCCAGTGACTTGAAAACAACATCCCAGTTCACAGATAAATCCAGACGGAATTTGGGTGGTTTGCTTATTTGCTGCTTTAACTGAAGCAGCTTTAATTTGCCAGAGGACAATCAAAAGCCTGTAGCAAGAGAACTCAGTCTGATGAAGCATATGTTGGGGAAGGGAAGACCTTTTCTTTACTCACTCATAGGGAAAATTAATTGAGGCCAAAAGCAGCCTTTCAGCGTTTTTGTAATAGTAATTCTTGCTTCTTGACTTTTACAACACAGCAGAAGCTTTCAGATCAAGAAGCTTCTGAGTTGTTTTTCATTGCAAAAGGACCTTACTGCTCTCTACAGTCAAGTCATACAGTGGGTTGCAGTCAGCTCCAGTCCTGGCTGACCCATAATTACAGCTCAGGCACTCCAGTAAGACCTGTGTCTCCTGATGTTTGCAAAGAGCTGAAAGTGTTGAAAGATGAGTATTCAGTCCAGACCTCTGCAGTCGAGAAATCCTACAGCCTAAGTCCAGCTTCGTGGATAGTCTGTTTCCCTGTGGGGAACAACCCTGCCTTTTGGAGGGTGTCACCAGATTTCCCCAAGACTCATCCAGTGAGCACCTGTTCCTAAGTTCATGGGTAATCAGACTGAGCTCCCTGGAGAGCACTCCGACTGACCCAATGCTCTGAACCCAGGCTACGGCTAATGTGACGGAGAGTTTTCTGTGATTACCTTTGTACTGAAAACTGCTTTTCCTCTCTGTGTACTAACACAGCCTTTGAGCTCACCAACAGCCCTGGCAGGCTGCCCACCTCCTTCCCTGCCTGCTGCAGGAGGAGGGGTGCGAGAAAGGACAGAGCCGAGACACAGCAGAGGCTGGGTACGAGCCAGACCGAGCCTAGCAGCTAAGTATCTGCCTTAGGGGAGTGCTGTGCTTGAACTAATAAGCCCTGCAGGAGTGAGGATCTGTTCACTGCAGCACCCTGCTGAGGGACTCGGGTTTATCTGCCTCCAAACCTGATGGGCATATCTGCGTGCTGCAGTGGTCCATCATGTCGCCGAAGCAGTGCGGGGGCATCAGCTAGCTGGGATGTTCTGCAGGTGCCCATGGTTTCTCTCTCTGAAAATGAGGTGGGGGATGATGCTCTCCAATATCATTTGGGTGGTTTGGAATGGATGCCAAAATAGTCGAATCTCCTGCTGTAGGTTGTTGCAACTCAAACTGGTTAAGCTGTTGCATGTGCGTGAGGGACCCATCTACCAAACTGGTCCTGTTCATATAAAGATTGTGAAGCTGCCGATCCTTTTGGTGTCGATGAGGCCAGGGGAATATGCTCTTCCAGTCTCACAGTTGAACTGTAAATATCTAAGACCCAAACCAAGGATGTTGAAGCTTAATTGTAGCCATGTAAGTTTACTATTTTTTTTTTTACCTTAATCCCTTAATGATGATTATACCGTAAGTAGAAAATATAAAGCATTTTAGGAGTGCTAAGTAATACTTAGAAGGCTCATTAATCCACAGTTAATATGCAGCCACCACAGAGAGAGAATGAAGCAATCATGTTGCCTCAGCGTTACACAGCACGCTATCCCTCCCTGCCTTCAGGAGGGAAGCAGAGGATGCCCACTCCACCTGGGACCACAGGAGGAAGCATAGGTAGACAGAAGACAAAGGTCTGAGGTAGACACCACAACGCACTTACAGGCCCCCCAAATGTTCTTTGTCATCGTGCACTGGGGCTTTGGGGCAGATCTGCACCAATATTTTGACATTTTCCCTAAGAAAAACAGCAGAGTAAGGCACCTTTTACTTTTAGCTTGCAAGCAAAGCAAAATTCAGTCACCTAGGTCAAGTTTGAAGGTACTGCTTTGGAAAAGTGTGTGTCTGTGCAGAAACCTCTGTGCTTTTCCTCAGCAAAGGCAAAACCCTTGGGAGTTCAATCATAAATAATCTAGACTTCACCACATCAATGACCAGACAAAAAAATAAAAAATACGAGAGTATTTACCAGCCTTATCTTCACAGATAATAAAAAATGCTCTTCATCACTCAGGTTTTCTTGGCGGTTCCCCATCCAGAACAATGATCAGACTGTGCCTTGTTCAGTCTGAAGTAGCATGAGTTCCCAGACCCAGAGTAGAGTCAGAAATCACAGTGTCTGCAGTACAGCCAGTCAAAAGTCACAAAGCCCATGAATCCTGGACAACTGTTTTTGTTCAAAGCAGAGCAGCAAGAGCAGGAAGCTTGCCTTTCTGGTGTGCTTGCCACTCAAATCCAGTTCCAAAGCTGAAGAAAGGAAGAAATGCATGTGTTCAAAGGGGTAAATACTTCTCTGGACCAGAGCAGCAGGAGTGCAGGGCTCCCCGAGGTCACAAATCTTGAGATGTGCCCTGCAGCTCATGCATGGATGCTACCCAGGTGGGAAGCAACCTGTGGTATACACATAGCATTGGCAGCTGCCCTAAATTTTATGTCCAGGAAATAGGGGGTGTGGATAAGTCATCCTCACAATGGAACAGCTCACTGCAAATCGGCTCCCTCCTTCTTGGTCTGTGGACATATCCTCTGAGCCTCCTCTAACCTAGAAGCTATGCCTGGGGAAGCAATAAATGCCATACCATGATGTGATGCTCCTGATTTTCCAGAATTTTTATCTAAGCATAATCCATTGATGTTATTTAATTATCATAAAGCAGCTGCCTTATAGCATCCAAAATACATCTATTTGCCTTAATTTTACAGTGTGGTAATTAACTACTAATGACTTATTTAAAATGTATTTACAGAGGGAAATGTCAGAGATGCATCACTCTTTCATGCCCAGTAAATGCACCCGCAGTAACCAATTTGGTATTTAATTAGCTTGCTTGCTAGCTCACCTCTGAGGAAAATTATTTCAGAGAATGTGTTAGCTGTGATGCTTAAGCAGGTTCTCAGAGAGAGGATGCACCAGCTGCAGGCCAGCAACAATTTTTTTTCTTTATTATGTCAGGGTCTTTTGCTGTACATACAGGCTTAATGTAGTTATGGCCTTCACATCATTTTTAAGTTAAACTATTAACCACACAGAAAATCAATATGCAATAGAACAACGTTAATTAAGTGAAGCATAAATCAACCCTTCTGTAGACACAACAGATACCAAAGACTTTCATAAAACTCCTGGCCTGTCACGATCAAAGGAGAAGAGACTGTTACCATGAACAACATGTTTCTGTCCATCAGATCTGGGTTAAGTAATATATACATGCTAACAAACATTAACTGGGAATGGAATTTGTACGTGTCAGGACCTAGAAACAATGTGATCCTTCAAGGGTTCCTTCTGCTGTAACTCCCTGGACAAGATGAGAATCACACAAGTTAAATGGTCCTTCCATTTCTGAATCGTGCTCACAGATACAGTCCTCCTGGGAAGTGCAGTGTTGGTCCCTCAGATGAGAATCATTCCACCATCCCCTGGGAACTCTGAGCTGCCTCTAAACCACTGACCACAGGAACCACAAGGCACCACGTTTGTGTCTTATTTGGCCTAAATGAAGCGTCAGTTGCAAGGCTGAGGGTCTTCCATTGCTCGTCACTGACTTTGTGTACTCGCAGCATGCTCATCCATCACCAAGGTCAAGCATCCAGAGGGAGATTGTGCAGTGAGTGGCAGGGGAAGGGAAAAGGAGGGATCCCATTTTGAAACTTTGCTGACATAACAGAGGGTGAAGCTTGAGTCTTGAGTGAAGATAAAGTGAGATTTTCTTGCCTCCCAGACATAAATTCATAGCCTTTAAAGATGGAAGAGTCTTTTTTTGGTAACCTAACAAGGCCAGCTGCACAAACCCAAAGCCAAGATCCTTTCTCAGGAGCTTAAGACTGTAACTTCAGCACCCTGATGGGGAATCTTGAGAAGGGGCTGTTCAGTGTTTTGCTTTTCATGAATGTTAACAAAATAGAAGCAACTTGAGATTCTACATAAATTCTGAAAATCAAGTATTCCCTTTTTCCTGCTTGGGAGAACTTTGATATCCCCACAGAAATACTGTGTCTGTTGTAAAAAACAGCAACTTTGCTGGGGGTTGGAGAGGAGGCAATGAAATAACCCCAGAAAAATCAATTGCAACTGATTGACAATAGAGGTTTATATTGATTTGGTGAGATTCCCTTCCTCGGAATAGTTTTGCAACAGCCTAGCATTCCCTCGGCGCTCACTGCTTCAACCTGTTCCCTCCACAGCGGCTTTCCCAATGTTCCTCTCTCCCCCCCGATTTTGCAGGTGTGGCTACTGCTCATCTCGATTGCTGGATCAGCACTTTGTGCCCTGTGACGCTTCGTGAAAGTCACCTCAGCTTGCAAAACCACTGACTGTTGCTTCAGCACTCTGCAGAAACCAGCTATATCTGCACACACAGCTTATCCCCTGCAGCAGAGTCCCAGATCTCCTCAATGTTTTCCCAAAGTAGCTGCAGCATCCATTTTGCCCCATTATTCCTTAGCTTTCCGCCTAGTCACATCCTGACCCATCCAGCTGGTTTCCCCATTCAGAAGTCTGCAGCCAGCTCTCTCCCTGCAGAGTTAAGAGATCAGCTGTGGGCTCTCCACTCCCTCAGCCTTGGGGATACCAGCCTGGCACTGTTACAGTGCCTTCATGTCCCACTTCTGTTCTAATTCAATACCAAAACAGGGAACTAGATCTTGTTGTGCTCCTTTTTTTTTCCCCTCCCCTGCAGTAAAGAGGCCATGGTGCATTGTCTGGAACGTATCACACTTGTCTTTGACAAACAGCCAAGCTTCCATAAAATATTCCTCAAGCAGAAAACCTGAGTCTGCTTATAAATACCACCACCTACATTTTAGAGATGGAAAACCCAAGGCTTTTCTGAGGTTAAAGCAAGGTGTGTGACACAGAAAGAAGAAAGCCCTAGTCTCCTCTCTTTTCATTAAGAAAGCATTCTCAGTAATTCTGCAGAATAAGAGATGAAACTTCTTCTGAAGTCATGGAAAGTCTCAGGGGCTCAGCAGTTACAGGTTCACACCTCTCAGCAGCAGAAAGAAGAGGCTTTTATTGAAGTTGATCAAAATACATTTGATTTTGAAGCTACAGAGAGCCATTAATAATGCTGTTTTCAGAGATAATCAGTCCAGGCACCTGTCATATACAACAAACAGAAATACAGTGCTAAAAAAGTAAAGAAAAGTAAATGTAAGCTGATAGAATTTCTAGTCCAGAAAAGCTGCCTGTTGAAGGACAGACACTATTCCCTATCTGCATGAACTAGGAGATTTGTGAGGATATTTCAGCTCCTGACAGGTCTGTTGTGCCAGCCCAAATAGTCTAGAAAATAAATTGAGAAAGTTACGTTCAAGTCTTTGCTGCATCGTCTCAAAATTACATCAAACTTTATCCAAGCCATAGAAAAAATGAAGATGATGTAGGTGCAAAAGTGCAAATTTCAGGCAAAATGCTTTCTATTTGTCCCTGAGGGCAGTGCCTGCGTATCACCCACAGGATGCTGTCTTTCAGCTGTGCCTGTGCCGGTGATGGTCATGGAGGGGAGATCTAAGAAAATGCCTTCTGCTGATCATTTAAGAGGAAGAGAGAAGTTTTGATTGAATTAAATCTGTAGTAGAATTCACTTAGGACTAAATTACAGCTAAGTCTTGTGTCCCTGATTCACAACAGGGAGTGCGTTGTGCTCATTTCCTTGAGTTTTTATCCACCTTTGAACGAAAAATGGAGAATGGAGAGTGGAAGCGGGAGGTGGTTTCAACGCCAAATAGAGGGGCTGGATTTTGTTTTCATCTGTTTGAACAGATATGGTCATCTCCCCAGGGGGCATGTGATGATCCTGGGGCAGGAGAGGTGTGTGATGGAACTCTGCCAGCAGCAACTTTGAAGCTCAGCACAGCTCTTTGGTCATTCTGCAAACTGAGCTACCTGGAAAGCAACAGGGCAATTGTCCTGCAAGTGGTCGAATCTGCATTTCTATGATCACTCAACTTCACTGCAAAACTGATGATAATGGAGGGCTTGTACTTTTCTCCTGTCTTTTTCTTCCCATTAATATAGCAGAGTGGTCCACTATTAATGGACATACATCAAACTGCTTGGCATAGCGTGTTCAGCATTAAGGGCAGGCAATGATCATTTCAGGGCCACTGCTAAGAAAACCTGTTGAAGTGTCTCAAAGCAGAGTGAAAATCTAGTACCTGGGGATTAATTATCTGGAATTTAATGAGGCCAAAAGCCAGGTAGCAATTAAATATGTGTAGATGGAGAGGGCAGTTTCATAACAGACCTCAGAGGTGAAACTGGGTTTAGAAGTTTCTGTTCTCTCATCTCAGTCTGTTACCAATATTACCATTTTGGGGGGCTATGAACCAGATTGCTGAAGTGATCTGCATTGCAAAGTCTTTTGGGGAATTATGTTTAAGCTGTGACATTTCAAAATTAGGCTCAGATTTCTGCAAAACTGGAGCAATGAGGAAGACATATGTGTGCTCGTGCATCCACATGTGCATTTATACATATCAATACAAATGAATTGCAGAAGTGATGTTCGCAGAGAGAAAGCAGCATATCAAAGCCCAAGAATGGCAGGTTATGTCTATATTGCTAAGTGAATGAGGGACAGGAAGCAATGCAATCTCTTGCCTGAAGTTAAATGCCTGTGACTTCAGCTGGTTAGGACTGGCTCTCACTATAATAATTTCGCCTTGGAGAGATGTAGTTGGAGTGGTGCAAATCGAGCCAGGCAGTGAACTGATAATTTGAGCACGTGGGTGATCAGGCATCCAGTGCTTGGGTACACTACTTGATCTTTTTCTGCTGGACATAGATATATATGACTCTGCACTGAATATACCTAACTCCAGATACTGGCTTTTTGTTTTCAGCCCATTTGTCTGATGTAAACAAATTCAAAATATTTTGGTTTGATTTTTGATGTTGTTAGTTTTATTTATATATGTAAATATATAAAGAAAAGGAAGGTTTTTTTCACAGTAAATTATACTTTGAAAGACTACAAAAAGTCCTATTTTTACCTGATTTATGTTAAGAAATTCATGAATAGTTCCTATGTAGTGCTTTTTAAGAAAAACACGCTGCACAGTAAAACTCCTGACCACTGTATCATCTGCCATATAGGTGTCTACTTCGCATTAGCCAAAATCCGGTCCTATCCTCTCTTTCATCCAGTCCAGTTTTTCTGCAGAGTTCATGTTTCTTTCTGAGTACAACAACCATATCACTTCAGTTATTGCTGTCATAGCAAGGAGATCAGACATGCTCTCTGGCTTCTCCATACAATGTATCAACTCTGCTATGTAAAATATTATAAAAAATTATTACATCAGACAGGATGCAGACAACAGATTTGAAACACTATGGCGTGACACACATAATATGAAATTATAGGCACACTACTTGACTGGCTATGTGTGTATGTATTAGTTTACACATGGGGCCAAGGAACAGATTTGAGAAATTTTATATGATTTTCTGTTTTAAAACAATAATCAGAATATAATCACTCTGGGCTTGAGCAGAGCCCTTTCTTGCCTCTTACAAAAAGACTGATGCTTTTCTTACAGCCATGGACCAGCTCTCCATTACAAATTATGTTTTTTAAAACTATAATAAGGTCACCCATAGCTCAGCTTTTCTTAACTCTCCACAGGCTTGTATCAACACAGATGTTCATAAAGAAACAATAATGGTTTAAAAGCTCTGATTTTGTTACCCTTTCTGCCATCTAAACTAGTCCTAATATAATTAGGAAAGTCCTTCCTTGCTTAGGCAGGGTCAATTTGTCTCAGAGGAGGTAGGGAAAGGAGACACTGCCAGTGGTGGCTCCATGCTCAGATATGTTATTGTGGCATCTAGAAGTCTAGTTAATACGCTGTCCTTCATCACATCCAAAGGCAGAGGGGAGAGACCCACTGTAGTCATTCCTTCTTTATTTGCATTTATCTGGAAGCAATGGGCTGCCACTTTCCCACAAGTACACTTTGTACAAAAAGAGGCTCCCAAATTTGGTTGCTGTGGTTGCACCAGATTGGGTTGTGTTCATAACATCCGATTTATCACACAGCTTGACCTCAGTGTGGTGGAGAACCGCAAGAAATTCAGTGCATAGGGCACTTACACACTTATTTTCTGGTCATCCTGATGCAACTCACAAAATTACCCTGGAAATTCCAGCTGCCAGCACTCCACACTGCTTGCTGCTCATGTGGTTTTTCTGCTACAGACAAGCGGTGTGCATCAGCTCTTCAAACTAGATGGGTGAATGTTTCCTGCAACCTGTTCCCTATAGATGTTTCTAGCACAGGTCTGGGGTTGCTGCTGTCATTTGGGCTCTTTGTACACCCTGCGTTTTCTCTGTCTCATGGCAGTGGATGGAAGGACAGGGTTATTTGATGTTTTTCACTTCAGCCTTATCTGTGTTGTGTTGCAAGGTCTTTCCCCACTACTGGGTTGAGTGCAGACATTGCTCAGAGCTGTGGACTACTTGTTCCATAAATGGTGCCAAGTCGAGTGTGTTTTCCAAATGTGTCTTTCTTAGTTTTTCAATTTTTTTTCACTTCTTGCTTCTTCAATTTTAGCTTTGGGTCATGTTTCAGCTTTGTTTGCCGAACTGCTCTATCATTAAGTGTGGGTGTCCCCGCAGCTGGCATTGTTAAAACAGGATGTTCAGGATTACAAAAGTAATATTGCTGATATCTTATAAAACATGTGAGAATTTCTTCATGTCTGATGCAACCAGGTGTTATTAACTGCCAGTAAAAAGGTTACTTTCAGGCTGTGGCTCCTTGCCTATTCTGTGGCACCAAAACCCTTCAAGTGCTGTTCCCATTTCCTTCATGTTTTAGCAATGCTGCCAGGGGACTTCAGAGTTTGGTTTATATCATGCAAATATCTATTTTCTTGTTTCCTTTCCATCTTCTCTGATATTTCTTGCCTTTTTTCCCTTTGTGGTGGGTTAGCCCTATCCAGCAACTAGTACCCACCAGCCACCTACACACTCCCCACTGGCAGGATGGGGAAAGAATCGAAGGAGCAGCAGTGAGAATAACTCATGAGTCAAGATAAAAACAGTTTAATAAGTGAAACAAAGAGAGAAAACAAAGAGCAAGTGATGCAAATGAAGTCATTTGCCACCTCCCACCAGTAGACCAATGTCCAACTGGTCTCCAGACAAAGACTACTTTGGAAAGACTAACACCCCAATTTATTGCTGAGTACAATTTTGTGGAATATTCATTTGATCTGCTGGGGTCATCTGTCCCAGCTTTATGCCCTCAAAACCTCTCGTCCACCCTCAGTCGTATTTCTGGGGCAGGGCAGAGTGAGAAACAGAGACCTCAAAGCTGAGCGAGAACTGCTTAGGAGTAACTGAAACATTCATGTTTTATCAATACTCTTCTGGGCACAAATTCAAGTCCAATGCCATATGGGGTGGTGTGAAGAAAGCTAGGCCCCTCCCAGCCAGACACAATACTCCTTATTTTGATTTCACTCCACACCCTTAGTGACTCATCCCTTTGTGCAGAGTGCTCAATTCTGGTGCTAAATATAGAAGATACTTGACTAAATAGAGGGTCCTATTTTATCCACTGGAGACAAATAAGCATGCCTAGCAATTTTTTCATGCAAAAGCAGATCGGGAGGTGATCTCAGAGGACTATGCTGTTTACTTTTACTGTTAGGAGAGCCTATATAGAATGAATAATATACTTGCGAACCTCTGATGTTAGGTAAGATGAATCACACTTTTTCTTTGAGTTCTTTTTTGAAATCTTTCAGCCATCTCAAAACCTTGAAACACTGAACATGAAACTTTGAACAGATTTCCCTTTTGAGATCATAGATACTCTAGCCCAGCAGACTGTCACCTTCCACTATCTAAATGGTCCACATCTTCTACGACCCCTTCTAAAATGTGAATATGTGCCCTTAAAAAGAGTCAGCACTATGACATACTACATACATCACTTTCCACTTATGTACAACTGGGGCTGAGTTTTTTACCCCTATACCTTTGTGGTAACACCCACCACCAATAAATCACAAGGAAAGAGTTTAATTTTCATTAGCTGGAAGGATGATTAAGATTAAAACGGAGAACAAGAACAAAGAAACCATTTTTTTCTTCTGTTGGTTACACTGGCTTTCTGTGCTAGAGAGAGGAAATTGTAGCCCTCCTTTTCCAGGTCACTTTGTTCGGGCACCTTTTGCTATGCAAAAGAGATTTTTGTAAGCAGGAGATACACAACTTTGAAGTATAACACAGTCATTTATTTGTTGACACAGACAAGAGATAGCTGGGATTTGATGTGATGGCAGTCTAAGCATTAGTCTGCTCTGTGTCCCCAGCAAGACACCTGAAGAGTCCTCACAGGCCAGGCAGTCAGCCATCAGATGGAGAAGTATTGTTTTCTTCTGCATTTGTGACAGGTCCTGGGCACTGCTGAGTTTCCAGTTTCCAACTCTTCTGTGTTGCCATCTACGATTTTATATTGTTCCATACCGATGTTTTTCTCCTTGAATCCCTTAGTTGTTCCCAGTCCCTATCCCAGCAAATTTACCTTTGTTTGCCTTTTCACCTTTCTCACCCCTTGAGTCACTGCTCTACAGGCTTTCTCCCATCTCTTCCTCAGCAGTCTGAGCCAAGGCTATGTAGCTGGGCTGAACCAGAGCCAGGCAGTGGATTCCTGGATCACAGAGAAGTACATTTCTAGGAAAAAAGGAGGCTGTGATTGTGTCAGGGCATAAGTAATATATGGATGTGCAGGTCCACAAGCGATTTTTACCAGGCAACAAGATCAGCAGTACTGGTGAGGATGCATATTACAACTGATGATGCATATTACATCTGATGATACATATTACAACTGTCCTGGCATCATGACATGTGCCCCACATCTAGGGAACACCTATGCAAGCATTTCAGACTGTACCCCTAGTCTAGTTGAACCTAATTATATTCTTCCCACACCATTCTGCACCCACCACGAGGCTCAGCCCCCTTTGGCAGAGCAGGAACCTCCAGTACCTGGTCCTTCCTTTTGAATGCGTTTTCCCTGTATCTCCATTGGCAGTACCCCTTTTTAATCTGCTGAGTCTATGAGAACCATTTGATGCAACCTTGGGTGTGGAGTCAAAGAGAAGAGTAACTCTTCTGCAGTGAATAGACTGCAGTGTTCCCCTGATATTTAGGGAATGCAGAAGTTCCCATGATAGATGGTGCCTTAGCCAGTGTAGGGACATATTATGATGATTACTATTCCTCTCCATGGACATGAACTGTTAAGGACTCAGGGTGAGATCCAGCTGCTGAAATACAATTACATGCAATTTGGTCTCCAAAAGACTGATGTGATCACTTCTTAGACACTGTAAAACTCCTGTACACCAAAGCTGGCACTGAAAATGTGCTAAAGTGCCTACTTTGCCTCCCCACCCTGAAGGGCTCACATCTTGCTCAGTATCTCCCACTTGTCCCTCTCTGGGTGCAAAATCAAGCTGTCCTGTCCCGTGCTCCCCAAGGGATTAGATCCTATATTTAATTTTTGAGCATACTCAGCACAGTCACAGCACACAGGGAAGGAGAATACACAGCTCTCTAGCAGCAACTTTCAGTCTACATTTCATTCATGGCTTCCAGAGTAATATAGAAGCATGAAGTCTCTCCCACAGGCTGGGAGCCACGTGTCCTTCTTCCCAAAAGAGTGCCTTAATGGTGGAAGGGATCAGGGCAGGGATCGCCCTTCACTCTTCCTGTTGAAGTGAGGTCATCATGCAGTCAAAACCACAAGTGTCTTGGGCTGGCAGAAATATGACTCCTTACCCACGTCTCTTGTGGAAACAGTGAATTGCAGCTCAGTTTCTTTTAGCCACTGAGTGTCTCCTGTAAATCACAAGCCACAAAAACTAGGACTGGATCCTAAATTTGTTTTCCCTCACGTCAGGACACAAACCATGAAAGCCTCTGCTGTCTTGGTGTCTCCGTGCTCATAGCAGCACAGCTCCTTAGTGGAAGTGCAACGGCTACAGTGGAGCTGTGCAGGTTTTGTTCAGCTAATTTGATTTTATGGTGATATACCCTTTCTGTACAGTCCTCTTTCAATGTACTTGTTATGCTCAGTGCTGGAGAAATAGTAATGGCAGAAATAACTGGAGTGGCACAATGGTAAAGCAACCAAGTGAGAAATGCACCGCTCCAGCACAAATGAGATCTGTTCTGGCCACTCAGCATCTGCTCTTCTCCCTGGAGCCATTGATCTTCTACCAGTGATGGCTACAAAATCTTGAGGTGCTTCCACTGAAACATGATGTCCCTTGCTCACAGCTGAGCATGTTCTGAATGTGACCCTTCACCAGGTGTCTGTAGTTGTGCTGATAGGATTTGAGTGTATAATGAGAAGCCAAACTTGAGATACCCTTGCTCCAGACTGCCAGTATCAGGAAACAAATGACATAAAAGGAAAGTAATGCACTCCTATGCCCGTACTGTACACTTAAGATTAATTCCCTGTAACTGAAACTGATTGTTCACATAAATCTCATTCTGCTTTTAAGCTAGGACACAACCTCAGCTTAATTGATATTCGTGCTTGAAGACAAAGGAATCAATCTGGCATGTCTAAAGAGCCTTTAGATTTTTAACAGAGAAAGACTTTCCCTGGAAAATAAGCTTGTCTTTTTATAAGCTTGGATTTATGAACACAAAAGATACACCTTTAATAGTTACATGCATAGACATAGATCTCTTTGGTGGGCTTGGAAACAAAACCACATTCTAGATGCATCCTTGTTGTGGTCTCCCTAGATTTCAAATCCCAGAAACATGAAAACATTCACAAATATTTCCCATTCCTTCCCTTACTGTCTCACTATTCCATGATAAAGTGACCATTTATAATCATTTATCAGTATGTATGCAATCAAACCTTGCGGAGGCACCTACTGAAATATATGTGCACCACTTCCATTCCCATTTTATTGTTATTTAACCACTGCCCAACCAGTAACAACCTCAGATTCAGGCAAAAATGCACAAATTTGTTTTACTATCAAACCTGCATTATGGGACTATCAGTGTAAAAAGAATATAATGTGTGAGAAAGCTCAGCCCCATTTCTGGCTGACTGGAGTTTGGATGGGTTAACCGTGCACCTTCATGAGCACACCCTCCCTTAAAGCTCTGAACCAAGAAGATGGGAGAGGAAAGTCTCTGCGGCAGATTTCGAAATGAGCTTGTTCACTGCAAGCTTATCCTGCCTTGTAACATGCACTGCCTCCATGTCCTACAATTTGTGTGCTAAGTATTTCTACTTTAGCAACTACATTAATTTCAAGGGCAGTTTGCATAGCAGTGTGACTCTTCAGTTGACAGGGAAGGTAAAGCCTGAATGCCCTATTCTAGCTGCGGTACAACTGAGGAGTTGAAATTCGTCCAAAAGAGCTGCTGACACAACGTGCGCCTGAAGGGAGTTTTTTTTACATAGTGCCTTATGAAAACAAACATGTACCTGACATGTCCCTGCATCTTGACATAAGATGCCAAAAGTAAAAGCTTTCCACAGGAAAGTGCTTATTATTTTCCCTTCCAAATGACCGAGTGCGTAGAAAAGGTGCCAAAAGATGTCTCTGAAGGCTGACAGTCTCTGTGCAACCATTAACCTTCAAGGGCTTGGGAAGCAGGACATGAACTCTCCTGATGTGAATGTCTGCCTCTTGCCTGCATAAGCTGAGCCACATCTCTGAGTAGGAAATTCAGGTGTACCTGTATCCACCAAGCCGCAGCAGGCCAAGGCCACAGTATCAACTCGCTACCATCTATGCTGTGTGATGGTCAGCACTCTCCCTGGGTTTGCCCTGTGCCATCAAGCACTCTCTTGATGGGCTTAGAGAGTCCAAGGACTGTTCCCACCAGGCATAATGCAGATGTCACCCTGTGTGAGAGGTGAGTTGAACAACATGGACACAAGTTGTGCCACTTGCCTTCAGGGCCAGGGAATGGTTCCTGGCCTGTTTTTTATTGACCTGTGTGAAGCCTGATAAATTAGGGATGAGATCTGGATTTGAGGTCTGGACCTTGATCATCTGTTCCTTGGCATTGGTCCAGCCTGCCTTGTATCCCTTCAACAAAGGGTCTCTAAACCAGGTTACGTCACCTGAGCTTTGGACCAGAGATCTGTCCCTAGACCTCCTTCATTTGACAGTTCAGGCCTTACAAATAAGACCTGTGCATCATTGTCCTTTAAAGGCTGCAAGCCATAGTGAAAATAGTGATACTTGCTTTCCCACATGGACTTATAGAAGTTTTCAGCTAGACGGTTGCTATCAAGGAACACCTTCACATGTCAAAGACAAAGCATGGAGGTGCATCATTTGGCTAGCTGAGATCCTGAAAGCATTCTAGAGATAGAGCGGGATGTCGATGGTCTTACCTCGTGGCTCAGTTAGGGTAGAGTTCAGGGAAGAGTAGAGATGTTATTAGGACAGCCTAAATTCATGAAAGCACTAATCTGAAGAAGGACTTGGGGACAAGAGGGCCATGTTTGAGGCAACTTGGGGACAAGCTAGTGAAGGGCCAGAAAGATATATCAGGAAGAGATAGAATAAAAGGACTGAGAGAGACCAGGAAGTGCAGGAACCAGGAAGAGGATCAGGGTAGGATTTGTCTCACTTGAGTGCAGGAGCTGAAAACTCTGCACCTGAGCTTAACTTATTCACTCTCAACTCCCCATACAAGTAGTGGAGAGAGAAATACCTAAGTGATGCCAAAATCAGGACAACGACAAACTGACCTGGTAAGGAAATTTAGCTCTAATTCCGCTGCTGCATCTTCAGATGTTTTAACTTAATCCTACTGTTATTACATATACAGGCTTCTCTAATTTTTCAGCCTGCATTATTTTAAGTACAGTCACCTGTGTGTGACCAGTAGCAAGGAACTCCAGCAAAAGGACATTTGCAAGTCAGTTTAGGTTGCTACTGGTGACACTGATGATCATTTTCACATCTGACTGTTAATGAAGAGCCGTAGTTCACCTTGCTCCATATCTTAGCTGTTTAAATTTGCTGTTTAAAACTCTTCCTTACCTCACTTTCTCATCCTGAAACATTCACTTTCCTCTCCTCTTCTGCCAGTGTTATCTTGATGTTCAGAACCTGAAACTGTGGCTCTGTTTGCCCTTTCGTGTTCTCTTACTATCACTTCTACTTCAGTGCTTGGGCTGCGCGGCTTGAAAAATAGTAGCCAACCATCACTGCCACCAGTGCTTGGCACCCTTCTAAGTACAGAAGGAAATAAAATATTGGGTGATAATAAGTGAAAATGAAGCAAGGAGCAATATGGCAGACCACCGCAATGCTGATGTTCTTGAATCACAAGTTTTTTTCCTTGAACCATTCTTATTTCACAAGATCATCCATGTAGCTACTGTGTGACCATGGGCAGCACCAAGCCCACAGCTATTTAACACAGCACTGAGTCTTCTGCATAACCTATTAATTTGGATGATCTTTGACAAGTTTAAGCCACGGCTGATTCAGATTCTGTACATCTTTGCAGCTGCTGATTGCCATTGTGACAAACAGCAACAGAGTGAAAGGGAGGAAGTACCATGGACCTGCTCCTCCATTTACTTAATGCATCCTCAATACCATTACCTCTGTAATATATCTGTTACCAATCAATACTTGATATAATTTTAGCAAATGGTGTTGGAGCAAGCCCAAAACCCAAAATGGATATTCGTGAAAAGGAGGCAGAGGGAATAAATGAGGAAAAAACTCACATGGGAAGAAAATGGAGATGTGACTTGCAGGTCTGACTTTGCAATGCTGACCTTGCAACCTTAGGTGCGCTAGAGAGACAAAGCTGTTTTGCGAAAAGAGCATTTGTGATTAGTAAGTTGGGACTGTAGCAATGGAAAGAATATGGGACGTTTTCCTCTGTAACTGCATCAGCACTTTCTGTGGAAACAAGTTCTCCACTGTCTGTCCTAAAGCTAGCTTCTCTCACCAGTACTTTCAAGGCCCCAGTCAGGGATGAGGTTAACGATCTGTATCCTAAGCTAGTGAGTCATTTAATTTCTTGGCTATAGTCTAAATCTGAAGTGGGTCTTGCCATATAACTTCATACCACAACCTTGCAAAGCCTCCTGTTTGTTTCCCCGAGCCCATGAAAACAGGACAGTCAGCTCTGCTGCTCTGCTGCTCTAATGTGAAAGAGAGAGTTATAGCACTGATTTCCTTCTATTCAGTACTAGGTTGAAACCACAACTGGCGACAAAAGACATAACCCAACTCCACAAAGTACAGGTACGATACTGCTCTGAGTACTTTCTCTGCCTGTGGTTGCACTAAATAAACCTCTATGAACTAAGAGCAATAGGACAGCTTTCCATCTTCTATTAGATTGAAGAAGGAACAACTAGTCAGCTAATGACTAGGTAGTTAGTTAAGTGGTAGTCAGTTCTTATAATTTTCATGCTTTCAATACATAAGACAATGCCAGGGCACTGTGTCACATGATGGGAAATGCCTGGTGTGTTGGCATAGTTTACAGGGAGGAGCAATACTGTTAGATCAGAGATGCTTGGCAGATTCAAGGGTCCAGGGTGCACCTGGGACAGGTGCTGTGGTGCTGAACTACACGTGCACAATGTACAACCCCCTCTCTCTAGGGGCAGGAGGATGTGAGCAGAAGCTAAGTATGTACGTCTTCAGCTTGAGACTCTGAAGGGCTACTAGAATCTAATTTTGCCTTCACACAGCTCAGAGTCAGGTTATCCATGATGTTCTTCAGCATTTCCTTGAAAACTTGAAAGCTATTTTTTTCTCAGCACTGAGGATGCTTTCGAAGGAGACCAGCTTTGTTACCTGGCAGCAATGACTGATCTATAATCAGCATCAGGCTAAGTGCACAGGAGTCTGCCTTAGCAGCTACTGTTACGAACAAACTGTCCTGTCCATTTACCCCCTTTTGATTCAGAACCTCTTTGGTGGGCAATTTAGCTGCAGGCAGTGATGGAGGGAAAAGGGCCAAGCAAGTACATGTACTGCTCCTTTGTCTGTATGAAGTCCAATGTGCAGCAGCTAGATTGCATTTCCAGGTAGCAATGGGAGGAAACTAGTACAAGCATAAATTCCTTCTGGGCTCTGTGATTCAGGCCCATGGCTCAAGGTCTTCTTGTCACTGAGTGTTTCCTTCATGTAATTCTAGAGGGAGCCTCTGGTAAAGGCAGCATTCATCTCATTATCAATTCAATTTTTGTGACAGACCTGCTAGGGCTCTTAATTTCTTGTGTTAAAACAACAAATGAGATGACCCAACTGCAATCTCTAAAAGGTGTCATGGATCAGTAATCATTCATTCGTTATAGTGCTTCTTGCCCTACGGACAGAGATGAAAATTTGTTCTTTTAATAGCAAGAGCTGTAAATTAGTTTTATCTCACTGTTAAATCTAGAAGCCTGAAAATTAGGATGACCAGCCCTTATCTGGGAAGGAAATGGGTCAGCTCAAGGAATTTTCTGCATTAGGTGAGTAGGCAGCTCATAATCACCCATTAAACAGTCACTGTGGCTGTTTCCTGACACCCTTTGCTACTCCAAGTGTTGCACTGAACATGGTGAAACTTTTCAAGTCTGATGTCCAGTTCTGGGCCAGTGACCCCCAGGTCCACTTATAGCCACAGGAAAGAAGTAAACATCCCCTCTAGGTGCTGCTTGGTAATTTCATCTTTCCCCGAAGGTGGGGATGGTCAGATAGGGATGATGAATTACTCTGTGGAAGTACATCTTATCTCCGTTATTAAGGGAGATTCACGTGAGTAGCTCAGGTTTGAACATGTCTATCTTTCAGACATAAACATTTAGTTGAGACAAATCCCACCCAAAATTTATCCAATTGTTTGTCACAGGTGTTTCTTCTGCTAAGTAATGCTATCCTTCTCCTTGAAGGCTTTGCAAGACGTGCCGGTATAAAAGATATTATTCCAAGTTAGCATGAACTCTCTATGGATCTGGAAACTGCAAAGTGAGACATCACTGAATTCTCATAAAATGAAAAGGATGGAAATTAGGCTTTTCAAGACAAATGGAAGCTATCTTGATAGGGGTATGAAGGTGTCTAACAGCTTTCACTGCGCAAGTAGCTGCCTGTGAAGTCTCAGAAGCCCTTGTCTTCTCCTGGTAGTGTGGTTCTCCTCTTGCAGTAACTACACATGGGTTTGATGCCTTTGGCTGGCAGGCTGCACAAAACACCACACGGCCACTCCCACTTCTTAAGCCTGGTCCCAGAGGCCTGCCCAGAACTTTCCTAGCCCTGTACAAAACCAGGGATGGATGTAATGCCCATCTCAACTGACTCAGCTTGTCACAGAGGCATGCAGTTACATGCATCAAAGCCATGCTGTTCACTCCAGGGTCACATCCTGACAGGGAGTGCAGGTAGGAGCTCAGTGGCTTGAGCCCTGGGTGGAGCCACCTTGCTCTCTTTTGCATGTGTGCACACTGGCCCAGGGAGAAGGTAGGCAACGCTGCAGCATGAGATGGAGCGCAGACCCTCACTTGGTGTCCTACCCCCCAGGACACTGCACTTACTTCCTCCAGTCCTGGCATCCCTTTGGGAAAAAGGAGAGAGGCTTGTGCTTGGGAAAGAAAAGCTGAAACGCCCTTGATGTGATGAAATGAGTGGTCTGTCATCTTGTTCAATAACATGTCACACACACAACTCTATAAAAATCTTTCTATATAAAGCTGAAAATTAAAAAAAAAATCACCCCATTCTTAAATCCTCAAAACTCGTAAGTGTATCAGAATAGTTGTACAATTATTCACTTTTATGATGTGCAAGGTATGGAGTATTGTACAACCAGAGAAGTTTATAAAAACATGTATTAAGCTGCCTGCATGGGGAGGAGATGGCTGAAGTTAAAACATAAAACCTTCCCACAAGACAAGTGGGGGTGTCATGGGGCCACATTGGTGTGCAAGAATGGCTTTGAATAAGAAATGTGGCACCTCTGCCCCCTTTCTCCGATGTTGCACTTCCACTGAAATAGAAAGTTTTAGGATGGAGAGCCAGAGAGATGAGAGCAAATAGAAAGAGACTGTGATGCTGCAGCCAGAGCTGCACAGCCTGTGCCGATGGATTTCCACCAAAAGCCTCCCCAGACTCCAAGAGCTGCAGCTCTGCTGGGTGCTGGGTCTCTAGCCTCTGGATTGTTCATGGTTTCTCCGTGAACAGCATTGCCATCCCCTGGTGACATCAAACCAGCCAGCCTCACCTCAGTGCCTGCTAGGATCATGGAGAACATCCTCCTGGAAGATGTCAAAACATGGAAGGCAGTGATGTGATTAGAGGAAGTCAACATGGCTTCACTAAGGACAAATCATGCCTAACTAATTTAGTGGCCTTCTACAATGGAATGACTGCATCTGTGGACAAGGGGAGAGCTGTGATTGTCATCTACCTGGACTTCTGCAAGGCCTTTGATACACTCTCCTACAACATTTTTATCTCTAAATTGGAGAGAGAAGACTTTGATGGGTGAACTGTTAGATGGATGAGGAATTGTCTAGATGGCAGTGTTCAAAGGGTTACAGTCAATGGCTCAATATCCAAGTGAAAACCAGCAATGAGTGGTGTCCCTCAATGGTCCATACTGGGACAAATGCTATTTGATCTCTGCATAAATGACACAGTGGGATTGAACGTACTCAACAAGTTTATGGATGACATTGAGCTGAGCAACGCAATTGATTCATTAGAGGAATGGGATGACACCCAGAGGGACCTTGACAGACTTGAGTGGGTCGAAGTGAACATCATGAAGTTCAACAAGGTGAAGTGTCAGGTCCTGCAGCTGGGTCACAGCAATCCCAGTATCAATACAGACTGGAAGATAAAAGATTAAGAGCAGCCCTGAAGAGAAGGAGTTGGGTATACCGATGGATGAAAGTTGGGCAAGAGCTGGCAATGTGCACTTGCAGCCCAGAAAGGCAGCCATATCCAGGGCTGAGAGAGGTGGCTCTGCCTATCTGCTCTTCTCTAGTGAGACCTCACCAGATCTAGACCCCACTGTGTCAAGCTCCGAAGTCCTCAACACTGGAAACTCATGGACCTGTTGGAGCAGGTCCAGAGGAGGGCCACAAAAAAAGCCCATCAGAGTTATGGAACTCCTCTATTGTGAAGAAAAGTTGAGATTTTGGGATGTTCAGTTTAGAGAAGAGAAAATCCTGGGGAGAGCTTATTGTGATCTTTCAATATATAAAAGGGAACTACAAGAAAGATGAAGAGAGGATTTTTTACCAGGGCCTGTTGTGATAGGAAAAGGGTCAACAGTTTTAAACTTTAAGAGGGTGGGCTTAGGTTGGACATAAGGAAGAAATTCTTCATGATGAGGGTGGTGAGACACTGTCACAGGTTTCCCCATCACTGGAAATGTTCAAGGTCAGGTTGGACAACACTTTGAGTAAGATGATCTTGTGACAGATATCCCTCTGCCCATGGCAGGGTAATTGGACTAGATAATTTTTAAAGGTCCCTTCCAGGTCAACCCATTCTGTGATTCTGTGATCCCTATTGCTGGTAACACATGAGGTCAGAGTGGATTTGTCACCAGGCTAGGGAATACGAGGGGATTCCCCCCTAAAAAAGCAGTACTGCAGAAGGGGCAACATGGAGACTGACCTGACCTCTGCTTTGTCTCAGCTCTGAGGCATTTTGACAGAGTAGGCTGGGGAAAAAAATAAATGCTTCTCCTTCTGCAGGCAGAGCACTGCAGAATTAGGGGTCATCAATACAGTAGCTTTCCATAACCATGAATGTTAATTAGAAGGTTTTTTGTTGGATGTTTCGTGGGTTTTATTTTGTTTAGGTTTTTTTTCTTCAACAAAACCCTTTAAATGTTCACTCTATTAATAGAGATAATTTTCTTGCTGTAGGTGGAACATTGTCTCCTCTGTCTAAGCTGAACCTCCCTTTCTGTTCTTTCTTTCCACCTGCATCCTCCCCATGTGAAAGAAACTTCTAGAACAACTATTCTTTGAGAGTTTGAGGGGGAGGAAGAAGGAACAGGCTATGATTTGCACAAAATTAAAAGAAGTATTTGTGACACGTGCCAAATGTTCCCACAGAAATGTCCCTTTTCTTACTGCAAAGAATATATCAATGAAGCAGCAGCACACATTATACAAGCTAAAACAGTTTCTCTAGACTTGCAGTTTGTTTTTCATGCCCAAAGCTAACGGCTCACATTGATTTTCTGGATTATTTTGTGGTTTTTTCCCTTTCTTAAGAAACACTGCAGAAACTCAAGCCACATTTTCAGCTGATAGTGGAATTATGATGAATTTAGTGTTGTCATGCAACAGAGAGACTTCTTTCTTTCAACTCCATACTGATGTTGCAGGTACCCAGAGCAAGGGCAAGCTGAAAGCTCAGGGCTAAGGTCACTAGTGGAGCAGGAGAAGGGAAATATAGAGGAAGGGAGAGTTACTCTGAGCCCAGTAAAATTTGCTTTACCCCATTCTCTTCCTATTGCTCTGGAAACCTGAGCATGACCTCCACCACATCAGCCCATTGCAGATGTGTTTGAAAGGTCCGTTTCTCGTCTGTACAAGGGGTGCCTCAGCAGGAGGGAGGCAGACTTGATTTTAAGCTGCTCCTACGTTCCACCAGACACAGTTCGCAGGAGAAAGGTCTAACTAAAGATGAGGAGCATCTTATGGCTGATACATTGTTCAGTGATTGGTACAGAGATGTAGACGTAGGCACAGACAGGACAGGGAGTCAGTGTTACCAGCACTGGGTGCCCTGTGTGCCCTCCTTGCTCCACCTATGTGGCCCCATCCCAGGAGATGAACTCAGCTATGACCTGCCTGGCTTAGGTTTAATTGCTCATTGTCCTGTGCCAGATGCTAGAGCAGTGTTACATAGACCATAAAGTAGGCTGTTCTCCAGGAGGTGTGTGTGGATGGGAATGGTGACATGGGTCCTACCAAAAGAAGCTGTGGCCTTGCTCAAGAATCACCACCTCACCTCTTCTCTCCTTCCAGCAGATCAGTAATGTTTGTGGCATCCTTTGGCAAACCTAAGATGCATTCCTGAAAAAGTAGTTAGTAAATTTAAATGTCATGTAATTGTGATAGCTGGAGGTTGCCTGATGGAAGGGAAACATTTCAATTGTCTTGGGGTGGATTTGGTCTAATTATCTCAGACGACACCGGCAAATCTGCTCTTCTTGGAGGCATGCTGTTACTGTAGTAACTTGTAAATGAATATTGGATGATGAGTTATTAGAGCTAGTCTGAACTGGAAAGTTTATAAGCACAGTGGGCAATAATTTCTCCTTTTTTTTTTTCTCTTCCATATTAACTTATTCCTCAGTGTGAATGTGAAGCACAAAATCAACAGGTCAGATGTAGGGCTTTTGTGAATTCTGCCTCCCCTATCAGACAGAGCAGATGCAGCCTGGAACTTTATCACTTTGTTTTTAATTAAAGCCTATAGCGGTTTTGCCCTTTGTTAACAGGTTTCCTACAAAATACAAAGTGGATAAAGCATGAACTGAATCTTCAGATAATCCTATATTTTAGATTATCTCTTTTTACGTATGCATTCCATACACTACATCACATGGAGTCACAATCAGTATTGCCTCACGAGTGATCTGGAGATAAACAGTTGTTACGCACTGCTCTTATTGAGCAAGAGCTGACAGCATATGCCTTGGCTTCCAATACTTACCCTGCGTGGCCAAAGGTGTTTAGAGGCATCACTCTTGCTTAAACAAGGTATAAAATCTTCTAGTGCAAGGACAAGGGGAAATTCTCCATGCCCCAGTACCTCAGCAGTTGCAATGCAACATCAAATACTCTGTATTATGGTTTGTTGTCACTATATTGTGCCCAGTCCCAAAATGCAGCAAAGGGAATTTACATAGGAAATCAGGCCATGAGGTCCCACTCGCTACCCTGGCTTTTTCTGTATCTGTAGTGGCTGCAGCCCCTCTGTAAATCTGGGCAGTCTGCCAGGTAGAGGTTCAGGGTCCCCCAGAACCAAAACGGAGAGGGAGGTGATCAGATTGTCTGAAAACAAATGGCAGAGGAGGAAGCCCATGTTTCTGACCTGCAGCTGCCCAGCTTTTCCACCTCTGTTACTGATGATAGCTATAAATTAAGATCTGGGGTATGAATTTGTCCCCAGTAGTGATCTGCACTTCAGGAAGGCTCTCTGTGGTGGAGAAACAGGCTATCTCTGCTCCCTCTACAGTCACAGTGGAGACACTGGCTCCTGTGCAACCTAAACAACCTCAATTAACTTCCCTGTTTCCACTGCAAAGGGCTCAAGTGGTGCTGGCAAGAGCACCTTCTTGGGTTTCCCCTTGAGAAATGGGAGCAGTTCATTGTCTTCTATTGTTCCCCATATTTTTAAAAGCCTTTAGAAGTTTTCAGAAGGCCAATGTGTCTGTTAGGGTGTCCCAAACCCAAGTAACAGAGAGTGGAAAGGCAATGTGGGTGAGGGTAGTGAGCGTGAGTGTAGGATAAATCTGCACAGAGCAAGGATGCTCCAGACTCTACGAGCATGTCTGGTCCTATGCATTCCTACCCTCATGGTCTCATATTGTCTTCATTCAAAACCAGGATGACTTTTTCCTGTTATTACAAATCTTGAAGCTAAGATTAATCCTTGGTTAAGTCCTCAGGGCAGGCACAGGACAGTTAGCCCAGAACAGGTGACGTAGAACATCTTCCCAACTTGCTAGACCTCCACAGGTCCAGATACTTCCCTTTCATCCATTTCAGCTCCATGTTTTTCATTTCTTTTGGCTAGTGAATAACTGTGTCAGATGGTCCACAGGAATTGCCCATGTGCATGGTTTTGCTTATATCTACTCAATGTATTTTATTCCTCAAAGAAAACATAGGAAGAGATCTCAGGTTAGCCACAAAGTAAGGTACAGCAAGTACAGCAGCTAAACTGGGATCATTTGTCTGGGCATCTGTGACCAATTTGCAGCTTTGGCTGAGGGTCAGCAAGGTGACAGGTCTTCCTTCAGCCTGAAGCACAGAAGTTTCAGCATCCTCCCACCTGGGCTAGGAACGATTCACCAAATCCGATTTTAAAGCAATACAGCTGGAGACCATGACCTTGCTCCATCCTGCTGGTGTCTATGCCTAGATCTCTCTCAGAGAGCATCCGTAAGACTGAAATGCTTTAGGATGGATCCAGTTTATATTTCGTTATAATTACGTTGTTTTCGATATATTGAAGATTGTCAAGTTTCTCGACTCTTTTTGTTTGCGCTTCAAAACTGCATGACAGTTTATGTCGAAAACCCTGATTTTCAAAAAGCAGGCAAATTTTGACAGTAATGTCTTTCTTCCCATCTGGGATACATTTAAAAAGCTATAACATATTTTTGCTACATCTACCACAAAACCAAATTTCTTTTTTTTTTCCAAAATACCTCTAAAAATATGTGGCTTCATCTAAAATTCAAGGTCCTCTGATACAGAGAAATGTGGTGCTACAGTGCGGGCGTCTACTAAAGCAGCATTTTATCTGCATACTCAGACATGTGTAATTAGCATGAGGACAGACATTAACACATCTTGTGTACTGTGTCACTAAGTCATGGCTGATTATGTTGTGAAGTGAGATTAGCAAAATGAGCTTGAAGTTGTCCTCTTGCTGCCATTTGATAGTAGGGAAAACAAATCCTTCCACTGCCAAAGCTGCAACTAATATTCAATACTTTAGAAATTCAACTGATGCATTCATAATGAATAGGATGTTGTGTAATTAAAATTTTAAATAAGTTCCCAACGTAAACCCTGCCTTGGACTTCTTAATTTCAGATATGGAATTGCAGCTTTTAACAAAATAGGTTGAGGGTGTTTTTCTCCTTCCTTCTCTTTTCTTTCATCTGAGAGATTTACAAAATCTCATTAGCATACTAAAAAATAGCAGAAAAAGAAATTAAATGAAGACCAGGATTAAAAGACTTTCTAGTTTCTTTTGAGCATCTGTCCCTGTGTGGTGGGTGTAAGTAATGTGGAGGTAGATGTTAGTGGGTGGCAAAACTCTTATGAGGCAGAAAAGAAACTGAGAATTAAAAAATTATTGGAGTCAGTTTCTATGCGCATGAGAAGAAACAATCAGAGTCTGAGAAGCCAGGGAAGAAGAGGAAGACAGTAAGAAT
This sequence comes from Tapera naevia, assembly GCA_033556795.1. Classification (NCBI taxonomy): domain Eukaryota; kingdom Metazoa; phylum Chordata; class Aves; order Cuculiformes; family Neomorphidae; genus Tapera; species Tapera naevia. The sequence continues at coordinate 30,575,659 of JAUMJJ010000067.1, read as the reverse complement.
ACTGAATAAATGGCACATTTCACTGTCAGGGAAAAAAAAGCTGATTTGTTTCAACAGAAATCTTGAAAGTTACCACGGAGTTCTCACTCAAAGCATCCTGAAGCTGCAGGCCTCGGTCCCTCCTTGCCTATAGAAATCTTTAGGTCAAAGCCAAAAATCCACCAAGTTCTCATGGCACTTTTTCACCTACGTGAAAGTCACCATGGTGACTCCATCCCTTGTTATCCCTTATCACATGATAGAGGAGATGGCATAAGTGATAACAGGTTAGCAAGGAGGATCTGTTGCTGGGAGGAAGATTACGTTGTCCTGGAGAGCTGGAATACATTCATACCTCTGCCTGGAAAGCCCCATATGATACTGGACAGTCTTTTACAGGAAGCTGTTCATAGATAGCTTCTAGTCAGACAATCTCTGTTCCTGAGTTGCTCAACCTAAGTCCTTAGATCCGATTTGCTCACAGTTTGATCACTTGTGGCTACACCTGAGGTTAATGGAGGCTGGATTTTGAAAATAACAAGTGCTCTATGAGGCAATTCTACTATGAAAAATCAGATGTCGTGTGAGACAAGCTGGGAAAAAATATGAGGTCAAGAACTTTGGATCATTAATCCCTCTGTTTCTAAATTCCTTGATAATCTGGGAAACAATTACCCCGT